>QLTV01002422.1:826849-838763 GCA_003457575.1 Thermophis baileyi | reverse complement strand
CCTGTGCATAGGCATGAGTAGTACTAAATCACAATAATAAATCATAAAGTAATAAATTTGAACTTCATGTATGCTCCTGGTCTTACATGCCTGACATACATTTATTTATAGAACTGCAGAAAAAGCAATTACTGCCAACCTTCCTTCCATTGAGGACCTGTACACTGCACGAGTCAAAAAGAGGGCTGTGAAAATATCTACATACCCCTCGCATCCTGGACATAAATTGTTTCAACTCCTACCCTCAAAACAACACTATAGAGCACTGCACACCAAGACAACTAGACACAAGAACAGTTTTTTCCCCCAACGCCATCACTCTGCTAAACCGATAATCCCCTCACACTGTCAAACTATTCACTAAGGCTGCATTACTATTACTATCAGTCTTCTCATTGTTCCTATCACCCTCTCCTCCCACTTATGACTGCAGGACTGTAACTTGTTGCTTGTATCCTTACGATTTATATTGATATTGTTTCCTGATTGCTTATTTGTTCCCTATGACCATCATTAGGTGTTGTACCTTATGATTCTTGACGAATGTATCTTGTCTTTTTATGTACACTGAGAGCATATGCACCAAAGACAAATTCCTTGTGTGTCCAATCACACTTGGCCAATAAAGAATTCTATTCTATTCTAAAAGATCACCTTTTCAGCAACTGAACTATATTTTCTCCAGCAATGCCCGTCTGATGTTGGATTTCAAGAATGCAAAGAAAACACTCAAGCAACTGGTATTGGATACAGAAGATAAATGAATATAGTCTTCCTTACTTACAAGATTGTCTTTGGGAATCATCGGTTTATGTTGACCAGGACAATATTTTATCGAATCATTATTCCAAGATTCTGAAGGCGCTCACTTTAGTGAGTTTCCTATGGCAGTTATGAAGGGATCTTTTAAGAAAATCTCATATGCAGCTCAGCATGCTTTTTGAAACATAATCCTCATTGTCTCGTATTGTTAATACAGGGATATCAAATTTCACTTCATAACTTTTGAATAACAACATTCTCAAGCCACCCAGATTTTGTTTAAACCATTTATCCATCAGAAATATATCCATTTCTCTAGACAACCCAACATTTTGCTTATAAAAGTTGGCAAGAATTATTGTGTTTCTGTTAAAATATATGCTATCTAATTGCTCTGTTGTCTGTTCTGCAGCTGTGTACTCCATTCTATCATGCTCTTTACCCAAAAAGGCTTATGTTCAGACTAGTGTGGAAAATAACCTAGTTTTTTTTTTTTTTACCTCTGAATCAATTACTTCCTGCTATCTGAGCAAATGTGATCTATGCCGGTTAAACTGTAATTACTAGGTAATTGATATTAATGTAAAACAGCTTAGTATGTAAGCATTCCTATTTCTAATAAATATCTGGAGATACTTTCAAGAATATAGAAAGTGTATCTACAGAGGAATTCTTGATGGCTACCACAGAAATTATTTCTGACCATGGATAAGATTGTATGAAGTAACTTTAGTTAACCTTTAGCCTTTTATAATTTAGTTCTTGTTTATTTACTATTGTGTTCCAGAGGGCTTATTAACAGATAATGTAAGGAAGTTCATGGGATGCAAGCTTCTTCTTGCAGCCATCCGTAAGTCCCCCAAAGCCTTGTCCGATGATTGGGCATATCTGGTAAGCCAGCGGTCCCTAACCTTTTTGGCAGAAGGAACCAGTTTCACAGAATCCAATTATTTTACAGACTGGGGTGGTGGTGCTGGTTTTGGTTTTGCTCACTTGCCCGCCACTCACTTCCAGCTGTGCAGTCCGGTTCCTAACAGGCCACAAACTAGTACCAGTCCCTGACCCGGTTGCAGTGCTAAACAGTCTGGCAGGGATGTGCTTGGTAAGAGTCAGTGGGAGGTGTCCTTGTTGTGCATTTCCTTAAGCTTTATTTACCTGAGAATGAAGCATAAACTTGGGGAATTTCAATGTCCCTGAACTGACCTTGTGTGCCCTTCAGCATTGTGCAAGGGCTAATGGCTCTGGAAGAGAAGAAATTACTCTGAAGGAAAAAAATGTACCATCAGATAAGGGAAACAAGTGGGGTACATTCATTCCATGAACATCTTAGTGTCTGTGCCATTTGTTTCAGTTGGTATTTAAATATAAGACTTGTTTATGTATATTAGAGAGAGAGGGAAAGAAGGAAGAATGGAAAATTTCCTCTGAGCCTTAGCATATTATAATTTTAAAAAATCCTGCAAAAATTAACCATGTCATATTTATACTGATTTGAAACTAATATTCTTTATATAGATAATTTTTGTTCTTTTTGTAGGACATATTAACATTACACAATATTTACTCAACTATTATTCCGATCTTGATATTGAGAAAAGGAATGCATTTGGATTTACTGCACTCATGAAATCTGCAATGCAAGGCCGAAGTGAATGTGCCAGAGCCTTAATATTAGCAGGTATACAGAATTCTTTTTTTCATTGTTTTCTTTCCCATTGAATTGTACATTATCCTCAATGAAAAACTCCATTTACTTTCAGAGTAGGTTTGGTTGGCTATTATTAAATGTGTACAGTAAATGTAGGATTTAGTTCCACAGTCATATTCTTGAAACCATTCATCATCAACTACTCTTTATTCAGTCATAGATCAGCACATAGAATATAGTTCTCGCAGTTACTTAAATTGAAGTCAATAGAATTTAAGTTAATCATGATAGTTTCCCGATGATTTCAGTGGTTTTACTATTACATCAATCCATTTTTATATTGCTGTTTTCTACCACTATATTTCTTAGGATAAATCTCAATCGGAAAGCTAAATTATATAACATATTTGCTGTATATCATAAATTGTAAAAATAATAAAATAAGCATTTAACAATTTTCTGCAAACTGTACATGCAATTTGCAGTGAGAGTAGCTTCTGTGAAAAATCCCTATGCCAAATTTGGAGAGAGTTTTGTGCAAAATAAAAGCATATATTTCTAACCAAGAATAGCTTGAAAATCATTGCATATTTAATCTCGTCAACAAGAAAATTTAGCCTCCTGGAAAATGGAAGCTGTTAAAACTGAGATGCTTAGCAAATACATAGAAGCAGGATGGAACTTAATCTTCTAGTCATCCTGTCTTAGCATCAGAAACACAAATTTCTCTGAGTGTCTTTTCTGCAAGTGTTCTGTTCTCCACTACATGGCTTTTTAATAGTATTTAGTATTATTAGTTATTTCTTAGATTTTCTTTCTTTTTGTTTCTTTTGCTTTTTATGCACATGGAACATGATTCCTGTTTTTCTGCCACTCACTCAATTGTTAAATTCATAGACACTGAAGATCATGGGGCAATTTCTGCATATAACTATATGCCTTTGGTCATCTGTGCTATCATGCAAACTATGCTCTTTTCCCACCACTAATGTACCCCAGTTACAGGTAAACCTCAATTTACAACCATTCATTTAACAACAGTTGAAAGTTATGACTCAGAAAAAAGTGACCTACAACCTCTCCTTCAGCGTTTTGACTCTTGCAACACCCTTGCAGTCACTTGATTGCAATTCAGGTGCTTTGCAACCAGCTTGCGTCTTGCATTCACGTGATCATGATTTGTGATGTTCCCATCCAGTTTACAATAAGCAAAATCAGTTGGGGAAACTGGATTCACTTAATGACTGCATGATTCATTTAATGATCACATTATTCGCTTAAGAACCATGGTAATCTGCTTAACACAACCATGGTAAAAATGGTCATAAAATCCGGTTACATAATGACTCGCTTATCAACCGCATTGTTTAGTGACTGAATGTCCGGTCCCAATTGTGGTTGTAAGTCAAAGACTACCTGTCATTATAATGTTCACAGCAATGCTGAAAAAAACGGTATAGGAAAGTAATGATCTATCTTAGTCCTCTGTGGGTAAAGGGAGGGGGCAGGAATGCCAACTTGTTTCACACTTTCTAAAATGTTTCATGCATTTCCAGAATCTAATATGACAGCATTTCACTTACAGGTAAACACCCTGCTGCTCTTGTAGAACCTGAAGCAGTTCTATAGGAAATCAACTTTATTACTAAGTTGACTTTAAAAAAAAAATAAACAAAAATTAGGAAATATTTTCATCATATTTGGAAGTGCCACAATATTTGATATTATATTTTTATATAGTTATTTGCTGACATTCACAAAGGCAAGAAACAGTGATGGGAAAGTCATTGCATAAGCCAGTTGCTTCTCTGCTTTGGTGTAGCTTTAGGTGTTTCTTTCACTTGTTCTTATTATAGTCTGATAGCCTTAAATGAATCTCTTAACCATTCATGAGATTAGCCTAAATTCATAGACTTACCATCTGTTATAGCAAACATCCCTTCTGTTTGTCCTTTGGTTGTGTGTCTGGTTTTTTAAAGTGAATTTTGGAGGTTATTGGGTTTGTTTTCTTTCCCACTGCATTGTGCTTTGAATGAAGAAAGATCACAAATTCTTTTTTTTTTCTTTTTAATGAGATTCATGGTAGCTTTAACATTTTCATTCTCTTGATCATTCTTTATTTTGGTCTCTAACAACAATGCAGAGTTTATATTGGAGGAAAGTGTGCAAGCAGGTCTCCCAGTTGGTATTCATTTAAATACTATGCTGTTTTTTAAATGCTGTCTCTTCACTGCAAAATGTGTTTCCTCCTGACAATTTTTTTTACCAAATCAATTATTGTACTTTACAATGAATTCAAAAGCAGTGTGTCACACTGTAAATAAATTGTTAGTTACATGGCAGCAATTTTAACAAATAAAATACATTTTGGTGAGAGATTTTTAAAACATTAAAAGAAATCCCTTTAAAATAAAACTCAATTTTATTGTCAGCTACTGAAAAATCTTAGGTTAGACTCTGTTATCAAAAAAAACCTACAGCACCTCCTAAACAAAAAGAAGAAATTGATTGGTACCTTGATTGTTAGCCTTGAGTTCATGAAGACCAGAGGTGGAAGAACTGAAAAGAATGTAATCTATGTACAGGTAGTCTTCAGTCAATGATTGCCCTGTTTAGTGACTATTCAAACATATGACAGTACTGAAAAAGTAAATTTTCAAACAGTTTTCAAACTTATGGTGGTCGTAGCATCTTATGGTCACGTAATCATGATTTGGGAAATTCAAAACTGATATGCATTTATGACAACGGCAGCATCTCATGGTCATGTGATTGCCGTTTGTGATCTTCATATCTAGCTTCCAACAAGCAAAGTCATTGGAGAAGCCAGAAGTAATGTAAGTTGTGATCATGTGATGGTCACATGAGTGTTTGATCATCCCTTAATAACGGAGTCATTTTATGACTAAGTTGCTTAGTGACAGAATTGCCCATCTCAATTGCTGTGATTAATTTAGGACTACCTATATTAGACTTCAGAAGTGTCAAATTCCGATTAAGTCAATGAAGAAGTAGATAGGATACAATTGCTTGACATTGTGAAGGAGAAATGACATCCAAGGAAATGACATCCAAGGAGGATGAAAAATCCTATGAAAAGTGATACTGGAGTCTAGATTATAAACAATTCCTTCAGGAAAGTAAAACAGGAGACATCTAAGGACATTAGCGTGGTGTCATGCAGTGCCATCTAAAATGCTATCAAGAAAAAATATGTAAAGGGAATGAAAGGAAAGGTACCCCGAAACATCTCTGCCAAGCTCCAGGTCCATTCATAGAAAAGACATGTGTATTTTGGTCCAACCATGAACTCTCCAATACTGTCTAACCTGTGTATGGAATATTTTACCCATTCCTAGAGTTCTGTTCCAATCTGGAATCAACCTTCTGAAAAACACATTTTCTTTCATGCTTGGAATACTAAAAACATTTTGCACACCTCTATATTTTATATTGGAGTAACAACCACGAGAAAGGCAGGGCAGTAAATCTTTCTTTCTCTCTCAACCTTATATTGAGAGAGGAATTATTATTATTTTTTACAGTCACTGAGAGGACTGGAACAAGCTGGTGAAAAGAATGAGCAATGACTGTAGAAACTGCTAGTGGAAAGCATGAATTCCTTTCCAGGTCAGCCTGGACATTATCCATTGATTAGGAGAGGTTGATTTCTTGATATATTTAATTTTTTTTAATGCACAGAATTTCTATTTCTGTATGAATGCATGTGGGTACTTCTATGTTCTTGTGTGTAAGAGAATGGTCGGTGTATGCGGATGAGGTAATCAGTCAATGTTGTAATTTGAATTCCTTATTTTAAGAAAATTAATTTTAATCATTGATTGTTTCATTCTATTTTGATTATGTTGATTTTCGGAAGACTACAGTATTAATGCAATGTTATGCAGAGCATTATATCAGTACTGTACTTCAAACCTCTAAACAATTTAGCATAGCTCAAAACCTTATTATCAGACTATCAACCATGATAGCTAACAATAGCAATCAAGAACTACAACTTTTACAACCTCACAGTTCAAAACACATACAGCATGACCTTAATTTCTCTCTCTCTCTCTCTTATTTCTTTGAAGGAGCAAATATTAATGCAACAGATCCAGGTCGTGGATTCACTCCCCTGGAATGGGCATGTTTCACAGGAAGAATAGAATCTGCATATCTTATACAGAGACTTATGGATAAGCCATGTGCTGAGCAATTTTGTGATCAATATTTGCTTGAATGGCCAAAGTTGAAGGAACTTCTTGCTAAGGCTACAGGTTCAAAAACTTGCTTGCAGAAGGTCTCAGCAACTTTGAGATCCATTGTAGATTTCAGAACTTTCCACGGTCCTGAAGAAGATGGAGTCCTTGATCACATGGTTAGAACAACAACAAGTTTAAGAAGCTCCTTCGTTGCCATAGCTTGCAGGACTGTGTGCCCTGATAGTCCTCCTGCTGTAGGAAAACGTAGGCCAGCTGTGCAAGAAATTCTTAGGAAACAAAGAGCTAAAGAACTTCAAACTTTGGAGAACAGAGAACATTTTAACAGCTATAAGAAACTGTTTCAGAATTCCAGAATTACACTAGTGTCCAAAACGAAGGAACGGAGGGCCAGCCTGCAGCCTTTCCATTTAAATGTGCCCCAGGGCAACGTTATGGTTCGAAGGAAAGCCAGCCTGTTACCACTGCATTTGTTAAGAAGAAACAGTGTTCGCCCTGGGCTTGTCATCCCCAGAGTCCGTATAAGTAAGGCACCTCGGCCTACTTTCCAGCCGGAGAAAGTGCGACGGAAAAGTAATGCCAGTGATGGGACCTACTTGGAGATTCCCAAATGGAGATATAAGGAGCTGAAGGAACAAAGGAAGAAGGCTGAAGAAGAAAAGAAAAAAGCCGAAGCTTTACAGAAACCCACATCACCATCTCTTCAGAAAAAAAAGACTTAAGCCAAATTGCTGTTGGTACCAGTAATGGATTGACACGGTATATTATATAAATTTAAGTAATGGAAGATCAAACTGAAGATCACATTTGTTTTAAGAGACTTAAGAAATGCAAGGCAACTATATGAACAAGGTTAACATATGGAAAAGATTATTTTTCTACAATTTTAACAATTATCCTCCCCAAAGTAAAGGGCAATAGGATTAAACTCCAAATAGAGAGGCCATGTCCTCAAATATACAGTTTACAGCAGCACTGAAGTACCATGTCCTAAATATCAGTCTTCTCCCTGGGGTGCAGGACAGAATCCTCATCCTGCCCCAGCCCATGGGTGAAGAAGCAGTCTTAAGTTGTCACAAAGTGTATTGATACAAAAGTAGTCTTTTTCCCTTTAAGCCAATACTATCTCCCCTTGTTTCAAGGTACATACAATTTGTGCTACTTTCTTATTCAGAATTTGAGAAGTGAAGTCAAATAACCTGTTGTGGGGATGATCAGGGGGCTGTTTCACAGCATTGAGCCTCTCTCCTCTGGTCACTTGCCAGCCTCTGATGCAGAATTGCTCTCTGAGGATTTGCACTCCCTATTAGCAGTTCTTAGCAGAATTCTTTTCATATTCTTGCTTTTCCCCTCCCTGTTTTTTGAAATCAACTTCTTTCCAAGCTTCCAACAAGGTAGAGAGAACAGATCTCTACTATTTTATCTGGGGAAAGTAAGGGGCTTTGCACAATTTCATATTATTGTATTGTGAAGTAGCATCAAAGGGAATCTGATTTTTATATGTAGGAGCTCTGTAGAGTTTACAAAATGAAAGATGCTAAATTAGCTTTTGTCCTATTAGCTATGGATATCATATTGTTACCCCCTCCCCACTTTCACACCACAAATAAGAAAAGTGGTTGCCCAGCAGCTGTTCACTTTCCATTCTCTTCCACACAACCTGGCTGGTTGTACACAAATGTTAAGGTTTATCTACCTCCTTCCTCTTAGGGGGTTATTTCTGTCCTGGCGTCTTCCCTTATTTCACAGTTTTACCTTGGAACATGGCCAAATGGGAAGTGAGAGAAAGGGCAGACATATCAGTCTCTAGACCTCAAGCAGAATCGCTCAAACAGATCCACCCTGTTCATGCTGCTCTGCTCTGATTGGTTGATATAATCCTACATCAGGGCTGTCAAACTCGTGGCCCGGGTGCATCACGTGCTGGCCACGCCCACGCCCGGTTTAGTGAAAGGGAAAAAAGTTGTGATACGTCACATGACGACGCGAGTTTGACATCCCTGCCCTACATGATGGGTGTAGTACTGAAGAGGGAGCAAAGCCAGGAGAAAAAATCTTGCCCATAATGAATGGTGCAGTTTCAGATCAGGACAACACTATTTGGTAGCAGTGGGAGATTCAGTTGAAAGATTGGTAATACAACCAGCATGTTTTATGCCTAGAAGGATGATTAATTCAATAGTAGGGAAAGGCACAGAGAGTTTAAGAAATATCCTTGATAAATAACCACAAAGCAATAATTAAGAAAAAGAGTAGGCTTTCAAGGGAGTATCTAGAGAATTAGAAAAGAAGGAATAGATGACATAAATTTCTTATTCAGGATATGTGAGAGATTTAAATATGCTTTAAGTTCCCCCCCCCCCACTTACATACAGAGGTTCAGCTTGTTGCTTGCCTATAGAAAATATGCCAGTCCAAAACATTTTTAAAGTATATAAAATCTCGGGAATTTGGCAAAACAAAACCCCCATATAGAATTTATGTTTTAATTTTGAGAACTAGAAATAAGGTAAGCAAATGATACCTGATGTGTTGCCTATTGGTGAAAGGTGTTTTATTGGTTTGTTGCTAATCTGAAAAACAAATCTTTTTTAAAGTTAATAAAAATTCACCTTATTTTATAGTAACTTGCTCCATTTCTACAAAAACCTCCTCAATTACTTTTCAGTATGATATTCAGTTTAAAATTTGATCAACTTCTATTATAAAATTGAGCCCAAAAATAATTGTGACAATTGCATTTATTACTAAAGAGATGGAATAAAAATATTTTTTTCCAGACTTTTTAAACACATATTTAACACATAACAGAGTCCCTTGGGAGTTGGGCGGCATACAAATTTAATAAATAATAATAAATAATAATAATAATAACCACCTCTTCTGGTTACATAGCTAAGCATTTAAAATCTTAGATTATTCTTCAAATTGACTGTGGGTGACTTCATGTGCTTTTCTGGCAAACATATAGGAGCGGTTTGTTTTGCCTGCAGGATTTTACTTTCCAAGGATTTCTTGGTAGTTTCCCATCATAGTATTAACCAGGCCTGCTTAGCCCTTTTAAATCACACAGTCAGCCAGGTACTGTCACCTAGCTAGGTGAAACAGTCATGGAAGCTATAATGGTAATTGCACTGCACTTACACTTTCTGGCATGTTATTCCTCAAAAGTAAGGAATCAGCTTTAAGAATTAGAATGATAAATATCTCATTCCTCAAACTGCACAACCTGTACCAATCCCTTTTCCCAGGTAAAAAATTCACTTTTCAGGTAAATACCTCATAGGGTTAACAACAAAAAAATCAAGGGCAATATCTGTCAAGGGAGTTTTCACTCTGCATTGAACTGAAAATACTTTACAGTGCAATCCAATCCAATCCGTCCCAGCTCAGAAATAAAATCCACTGGGTTCAGAGGGGATTATTTCCTGACAGGATTACAACCATAGTTAATACATGCTTGTTCCATGTATGCAAGGCTATCACAAAGTGCCTGCTTGCACTCCTTTGTCAATTCTGTGCCAGCTAAAACTACAACTCATATAACAAGCAAGCAACATATATTAATTTTTAAGGGCATGCTATAAGGAGATGGATAAAATTTTGAAACAGGGATTATTTTGTAATTGGTAGATGAGATTTTAGATGCCAGTAGCAAAATGGTTCTCAGGTGAGCTCTGACATAAAAGGTGTATTTTCTTCAGAGCCAATATAACATACTTCTATATAAAATCACAAAGTCATCTTCCTCCAAATCAATCTACTGCAATAAGCAGGTACATGAATTTGCAATTTAATTATTGCAAATTAAATTACAAATGTGCTTGAAATGTACCACTGTATTCACTCAGGGATGAAGCTCAGTAGTAATGTTGAAGGGTATAACCCATTTGTGTCAGCATATTATATATTGATAAAACAATAAATTATGCTTTCATTATGGAGTATATTATTTCTTGAGTTTTGTTTGGGACTGTTGTGTTATTTTGTCCTGATCTCTCAAAGTTTCAGTTTAGTCATAATCCGGTTCTAATTTCCATGTCAAAGGCATTTGTTGGATTAAGCGGGGAGAGGGAGGGAGGGAGGGAGGGAGAGATAGAGAGATTTTCTGATTAGGCAGTATATGGCAGGCTGGGTCTTCTGGTACAAAACATTAGCACCTGTTTGGCTGATGACTAGATATACTCTATTTCTGAATTATTCTACCAATTCGAATTTCATTTTCTTACTTACTAAGACATATACCGGTAGGATATTCCAATTCCATTCAACCCTGAGCAGCTTACCCTCCATACTCAATAACAAGATTAAAACAAAAACAAAACAAGGCAAGGACATAATCTCTGATAGCATCAAAGCACAGAACATTAATCACAGCCCTTCTCATGGCAGAGAGATCAGAGACAAATCATTCCTTCTGCTATAGCTAGACCTTAATAGCTTTCCAAAAAACTTGCAGAATTGGGATCAAGCTAATCTCAAGAAGAGAACCTTTCCAGAAAAGAGGGATATTAAAAGAAGACGGGTCACTGTGGTCTGGCTCTGACAATTCTCCCTCATAATGGATATAGCATCCAGGAATGGGTTAATCCGTCTGCTCCGTGATTGGACTGAGTGAGCCTGTCAAGTTGTTTAAGTGCCTCCCTTGTTGCTATGCTTGGCAGTTTTTTTCACTCAGTCGCTCTGGACAGTTGTGCCACCATTCCTCTGGGTGCTATTCCAGCTTAATCATTTCTGGACTTGTCGGTTTTGAATTTCCTGTATTGAACCTGGTGTGGTGAGTTTTTGACAGTTTGTTGACGGGCAGATTGCCGAGCCTCGGCTCGGGCTGCTTTAGGCAGCAGGGATCATTTATTGCTCAGGGCTGCTATTTAGAGCACCTGGGCGATTTTGACTCTGGTGCTGGGATCGGAGTGCCCTAAACAAGCCAAATTTCGCTTACTGGGCTTGGAGAACGTGCCGTTTGGAATTACCAGCCTCAAATCGGCCCCTTTGATCCCAGCTGGTCGTCGGAGGTCGCGGCGGCCATTTTGGCTGCATCGCGACCGATCGCAACTATTTCCTGTGGAATTTAGCCCTCAGGAGAGGGTTTTTGAGCAGATTGACATTGCTTGCAGGGGTGCCTGGCTATCTGATGGTCCACTGACACTGTGCCTTCGTCCTGGTAGCCCGCAATTATTGCCACGCCCGCGCAGCAGCCGTTTGATCGGCCAGAGGCCATTTTGTTGGAGCAACTGTCACGCTGTCTGCCTGTGGAGACCAAAGACCTGGTGTACTTACT
>QLTV01002422.1:791500-822517 GCA_003457575.1 Thermophis baileyi | reverse complement strand
ATTTTTCACTCGGACAAAGTGGTTCTGAGACTGGATCCGGCATTCCTGCCGAAAGTGAATACGTGGTTCCATCGGGCGCAGGAGATTGTGCTCCCGAACTTTTGCCCGCGTCCCGTTCATCGGGCTGAGAAACGTTGGCATACCCTTGATGTACGTCGGGCGTTACGGATTTATATTAAGAGGACAGCTGTTTTTCGCAAGTCAGTGTCTCTCTTTCTGTCATTCCAACCTGCATCACTGGGACGTAAGATATCGCCATCGACGGTTGGTCGCTGGATCCGTTTCACGATTTCCAAGGCGTATGAATTGCAATCTCGCCAGCCACCGGCTGCTATCACGGCCCACTCTACGAGGAGTGCTTCTACGTCGGCTGCATGGGCTACCCAGGCGTCGTTGGAGGAGGTTTGCCGGGCGGCGACCTGGTCTTCGCCTTCACCATTCGTCCGGCATTATAAGATTGATGTGTTTGCTTCGGCCAAGGCAGCTTTTGGTAGGAGAGTGCTCCAGCAAGTAGTTCCGGACTGAAGTCTCCAACATCTGGCGGACTATACGTAGCCCCCCCGTTTTGGACAGCCAGTTTTGGTATGTCCCATTCCTGGATGCTATATCCATTATGAGGGAGAAGGGGCGTTGGTCTTACCTGATACGCTTCTCCGAAATATGGATATAGCATCCAGTCCCACCCGGTTGTAGTCCTTGGACTGTTGGTGGCGTTAGGCCAGAGGAATGTTCTTGTTTTTCGGTGGCACAACAGAGTCTGTCGTCTTAGCTCCTTCGTTCCAAACTGCCAAGCATAGCAACAAGGGAGGCACTTAAACAACTTGACAGGCTCACTCAGTCCAATCACGGAGCAGACGGATTAACCCATTCCTGGATGCTATATCCATATTTCGGAGAAGAGGCGTATCAGGTAAGACCAACGCCCCTTTTCTTCTGGAATTTGGCTACATATTTTATTCAGATTTTTCTAAAATGCAAGTTGATCAGAATTAAAGTTACACATTTTTATTTTTTAACAGTTGTTAATGACTTCATCTTTTCAGATACAATAATATTTTTATTGATCAGATTTTATAGCAATATTCTACATCTATTATTAATACAATACTACCCTGTTTCCCCCCAAATAAGACATCCCCTGATAATAAGCCCAATCGGGCTTTTGAGTGCATGGCAATAAGGCCAAACGCTTATTTCAAGGTTCAAAAAAATATAAGACAGAGTCTTATTTTCAGGGAAACACGGTATTAATATTAATACTAATCTCGACTTACGATCACAATTGAGCCCAAAATTTCTGATGCTCAGCAAGACAGTTGTTAAGTGAATTTTGCCCCATTTAACAACCTTTATTGCCACAATTGTTGAGTGAATCACTGCAGTTATGAGGTTAATAACATGGTTGTTAAGTTAGTAACCTGGTTGTTAAGTGAATCTGGCTTCCGCATTGACTGTGCTTGTCAGGTCACAAGGTGATCACATGATCCCAGGACACTGCAGCCGTCATCAGTACGAATCAGTTGCCAAGTGTCTCAATTTTGATCAAGTCACCATGGGGATGCAATGGTTGTAAAAAATGGTCATAAGTCATTTTTTTCAGTGCTGTGACTTTGAATGGTCACTAAATGAACTGTAAATTGAGGACTACCTCTACAGCATGTATCTGTAAGCATTATTTTTAGACTATCCGCATTTTAACTGCACTCAACAGGATGAATCTTAATTTTACCTTTGCCTAAATACATTACTTTAATTCTTATTCATTTTTGTTCTTTTCTTTTTAGTTTAGAACTCTAAATGTTATTAATTCATTCGAACGGGTGGAGATTACAGTAGAACCATCTGCTCATCATAGCCAGCTAGATAAATTTTCTTCCCAGCTATAAAACAATACCAGTTGATTTTTTTTGTAGCCCTTTTGGTTGCACTCGGGTTGAGTAGATGAGCAGAATACACAGCATAGATGAGCTCTGCACTCTGCAGCAAAACTAACATTCTGTTCCAAATAATCTAGCTATAAAATTTGAAGTCTGCAAATCTATCCAAATTATGAAAATTAGATTAAATGATTAATACATTTTATAATTTCTCTAGTTGCATAATATATACACTGTGGTATTTAGCCTCACTAATTCTAGTTATTTATAGTACAGAACAAGGATTTATGTTAAGTCAAGAAAGCTTCACCCTGGGAAATATTATCCTTCTCCCATATTAAGAATTCAACTGTGCATAATTTTTACCTTTATAATTTCAACCATATCTGCTGAATGGGAGTGTGATCTTGTAAAAAACAGACAAACTCATTCCCTAAAATCTAATATGTGGTTTTACATCCCTGTAGTTTTGGTGCATACAGCAAATAACTGACAACAAATATAAAATCTAGGTTCTCTGTGTGATGCAGTAGGTATAGCATTTCCTTTATACCTGCATTGATAAACTAACAGAAAACTATATACAGATAGTCCTCAAATTATGACAATTGAGCCCAACAATTATGTTGCTAAGTGAAACATTTAAGTGAGTTTTGCCCCACTTTACAACCTTTCTTGCAACAGTTAAGTGAATCATTGCAGTTAGTAACAGTTGTTAAGTGAATCTGGCTTCCCCATTGACTTTGCTTGTCAGAAGGTCACAAAAGGTGATCACATGACCCTGGGACATTGCAACTCATAAATATGAACCAATTGCCAAGCATCTGAATTTTGATCATGTGACAATGGGGATACTGCAATAGTGTGAAAAATGATGTCACTTTTTTCAAAATCGTTGTAACTTTAAACGGTCACTAAATGAACTATTGTTGAGCACTATCTGTAGTGTAAAGCAAAACTCAAGGATATTCATTTTTGTTTAATTTGGATTGGAAGTAAGACCAGTCAGCTGGTGATATGAGTTATTTTATTAAAATGCTATATTCCTCTTCACTGAAGATTTTTTTAACAGCCTGGATCGTCATCTGTCCAAAATATTCTAACAGATCCTGTGCTAAGCAGAAGCTCAGAATAAATGACCTTTCAGGATCCTTCCAACTAACTCTGTTTCTATGAAGAATAAAAGTCAACATCTATGTCGAGTGACAAAGCTGAAAATCAGGAAAATTAAACTGTTATCATACGAGAGCCATATTTGGAATAATAAAAAAAATCCAATTTGTCCTTCCCATAATGATTTCCTTAATTCACCAGTCCTGCTTGAAATACTTTAATGGAATTAACATGAAGAGCCCTTTGCATACACACATGAATTTTGAGGTAATACTTATTTCTGCAACAAAAACATCTTCCAAAGTTTATTGCTAATTTTTACTATTTACATGTAGTCTTCAACTTACAACCATTCATTTAGTGACAGTTTGAAGTTACAAGAGCACTGAAAAAAGTGACTTATGACCATTTTTCACACTTATGACTGTTGCAGCATCCCTATGATCACATGATCAAAATTTGGAGACTTAGAACTGGCATGTATTTATGATGGTTGCAGTGTGATCACCTTTTACGACCTGACAAGCTAAGTCCATGGGGAATGCAGATTCACTTAACAACTGTGATACTAACTTAACAGCTGCAGTGATTCACTTAACAATGATGGCAAGAAAGGTCATAAAATGGACCAGAACTCATTTAACAACTGTCTTGCTTAGCAACACAACTTTTGGGCTTAGTTGTGATCACAAGTCTAGGACTAGTTTATGTTACATACCATAATTATATGAACAAGCTGTCAATTGCCAAATTGCTATAATTGAATACATTTTGGTCATAATTAGTATTATATATTTGGTAAAAACATAAAGGTAAAGGAGTCCCTGTAGATTATACTCCGCTAGTTGTCTAGGGGTGGTGCTCATCTCCATTTCAAGGCAATTGAGCCAGTGCTGTCTGAAGACATTTCTACAGTCATGTGGTCAACATGACATCATGGAGCGCTGTTATCTTCCCACTGTAGTGTACCTATTTATATACTGTCAGCCCCAGCGTGTCCGGCGCTCGGGCTGCCACATCGCAGGGGGCTGTGGTTTGAGCAGCGGGGATTCAGGCAACGACAGCTTCCAAAATGCTCCGGGCGGCAGGCAGACGAGTCCTGATGACGTGGGCAGCGCGGCAAAGCTTCCCCGGCTCAGCTGGGAAGCGCGGTGACCCCGGAGGCGTGGCAGCCTTCCCCGCCTCTGCTATGATGACGTGGGCGGCGCGGCAAAGCTTCCCCCGCTCAGCTGGGAAGTGTGGTGACCCTGGAGGCGTGGCAGGCTTCCCCGCCTCTACTCTGCGATGCAGCACAGGTGGCTATACATGAACTGTGAACTATCCCATGAAGACCCAGAGCCTGCCACGTGGGTGGCTCATTACACAGGCATACGAGAATAATTGCCAGCAGGGCGGGGCGGGACTAATTGCCAGCAGGGTGGGGCTGCACTAATGAGGGGGTTGGGGCTTTATCAGATGGTGGGGAGCACGGAGCAGTAGCTCCAACAATTTTCTCTTTTCACTAAGTGCGAGTGTCAGTTTGTGCTAAACAAGATTCAAGCCTTCATCTGTGTTTGATCTTCTTCATTGCATCGGAACCTGACAGTTTGTTGGAGCTCTTCTACCAAACGTCATGGCTGAAGGTACAGTACCGAGGTTAGAAGCTGCTGATCTGGAGGATACTGTAGTAGCTGCAGAGGAACCCGTGATGGAAGCTGTGGCCCCAGCAGAGAGCGTTTCACAGGCCGTCAGGCCGAAGGAACGCCAAGAAGGAGGGCTTTTGAAATGCCAGGAGGGGTTGGAAACTGGCCAGAGTGCAGTAAAGGAGTGGTGGCTGGGGGCTCAGGGGACTATGGACTACAGGGCCCCACCACCCTCTGGACCGTTGCTCACCCCTTCTGGGATCCATTTCTCTCAATGGAGAGAAAGAAGAATATCGGATGATGATGAGTGGACCTACTCTACAGCTGTTGGCAGTCAAACAATAGAGGTTTTACAGGAGATGTTTGGCGCTGTGGGGTTCTGAGGCCAGAGTAGGGGTTGGCAGGACACTAAGGTGGTGGCCCGAACTCCGCAGGAGCCACATCACCTGGGAACAGTGCCAGGACCCCTGCAACGCCCAATGACATGCCTCTCAAGGGGCATTGGGACCACAGATTCATAGGACACCAACAGAGGCGATACGGGATGGTCGTGCCTCTTATGGACTGAGGGCGGAGGAAAAGAGACCCAGGGGATATGGAGGTCCTGTTCCTCATCTCGTGGCTGTTGGTGGCCAGGGTCAGCCTGTGGTAGGTCATTAGGACCCCCCTACCATAAAGGCCACATTCAACGGGAGCCTGGAAAGGGTGGCCCTATTCATTGGCCAGGTCTTGAACCATATGGATAGGTATGGCCACCTATATACCTACCAATGGGACTGCGTAATGGCGGTAACCACTGTGATAGAGGAGGAAACAGCGGACTGGGTAGCTGATTTATATGGGGAGTGCACGGAGGAGTTAGGGGACCTGTGTCTCTTCCTGGCTGCACTCCAGGAGCGATTTGAGGACATCACCAGATCCCAGCAGGGGGAGGGGGAGCTCCTGGCTGTACGGCAAAGGAGAAGACATGTGAGGGAATATATCAAAGAATTTCGATGTCTGGCTGGCAAGGTGCGAGGCTGGCCAGAACGCTTGATGATATATATACAAAAACCATGGAGGAGCACATCACCTTAGTACGCCAGGTCCTCAGAAAACTATTGGCTGCCCACCTGTACGTGAAACTTTCCAAGTGCAAGTTTCACCGTACTCAATTGGACTATTTGGGATTCCGTATCTCGACCAAGGGAGTGGAGATGGACCCCTCTAAAGTGAAGGTGGTAATAGACTGGCAAGCCCCCAAAACCAGGAAAGAGTTACAAAGTTTCCTGGGTTTCTCCAACTTCTATCGCCAATTTATCCCGTCCTTTGCTCAAGTAGCTCTAATGCTCACCGACCTGCTAAAGACGAAATCCCGTATGGGTCACCCCATACAATGGACTCTCCAATGCCAGCAAGCATTCGAACGGTTAAAAGCTCTGTTCACCAAAGAACCGGTCCTCCGACCCCAGACCCAACTCAGCCTTTCTTAGTGCAGGCTGACGCCAGTAACGGGGCAGTGGCTGCAGTCCTCCTACAAAAGAACGAGGAAGGAGCACTGCAACCATGTGCCTACACATCACGTAAGCTGACAAGACCAAAAGGAATTGGCCGATTTGGGAGAAAGAGGCTTTTGCGGTCCGATGGGCCTTAGTCACACTGGAGGTGGGGGATGTGCCCTTCAAGGTGTGGACGGACCACAAGAACTTGGAGGCCCTTCAAAAACCCCGATGGTTGTCGCCAAAGCAGGTACGATGGGCAATGTATTTCAGGCGGTTTAATTTTACCCTGAAATACATACCTGTGGGTAGGAACTTCCTAGCTGATGCCCTTTCCAGGAAACCAGTTTGACAGCATCAGAGAGGAGGTAGTACAGGCCATCATCCCGACAGACAAAACCCAGGCCCTAGATGTGAAAGCTCCTCCATCGGGAGGAGACCCCATCCCTCAGGCCATCCAGTCAGCTCTTCCGGTAGACCCCTGGTACAAGGAGAACCGCGCTCTACTTACCCAAAGAGACGGTTTCACTTGGAAAGGGTCCAAGCTATATGTTCCCTGGGCTGTTAGGTTAGAAGTACTACGACGGTGTCACGATGCTCGCCCAGCCAGCCATTTTGGGTTCTTAAAAACCCTGCATCTTACCGACCGACAGTTCTGGTGGCCCCAGATGAAACGGGATATAGAGGACTACGTCCGCAGTTGTGTGGTATGTGTGACGATGAAACTTCGATCCGGGAAGCCACCAGGACTGTTGCAGACAGTGGCAACCCCATCACACCCGTGGGAACAAATCACGATGGACTTTATAGTAGATCTACCGGAGAGCAGGGGCAATACTGTCATCTGGACGGTAATAGATTTGTTTTCAAAACAGGCCCATTTTATAGCCTGCTCAGGTCTCTCATCAGCTAGGAAACTAGCTAAGTTGTTCCTCGTCCAATTATATCGCTTTCATGGCATTCCACAAAGAGTGATATCAGATAGAGGGGTGCAATTTACTGCCAGTTTTTGGCGAGACTTCTTGATTAGGATCGGGTCATCACAATGCCTAAGCTCAGCATACCACCTCGCCAGCAATGGAGCAGCTGAAAGAGCTAACGCCATGGTGGAGCGGTACTTAAGGTGCTATGTACAACATCAGCAAACGGATTGGGCTGACCTATTACTGTTCGCAGAAGTTACGTACAATAACGCGGTACATAGTAGTACGGGGTTATCCCCTTTCAGGTGGCGACGGGCCGGGATTTCATGCCGACACTGGAATGTCCTAGCGTGGCTCCAACGGGCATGGGAGTCCAGGCATGGATGGAGCAAACAACAGGGGGTGTGGAAAATAGTAAAAGAAGCTTTAAGCCAAGTGGCTGCAGAATACAAATGACAGGCAGACAAAAAACGGCAGGATCAGCCATCATTCCATGTGGGCCAGATGGTGTATTTGTCCACCAAGTACCTGAAACTGAACTTGCCTAGTAGAAAACTAGGCCCTAAGTACCTAGTACCCTTCCCCATTGTACGGGTCATCAACCCTGTAACCGTACAACTTCGGCTTCCCCGTCTGCTGGGAAAAACCCATCCGGTGTTTCATTGTAGCCTGCTCCTACCAACCCACGGAGCCCAAATCAGGGCCCCCGAAACCACCCCACCACCACCCCTAATGGTGGGAAGTGATCTGCACTATGAGATAAAAGACATACTGGACACCCGGTGGCACAGGGGTCGGCTGCAGTATTTAATTCTGTGGAAGGGGTATCCCCTATCCGAGGCCTCCTGGGTACCCAGTAGAGACGTCAAGACCCCTTGTCTGATCACTAAATTCCATCGGAAGCATCCAGGGAAGCCGGGGGGGGGAGTCCAGTGCGGAAACCCGCTCATAGTAACCCTTTGTGTTCCAGATCCTGTCTCCGTGGTGGTGGGGGGCCACGTCAGCCCCAGCACGTCCAGCGCTCGGGCTGCCACATCGCAGGGGGTCACAGTGGGAGCAGCGGGGATTCCGGCAACAACAGCTTCCTAAACGCTCTGGGCAGCAGGCAGACGAGTCCCAATGATGTGGGCGGCACGGCGAAGCTTCCCCGCTCAGCTGGGAAGCGCAGCGACCCCGGAGGCGTGGCAGGCTTCCCTGCCTCTGCTGTGATGACGTGGGCGGCACGGCAAAACTTCCCCCGCTCAGCTGGGAAGCGCGGCAACCCCGGGTGTGGCAGGCTTCCCCGCCTCTGCTGTGATGACGTGGGTGGCGTGGCAAAGCTTCCCCCGCTCAGCTGGGAAGCGCGGTGACCCTGGAGGCATGGCAGGCTTCCCCGCCTCTACTCTGCGATGCAGCACAGGTGGCTATACATGAACTGTGAAGTATCCCATGAAGACTCAGAGCCTGCCACGTGGGCGGCTCATTACACAGGCATACGAGACTAATTGCCAGCAGGGTGGGACTAATTGCCAGCAGGGTGGGGCTGCACTGAGGGGATTGGGGCTTTATCAGATGGTGGGGAGCACGGAGCAGTAGCTCCATCCATTTTCTCTTTTCACTAAGTGTGGGTGTCAGTTTGTGCCGGTGTAAATTAAACAAGGTTCAAGCCTTCATCTGTGTTTGATCTCCCTTATTGCATCGGAACCTGACATATACTTGTATTTGCATGCTTTTGAATTGCAGGTTGGCAGGAGCTGGGGCCAGGACAGGAGCTCACTGTCACTTGGCGCTCAGGTCACTAACCTGGGCTGCTGGCTTTCTAACCAACAAGCCTAGCGTCTTAACCGCTGGGCCACTACGCTGCCCTATTATATATTTTGGCATATAATAAAACATTGTTTGAGTCTTGCCATTTTAATAACCAGAATGCCCCTTGATTGCTGTTAAGAAAAGTCAATGGCTCCAACAACAGGTTATAAATAAATGACATCCTTGATGAATTCCACAAGTTTCATTCATAACTGTGACCAAAATTTGATTTTAATGTGGCATCATCTATATGGCAGGATTTTGTGAAAATTTTGCGAAGTTTTTGTATTTAACAAGAAAAGGGAACAGTTTGCTCAATCAGCAGAATCTTACCAACCTTCAAAGTCACATTTATACGTCTCCTTAAGGCAAGTTGGAAACCCTTCATGTAATTAAACATTATCACAAACTTTAGCAACCTAGTGATCTTGCAGCATTATTCTTGTTTGGTCTGTGCTGCTTCTTAAGTTTTCGTTTATATTCACAAGGTAGTAGCCATTGAGAAAAGGTTCATATTGACTCCATTAATTTGACTGTAGCAAGGACAAAATTATTGCCTCTGCAGGTAGCAAATCAGATTGCAGCATTAGAGATCTTTTGGGCTTAAGCAGAGATATCTTTATTTGCTTCTTCCATGCTGTAGATGATTGGAAGATGATTCCAACATTTTAGTTGTATTATTACTAGTACATTTATTTACAACCATAAGTTTTAGTAAAATACATTATAATTACAACAGTCCATATAAGTTCAATTTAATTCTCCCAAAAATAACAGCCTGTCAACATCTGCATTTGTAGCTTTCTTGCAGCTATTAAACAATGCAACTTGTTTTGATGCTCATTTGTCTACATCAGTCACAGCAGTGGGTTGCTCCCGGTTTGGCGAACCGGTAGCAACGGCGGTGGGAGGCTCCACTCACCCGCCCTGGATGCTTCTGCGCATGTGTAGAAGCATCACACGCACACGCGAGAACCGGTAGTGACCCGATTTAGAACCCACTACTGATCAGTCAGTGGGAAATATATTTTTTCTTTTAGTGCTAAACTTATTCATGGTATTTAAACTTATTAAATTTTATTCAGTTGGTTAGGAAAAGCATAATAAATCTAATTTTGGATTCCTGAGATAATTTGCAATGGATCAGATCTTCCTCCATGAATTATCAAAAATGCATAAACAGTCTGTGATTGGTAATCCTTTACACCTTCCATCCAATCAGGCTAGGATCCATCTCTATGGCTTTGACTTTCTGGCAAATACTATTTTCAAATATTTTATTTGTAGATATTTGAACAAATTCCAAATTCTGTCAGAGTCTTCTCATTCCAGCTAATATTGTTGACATAAGTACTACATTATCGGCATATAATAATATAGGACTTCCAGCTGTTGGAGCATAAAAGAAAGATTATTAAGCTCTTCTACAATGTTGTTTATATAAAAGTTAAAGAGGAAAGGAGCCAGTATGCAACCCTGGGGACATCTTTTGTTATTTTAATCTGCTTTGTTAGGGGCCTACCCTGATTTATTTATACTTGCGTGTAAGTGTTGTCATATAATTTATTTATAGTTTTATATAGGTAATTTCTCTCTATATCACTGGCTAAAAACTTCTCCCATAATCTCATCTATTTATTGTGTCAAAAGTGGATGATAAATCTATGAATGTTGCATCGATCAATCTATTTAAAAGATACTCTATACCACTTCTGGGGCAACAGTTAGCAGATTTTATGGAATCTCCCTTTTCAAATATTGGAATTACTGCACTATTTCTCTAAATTAGAGGGATTTGCCCACTGGCATTAATATAAGTAAATGGAGGTGAACAGAGAGGCTCACCAAACAGGGAACACTTCTGATGGCAATATGCCATCTCCCGTGGTCTTTCCAGCCATCTGTTGTGAGATTATTTTATTATTATTTTTCTACAGCAGTTACTGTGGCCATTTTAGTGATATTTTAATATATCTGTACTCATTACAGATATATTAAAATATATCTGTAATCCAATCCAGTCAGAGCTGAAGAAGCTTCTTGGATGAGGAGCGAAACGTCTTCAAAGAAAAAAACCAGAAAGTCCAGTTGCCTCTTGAAAAAGCATCTTTGGGACAACCATGACCTGGATGACTGAGAATCTCCATAGACATCTTCAAATTGAATTTTGGGGAAGAATCATCCAAGCTTCAGATAAAATCTATGCTTCTATTACTACTTTTATTTCTCTTTGGCCTTGGGACATTAATTTCCTGAATTTTGCATTATTATTTTGTAAGCATGACAGTTAATTCCTGCCTTTTATAATACTCTTGTTTCCTCCTCCTCATCTGCACTTGATACTTCCAACATGTATTAAATCCTTATCTTTTTGGTATGCTATTGTTAATCTACTAATTAAGAGTGCAATTAATGCGCCTCTCAATAAAGAAAGCTAGTTTCGGAATAATTGATATTGCTGCAATAAAATGCCAGTGTTTGCAGACAATGCCGCAAGCCAACCAAAATCTAAAATAAAAGAACTGTGTTGCCAGCCTATTAAGATATATAAGTATTTGCTGACAGTAGGTGAAATCACTGTTTGAAAAAGCTTAAAAGGGTAAACCTATGACCTTATTTATCTTTTAGCATGGATCAGAGAATCCTGTGAGATTGGTATATTTCATGTGTTTGATGAAGTTTTCATCTAATATAATAATCAAAGTAATTAGTGATCTGTGATAGTGGATGTGCCCCCAGCCTTTCCCTAAATAGTCAATCAAATGATTTATTCCGATTAAAGACCTAGTAGACAATGGGCCTCCTGATTAAAACAGAAAAAATGATATTTGTACTATTATGGATGCTTAGGAAAACTATATAATGACTGTGATATAATAAGTAAGGCTTTATTTTTTTTATACTTTATAAAATTGAGTTAAAATTTACTGAGAAAGAAGCTCGTTATTTTTAAAATGCAGTAACTTTTCTGTGTCTTAGGTGGTCTGAATAGATAAATGTGGTAATGATTTTGATGTTATTTTCAAAATTATTTTGATATTTTTAACTGTTGATTTGGAGCTGCCCAGAAATGAGTGGCTATATAAATATTTTAAATAAATAATTAATATGTTACACATGCCTAAGCTATTTATCTGGTGGCATCTTTATCTCTTCAGAGGCAAAATAGATATTATTAAGCATATGTAAACAGGAAATGCTATTGGTCATAATGACTATACTGTTCAGTAGTATAATACATATAAAAATTATTTTCTCCTCTATTGTTGAAGATGCTTTTTGAAATAAACTTTCCAGCTTCCTCCAATAAGGCTTCAGTTACCAATTTTGAAGGCTGATGAAGATTCTCTGATTGTACAACTGTTGCCTAATCTTCTGGTTAAATATTGAGAATCTGCCAGAATTTTGAGCATGTAGATTACAAATAGTATTACTTCTGTTACTGTGCAATTTGGCATTATAAAAAGGTGACAAGCCTTGGATATTATACTGCAATCTTATATATTAGATGTACATTCAATAAAACTGGAATCAGGGAGTGTTAGTATCACTAGATGTAGAAAAGCCCTTTAAAATTATTTTTTAAACTCAAAATACAAGGTTTAGTACAAAGGAAGTTTTTGTTTCCAAGTAACACCCCCAACGAAAGAAAACTTGGAGGAGCTGGGGAGATGACAGTTTTTTTTTATAAAGGTTCACAAATTAAGATAAAATTCCTTGTGTATTCAATCATACTTGGCCAATAAAGAATTATCCTATTCTATTCTGTTCTATTATCCTGTATTCTAAAATTAGCTAGATATTAATAGATATATTATATAGGTATATTAAAGAAACCAGGAGACTGTGAGTTCTGCTTTAGGCATGAGAGCTGGCTGAGTAACTTTGGGCCAGTCATTCCCTCAGCCCAATTCACTTCACAGGGGTGTTGTTGTGGGGAAATAGGAGGAAGGAGTATTTATTAGATATGTTGAGTAATTTATAAAAAATAATAAAGGCGGGATAGAAAATAAGAGTATGAGATATGTTGAGTAATTAGGAGCATTATATAAATATTAGGAGCAGTATGTGTATGATACTAACATATAGGATATTGAATGCTAAACAGGCTACACAAAGGATGTAAAACTAAATTACTAATTAGTTTTACTAACTAAAATATTAATTTCCAAAACTGTTGGATATCTGGACACTCTCAATAAATGTGACAGAAAATTCTAGTAGTTTCACGTCTTGTAATAAAGTATAGATTTTTCACATTGAAAATGCCAGTGATTTTTCTTCCGGAAACACATCTTAAAGTTTTTGCCTCCATAGAGCATTTCTATTTTATATAATATTTTTCCCAAGCTCTTATTCCCATACATGGTTTAAAATTCAAATTTGCATTCCAGAAATCTTTATCAGATACTATTCATATTAATTTTAGCCGGTGATAAAACACAATATTTTTAACATATTAGTTTTAGAATCATTTGCATATTGTATCTAATGTAATCCTAAATTGTTAGTGAGAATGAATGAGTGAGAGTGATCATGCTTTTAAATCTGTATAGATTTGCCTCTTTCCAACTGTAGAGTACCTTGGAGATGGCTTTGAAGAATGAATTCAACAGCTGCTGGCTTAAAAACCAGTGCAGTGCTGGAAGAGAGGAGAGTGTGAGAAAAAAAGCTTGATTGCTCCATCTTGATTTGCTTTGGTGTAAGAGAAGGAAGAAGGAATCTGTCAGGCTTTCAGGATTATTATGCCCTTTATCAATAAAATAGAGTTATAATACCGTAGTATCACAGCCAGATCGCCCTCACATCCTTCCAGTACTGCTTGTGGAGTCTGCTTCCGGACTTCACCTATCTCAAAGGGCTGACACCACTTCTTAATTCACTGGGAAAGACTGGTGTCCTATTAGGGAAGGGCATGATGCAAATTTTGGGCACCATTTTCATCCAATTTGAATAATACACTTCAAAAAAAGATTTTGTATGTTCTCCTCCTGGCAGTTTAATCATTTTCTCATTAAGCTGGATTACACCCAGAACGTAACTATGTAAATGTGATTATTGTATCCATTTTTAAATAGGACTTTCAACATAATAAAAGCAATATGCTTCCATTGAAAGGCTACAAAATGTAGTGTTATATTAAACTGCTCTTTTGAGGTACTACAATATAATTTTCAATTTATACAGGACATTTCCTTGTTAAATACACATTTTATAAATTACAATTTCCTTTGTCAAGGAAACTGGCAGTCTAAAAGCTATATAGTAATTTAGGAAGTTGAATCCTTATTTACTGATGTAATTTTCTCCAATACAGTGGTACATCAGTACTCATTAATTGGTTCCAGGAGGCGTAACAAGTACTAAAAACGATAAGTATCAAATGAAGCATGTGATTTGCCATGTGGTCCTTTGTTTAGGCAAGGAAGGACTTCCTGTCTGTCCCATTTCCTATGTCAGCGACCTTTCCAGCATGGCCGATTTCCTGTCCGCCCTCTGTGGTAGTTCCCATTCCTATAGCAGCATGTTGAGTACCAAAAGACAAGTACCAGGATAACATTTTCGCATCAAAATGTGTTGAGTACCAAATTTGATGAGTTTTGTAGCAATGGAGTTCTGAGGTACCATTACACATGTTGGTTCAATAAGTGCCACGATTTTAGTTGTCTTGGTTTTTTTTTAATTAGCAATTTCAGTGCCCACTTTGAAAGTGTTTTGGAATTTAAATTTTGAAACTAGTACAGATGAACTGAGCTTTGATTTTTTTTAAAGTTGATTTTTTACCCCTGCTGCCATGCCATTTTTAAATATTTCCCCAATTAACAAAACAGAAAACTTGCTTGAGCAGCATCAGAAAGATATCATCTTGAAAGGTATTCAAATTTTCACCTATTGGACTGTAGTATTGCTGCCCGCAATTTTTGGATTGCTCAGTAATTTCAGTAGAAGCTCCAGCAACATATCATTTCCTTTTAAAATAGCTATCAAACTGTGATTACAACTCACTGACTCTAACTGATTTAGAATACAATTTCCTATCAGAAAAGCCTTTTTACATAATACTGTAGACCAGTATTTCTCTTTAGTTCTGGACCTGAAGAAGTTTCTTGGATGAGAAGTGAAACATTTTCAAAGGAAAAAAAACAAAACTAAAAGTCCAATTGCCCTTTGGAAAAAGCAA
Organism: Thermophis baileyi; assembly: GCA_003457575.1. Classification (NCBI taxonomy): domain Eukaryota; kingdom Metazoa; phylum Chordata; class Lepidosauria; order Squamata; family Dipsadidae; genus Thermophis; species Thermophis baileyi. The sequence goes on along the minus strand of QLTV01002422.1, from coordinate 807,535 downwards.
AGTTCTGTCAATGTAGCTTTACAATAAAGTAGAATTATTCATCCGATTGTGATTCCTATCTGGTTTATTTATTAAATTTATGTTGCCCATCTCCCTGATAAGGGAGTTTAGTTTACTCCATGAGGCCGGTATCAGGATTGCTAAATCTCATCAAGTGCATTGCCCATAAGCTGGACCAGATTGTATGGGACCTTCTTGAAGCCTACATCAAGATCAACCCCTATGTCATCTATTGCATGTATTGTATGGTAAAATACCATATTGGTTTGCTGAGTTACTTGTGATATTGGCCCCTGATGTTTCAGGGGTACAATTAAGAAATTGAAATACTATCTTTATTCCTTGGTTGTTATCTATATGTAAAATACTGACTCTCATTCCCCTGTTGGGGTGTAAATACTGGCATTTATAGAGTCCAATAAAATATTTCTAATGGGATAGTTTTTTTTGAAGTTGGATACTGTGGCATTAATACTCCTATGCAATGAAGCAGAAACAGATGCTCCTTTTTTCAGTCAACACACCAGCAACCATGCAGTGATTATCGCAACTTTCCCAATGTTGAAGAAAGATATCTGCCTGCTTGGGATGGAACACTCAAGCCAAGAGACTTAACTCACTGAAGAGTGTGCAAAGACTAGATTTTTCTCCTGTCTGTTGAGTCCATGGCCTCAGAGTAAGAATCTGTTCTATAAGAGTTGTTTGGGAATTTTGTTTAATTGTCCTGTTTGTGCAATTGGTTAGTTTATCTTTTTGCAGATTGGTTCATGGGCAGCAATCACAATGGATAGCCACTCCAATACCTATTATGAAGCTATTTTTGTATTACAAATGGTAACAGATTAAAGGGTTTTAAGTGTGATTACTGTAAAAGTTACATGTATTTCAATTCTAACCACTGCTACCTTACCTATTTGCATTAACTTACCTTAGAGTTTTTTGCTTTTTCTTTTACAGGAGATTGACATTTTCAATTCTTTGCAGTGGGGAGAAATGTCTAGTAGAGCATCCATCTAACTTTCATTTTTTTCTGGTTTAATTTTTAAAGCAAAGTTCAAATTTTACTAAGTAATTTATAACCTTAATGCTGTAATTGCATTATCATGTTTTAAACCCAAAAAACATTCCATGTTCTCTAAAGAGAAGTCTATTTATACTTAACATAATATGGTTATGTCAATGATTACATTGCACAGAAGGTTCTAATAGCCAACTGGGTAAATTAGGCTTTCCTTGACAGTAATTCAATTGAAATTGTTAGTTTAATGCAATCTTACATCCGCTTACATGGAACAAGACACATTTAAATAAATAGGACTGTTTCCAAGGAGAAATGTGAAGAATTGCACTGCCAGGCTTTTATAGATTCACACCATGTTGTTAACTTTCATTGGACTTTTTGGGAGTTGGGAGTAATTAAGCAATTCTGCAATCTTTAATTCATATGGAATTTACTAGCTATATAGAATGGCCTGCAGGCAAGCAGCTAAACCAGATTTATAAAATCTCTGAAGAGCTACTCTACATGGCTGATAAACTACATTTGGCTAGGTGGAGTTTAAATTGCTTATATAGTCTCTTTGATTGCAGGCACACAGAGTGGTATATTTCTTGGATATCTATCATAGTGTTCAACAATAGGGCTGTGTTTTGGAGGACTGATACAAAAAAGTCCTCCATGAGCTGAGATTCTGCCCCTGTGGACAAGGGATTGTTGAAACTACAGCTCATGTCCAGCTCTACTGTACTCTCTACAAGGATTTGCCTTATAAGTCCTTATCTGGTAAAATACCCAGGAAATTCTGATCTTTCTTATCTGTAGTTCTTGTTATCAGAGCAGTATGATTCAGTCTCCTTGAATATAGCTACATCTCGTTATACTGTAAAATTAGGCAGACTTTGATTATCCATGGACAAATCCACTAATTGTAATATTTTATCTTGTTTTATTTTTATTTTAAATATATTTTTGTTTGCAATTCTGGTCAGTAACTATAATAAAAATATTTGTTCATGTGGGAAAGTGGGATTTATCTGGGATTCCTATCTGGTTAATGACAAAGTGAGAAGCATCCAAGGTGGAGAAACCAAATAGTAAATATGATACCCTGAGAAAATAAATACTATTATTTTGTGAAGTTTCTATGGGTAGTGTCTTACCTATTACTAATGATGTAGAAGAAAATCAAGATGATCCTGTTGTGATTTTCTATCTGTTTCAAAATAACTTAATTACAGATTCTTATTTAGCAACATTTCCAGAAAAGTTTATTATGAAAATTCCTTCTTCATACCACTTTCTCATGTGGTCCTTAAAAGTAAATGGTTTCCCTAAGCCCAAAAGGAATGAAAACACTTATAACAATGATACATTAACAGGTAACTTTTCTGAAAATCATTAAAATGGTTTGTTTGAAAATTGAAACGGGATGTAGTGTACTTTAATCAATTAAAAATGAAAGTACTTATAAAAAAGTAAGGGAAATTTGATTATGTAGAACTGAATGATTTTAAAATTATGCAGTTGCAATAGTTGTGTATGCATGACCAGCTTTCATTAAGTAGCTTACATTGTTTACTTCTTTCTCCAGTTCAGCAAATATATTCTTCACATATAGCTACTGCAAGTTTGCATTCAGATATGTGTCTTACTACTCACCTAGTTTCCACTGAATGTAAAAGATACATCTGACAAAGGGACACAGATTTTTCAGCAGCAATCTGAAATCTGAGATTGCTTATCACATGAGAACTGGTCTTGGTTCTGTTTGCTATGAAAAAGAAGCAAGTACACTGCTTTCTCATGAACATACATTACTTCAGCTTTCACGAGATTCACCTAGCACAAAACTTTAGTTGTCAGTGTATAACTATATCAAACTTGCAATAATTAAATATGATCCATAGCATTGTAAGGTACACACAGGGCATTTTAAACCTGAATATTCATTCATGGTTCATTGAAGAACTACTTGCACATACAGATTCCCAGGAAAAAAACATTTCAGCCAACTTTCCATGTACCGTAATCGACAGTTTTATTTGTAGGAAAGACTGCATATCTGATTCCTGCATATGTAAAAACTGTTTTGAAAAGGTGAAAAAGTGCCAAAACCTTAGGAGTATCTAAAAATTAAACAACAAGCAGATCTATACAATCTTTTAATTTTTTGCTCATTCTTCTATTAATCTGGGAAAAAAATGCAGAGAACCAGGCTATAATCAGAATGTTTGGCTATATTGCCAGAGCTGCAGGATCATTCTCTTAAAAGACGACATATTGCAAGAGAAATTTTGTCATTTCAGATTATTCATTAAAAAAAAAATATAAGCAGCTAGTTCTTCCTGAAACACATTTAAGAACAGAACAAGAACAATCCAAATGAAATCTGAATCACACATATTTTTTTTAAAAAAATCATTAGAAAAGAGCAAGAAAAAGTTATAAGCCATTACAACTTCCTTAACGTGTTCCTGGAATGCCAATACCCAAGAATAGAAAAAGCTTAAAATAATTATTCCAAGAAATTACTAACCTAAACTATCCGCAGTGTGTTGCATTGCTATGAATGTAACATTTTTTCACTGGCAGTACAGAAAACTCTGCTTTTCAGCTGGGAACAAATTAAGTGATTTTCCCTCTTTCTACTCTCCCCTCCCCTTCATTAAACCATTTAAACCATAGGAATTAAGGCAAAAGCAGGAGATACCCATTTTTAAAAGATCTGGTAGTAGAAATCTCTTAATCTTTCCATTTGCAAACACCACGGCTGGTCTGGGACAGGCGATTCATTTACGGGGCTGATGGATGTATTGATTGACATGTGGAGGAGGAAGTTTTTCCACAGAGGGATGTGGTTTTTGGTGGGCCACTTGTGCTGCAGCTGGAGGGAAGTCTTTATCACCCTGATTAAAGAACAAACACATCAGCATTAAAAACATCACGTAGATATATCAACAATTAGTCTCTCCCCCTTTTTAAGAATAATGAAGTTTTGCTGAAATGACCTTTAGCTTACTGATTTCAGGTTTTCTGTCAGAAGTTCAGACTCTTGGAATTTGGAGTTAAGAACTTTTGAATCTGCACATATAGCTTCAAACAGGCTACAACATCCTTCAAATCTTGTTGCAGATTTTTAGAAGGCCACAGTGGCATCCTTCTATATTAAGCATGAAAAGTATTTGGGTAGCAGAATTCTGGTTAGTGACTGAATTTGGGAATGGGAAATGAACATTTATATTTGTGGTCACTTAAATTTCTGTTAACTGCTGAAATCACTTTAGTAAAAATCTTTCTCACACACGCACTCACTGCTGTTTGGAATACTGTTGAGCTTAGAATAAACTGCCTTTACATGTTTCCCTCAACAGTAATGATGTCAAGGAATGACAAACTTAAGATGTGAAGCTGATGAAGGCTAGCTGATTCCACCCATCAGTGAATCTAAGCATAATTCTTCTAGTTTCTATCTAGACAGTCTCACAATTCCGGGGGGGGGGGGGGGATCTGCCAGGTTTGATTTTTCTAATTATGTAAGCAGCATTTATCAATCATTCTAGCAGATCTTAATACTTAGTCAACTTTGCAAACCCTGTAAAAGTTTTATTTTTCTTGCTTGTTAAGCAGCATGCATCAAATTCTTGTCCCACCTTGTCTCCCAAGCACTTATGCTTCAAAAAGCTAGTGTATATCAGCATGAGCCCATTAGAAATCCATAAGGTATGTTTGTGAATAGATTGTTGGACTTGCTCAATTTCAGCCTCCATAAATAAATACTATAGTAGTGGGAACTGTTTAGAATAGGAATTAGGCCTGAATGAATCAGTAAATACTGCAAATTCTAAATCCATTAAAGTCTATAGCATTCAGCAAAGTCTTTTCAGATATTGGGCACTGAACTTCCAGTGTGCTGGGCTTTTTGAAACACAAGTCAAAATTGAAGTGTGCTTAATATTTGTACCTGAAACTGAAGCTTTATTTTTTTTTAAATGAAATGATGCTCTTAAAGCGGTTACACATCTGATTGCATTTGAAGTAAATACATTGAAGTAAATGAAGTATAACTTAAAAAGCTAATATATAATTTTGTAGCCATGTCTGGGTATATTGTAAGCAAGAAAAATCAATTTCTTTCAAAATTTTTATTTGCTGAGTAGTTATGTGAATAAGTTATATTTGTACAATCTAATGCAGTTTGTCTGTTCCTGGTACATTTCAGATGTTTGGTATGTTTTTCACAAGCCTAAGCATTTTCAGTCAACCTCCTTATGCTGTAAGGATGTAACAGATTTAGGGGCCCAGAAGATGCTACAAGACTGCACTCGTTTTTGAAAAAAAGATTCTCCTATAATTCACTTTGTTATATTTTCAGTGCCTGGGAAAGAACTCCCTATTTTCCAAAATATACCTTTAGGCATTATTTCTATTAGTTTCACAACCCAGGCTAGAAATTTTCCAGTCCTCCAGGATATCAAGCTAAGTTTTGAAGAATACAAACTATTTTCCTTCATGTTCCAATATACATATTTTTACTTTTCATTTTCCAACTTTAACTGTAAAACTGGTAATTTTATTGCTGCCAGTTTTCTATGCATTCTATTAATGTTTTAATGACATATATAGCCCTGACAACATTTACAAAGACAGGGGGATTGAGATTGTAAAAAACAAAAAAGCGAGTTACAATTCAACTAATAGTATTTTTAAATACGTAACTCATCCTATTAAAAAGCCTAAATAAACAAGTATTTTTTTCCCCCAAGATAATGGGAATTACACAATTGAATTATGTTATCTGGTATAACAAAAACAACATCCTTGGTAAGGAAAACCATTGATAAAAAAAATGTAGCAGACATTTGCAATTCATATTTTCAGAGTGAAAAGCTGAAAATTATTGAAAATGAGGACTTACCCTTGCAATTACACCAGAAATAAACACAGTTGGTTTAGGTGGACTAGAAAACAAAAAGGGACCATTTAGTAATATACTCAATTTGATTTGATAGAAGCCATAAAGCAAAATTAAGACATTTGAAAGGTATAATCAAACTTTCAAAATAGTCCTGCTTAGAAATTAATTTGCTCAAAACAGCCATAATATGCAGACTACTTGACCTTATTCATCCTTAATCAATTAGTGCATGAGAGGGAAATATCTGAGTGAACTGAACAGGATTATTTAAGGTGTTTTTGATTTAAAAAAAATTAATGAAAGGAGAATAAAAGTGGCAGTACCATTGCAAACCATAGATGTTTTCTTCTTTAAAATAAAAACATATGTGGCAATTAAAATAATGAAGAGCATGACTGTTGCAATAACAGTTATAGCTGGCAGTTACAGCAGCGATCCATTTATTTCAGGGGTGTCAAACTCAATTTCATTGTGGGCCGCATCAGGGTTGTGTTTGACCTCGGGGAACAGGTGGGCGTGGCCAGGGTGGGCGTGGCCAGCTTGACATCACTCATGTCGTAGGCGCCTGTGGTGGCCTGAATGCTCTGCCAGCAAAAACAGAGCTCGGGAGGGCCGCGCTGGCAGAGAGTTGTTTTCGCTGGCAGAGGATTGCAGGAGGTCATTGCAGCCAAAAATGAAGTTCCATTTTCACTGGCAGAGGCACCGCAGGCTGGTCCTTTGCTGTTTCCAGGGTGGCCCCGTGGGCCAGATTTAAGCACCTCGTGGGCCGGATCCAGCCTGCGGGCTTTGAGTTTGACACCCCTGATTTATTTTGTTATTCTCCTTCCACTGATTGCTCGTTTGTTTCACAAGAACTGCAAGATTTAGTAACTGGAGCCAAATACAAAAGTTATAAATGCCAAATACTAAGAATGAGCTAGGTTTAGTTTTGTCACATATCCATGTACTGTTTTTCTCAGGAGTTCAACACTAACATTACCTACAGTAGGGTCTTCTACTACTTGCTTCTAATTTAACTGAAATAAATATGTAAGCTAGTTCTAGTCACTAGTACAAGAGCAGTAGCCATTACCCATATGAACTCAATGTCAAACAAAAATGTGTATTATCAGTGAGGAGGATTAACAGGCAATTGAACTAGCTGACAGGGACTTTTCTCCATCTTTCTACTCCTTCTACATTTACAATATTCATCATCCCTCTCCCTCTCCTTTTTCTTCACTCCACCCCTCCTTCTTTTTAAGTTGTCCAGTAGAGTTTAACTCCAGTAAGTATAAAAAACAGAATCTTCATGGCAGGTTATTGCTACCTTCAGACATTTCTGGAAAATCAAAAGGAAATGTAGCAATGCATCTCCTGTTTCCCACCTTGTGTTAATCATGTTAGACTAATCAAATAACAGAAAAAAGTAACATAATTAACAAGGTAATGTGCTTAATGTGTGTTTAGGCATGCAATTCTCTAACTCACCACCCCCAATTCCATTTTTCCACTGCACAAATACACGAGGCCCTTAAAGCCACCTGTTAGAAAGGACATCTGGGAACTGTGTATGAGCTGCTCTGACCTCTTCACCAGGCTACAATGTACTTGTAGTAAATAAGCTCTTCTAATTCTATTTATCTTCATTTCCAAACACAGCCAGACCTAGCAAGCAGCAGGATAAACAATATGCTTCAAGCACCATGGGGAAAGAGAAGCAGATGAATGAACAAACTCAGGCTTGGTTGTGGGTAGTAAGTAATTTCTATTATGTAGAAAGACTTCAAAGGTACTGGCCACAGGCTGTGCTTCAAGTTGCAAAATAACCTGGGTTTGCATTTTTCCCAGTCTCTTCTCAAATATCTAGGGGGAGGGGAGGTATCTTCTCAAAGAGTATATTTATTCTAATTAGCTACAACACAAAAATTAAGGAAACTGAATTATGACATTTCTGGAGCACATTTTTGCTTTGCAAACTTCTTGAATGAATATCTACTAAGCATTTAATACACATGAAGAAAATAAAGAATAACAAGTAGCAGACAGTGTATTAATAAAACATGAAATTTAGTTTTCACACACGATTTGCCTGCTCTGGCATTTTCTGAAAGGCTTTAGAATAGCAAATCTGAATTTGAATGATTTACTCACATATTTTCCCCCTGACCTTTCAGTTTTCATTGTTCTCCAATGAACCATGAAAGTCGAGTACATCATTTTCTGACAATCATTCCCAAATACATTTATCTACCAATATCTCCAAGAACAATCATTGCTATGATGTTACCTATAGCAGGAAAGACACCAGTTTGGATATCTTTCTCTCTGACTAGAATAGACTAACAGAGTTGGAAAGGTCCTTGGAGGTCTTCTAATCCAACCCCCTGCTTAGGCAGGAAACCCTACACCACTTCAGACAAGTGGTTATCCAATATCTTCTTAAAAACTTCTAGTGTTGGAGTATTCACAACTTCTGGAGGTAAGTTGTTCCACTGATTAATTGTTCGGTCAGGAAATTTCTCCTTAGTTCTAAGTTGCTTCTTTCCTTGATTAATTTCCACCCATTGCTTCTTGTTCTACCCTCAGGTGCTTTGGAGAATAGCTTGACTCCCTCTTCTTTGTGGCAGCCCTTGAGATATTGGAACACTGCTATCATGTCACCCCTAGTCCTTCTTTTCATCAGACTAGACATATCCAGTTCAGGGGTGGGTTTCTCTTACCTTCCCTACCGGTTCAGAAGTGCGCGCGTCATGTCGGAAGTATGCTAACTCCGATGTCACTCATACGCTGTTATGAAACAACCTGCTGAACACTGGTTTCTTTGAGGGTTTCATTTATTTTTAATCCCATATAACAGAATTCTAATGTATTATAACAAAAGGATTAAACATGCAGTTTACTGACGCTACAAATAAATCTCCGAGAAAACTGATTAGTTGAGAAATCCATTTAAGCTAAAGAAAAGATCTGACAGTTTTGGTCTCTATGCAGTCACTCTTAATTATTATTAGATCACATCTATATTATTTCATAAAGCCCTTTAGTGTTTTTAAAGTACTTTGTGTGTATTTGGGCAATAATCCTCATAAAAACCAAAGCTCTGGGACAACGATCTGTCTTACCAGCTTTAGCAAGATTTTCAGTCATAGATAGGGTTGCATGTGCTGGCTGGCTTCTGATCTTTGTACCACATGTTTCGTCACAAACAACTGGGCTCATAGAGTGGAGAAAGGGAAGCATGTATGCTAACAACGCTCTATTACTGCTTAGCTTTATCTGTGGTCAGTGAATCCCTAAAGAAGGCCTGTGTTTTCTATATCTGCAGTATTTCCCTTGCAGTGTTGTTGCTGAAAGAGAAATACTGGCATGATTACTATTGAACCTGGGACATGATTACTATTCTTGCTTAGTCACAGGAAAGCCTCTTTCTGATCTTGGGTATTCTAAAGGTATGATGATAGTAACTGAAATACAGGCACGTCAGAATGCTTGCTGCCCTTACCCTCTAGTGAAAATGTGGGTGGTGGGTAAGGCAAGCTGCAATCCCCATCTTATATGTGTGCAGAAATGATTTTGTGAAGTGATCAATACTGGTATCTTCTGCTACATAAAAAACACAGAGGAATTGCAAATTAATATTTTAAAAATACACAATCTTGCCTTGATGCAGCTATGAAGACTCTCAATAGGGTGCTCTCAACGGGGGGGGGGGGGAATTCTACTTACTTTTCCTCTTTAATTTTTTGTATTTCATTTGGGAAGTACAATTTTTCTAGCAGACAGCTGTCCTAAAACTACAACAGTTTGGATTTCTGACCATTATTTAATTATTGTTTGCTTCTCATAATGCTCAGATTTTGTTAGCAGACTGACACAATGTCAGGCATTTTATTAACACACAATATTGTTTTCCTAACAGCTTAAGCCCAGTTGCACATTTACAAAGCTTTCCACAGGATGGCACTGATGAACCTTCAAGATTTTGAAACTGAATAAAAGTAAGCAGTTTATTTTTCCTAAATAAAGTTGCACAGTTGCAAATAATGTGCCCCCAAGCCTTTTGAATTAATGTATACATAGATACACCCCTGAGGCCCTTTAAAAAAAAGACCATTACTATTATTTTTGCACCGTTCTAAAGTAAAAAACAAAAAGCAGACAGACAAAATGCTAGCACACAAGATGAAGAAAGATTTAACACAGTCATTGGTTTAAGGGTCTTGAGCATGCACACACACTTGAGTATGCTGAATGATAACTCTCATCACCCCACAGAGCAAGTAGTCCAAAGATCCAGGTTTAATAGCAATGAAATTTCCCCTTACTCCCTGTTGCAAGCAGTCCAACAGTTTGATGGCAAGTTTCACATAGCTATAACATACTAAACATTCCCCAATCATCATTCTTTTATTCAGCCCAGTGGAGGATATGATAAATGCTGCACTATTTGCACATCCCCACTGAGCCAATTTCTCTTTACTTACATGCAATGTTGGAAACTTGCAGCATCTTTCAATAATGTCTGTGTTTTCAAATAAAGTTTCATTTTTGGAGAAAGGAGGACTCCATTTGTCATCCCTGGATAATCAATCTTCTCAGTAGGGTATGTAATTAAGGACCCTAGTATGTTAGCCTGTATTTAGGAAGAAGTTCTAGCACTAGTAAATAATCGTATTAAATGAATGAGAAAATCTACTAAATTCAGTTTTGCTTATTTATAGTTTTCCAAATCTTAAGTACACGTATTTTCATCCAAGTCTCCTAATATCTACTTTTAAGCAATTGTTTCTAATACAGCATGGACTTATACATGTGCTTTTGGTTTCTATATTTTAAACTACATCACAACATTTGGGAAAATGTAAGTGTTGGCTTGCATGTATTTGTTCTATAGATTTTAAAAGTACTAATAAATAATGGATGATTTAGATTTCTTTTCAATCCCTATATTTCATTTTTTAAAGCAAAAGGATATCAAAGGAGTGTCTTTTTATAAAAATCTCCATTACAATATAAAATCCCCTTCATCTTTAGAAAATGAAAAAACTCAAATCAAATTTCAGTTTGCATAATAAAACATTTTATTATGCAAAACTCAACATCAAATGTATTTAATTTGATTCAGTGTTCACTATAAGTCTCAAGAATCTATGTCTTGCTATAGATTATTCTACTATAAAAGGCTTTATGTAGTTTTGCCCTAAATTTCCTTAAGAATTCTAAAATGCAAATTTTACGGCCCTGTAATCCCTTAATTTGGGGTAGAGTTGGGACGACTGGATGGAGCTGAGTGTTTATTGATTGGATGCCCACATGGAGTTCACAGCAGTTATTTTTTTTCTTTGTGGCCTAGGAGAGAAACATCTGCCACTACCTAGGACTGAACTCTCTACCTTCTAAGTGGAAGGTGAGTGTCTTCACCTCTAGGCCACCATGCCACTTCTCAAACAGCTTGTTTAACTAATCCTGTTAAAAAGTATTGTGCTTCAGGTTCATCCTGCAGTGTTATTCTTGTGACAGACGACAATGTAGGCTACTCATTACTTGCTGCTATAATAATGTGAGCAAAATAGTGATACATGCAAGAATCATCCCTGAGAAATCAAGGTTTAGTTTTATGAGTTATGTGATACTAGGTTTAAGTATTTGCAGACATGAAGCTGACTAGCAAGTACTCTTTGGTCTTTAAAAAATGTGGGAATGTCTGTTGTGGCCTGCCAGCGGAGCTGGCAGCAGACTCGGACGATGAGGAGGTTGGGGAGGAACTTGTGCTGGAGTCTGGGGAAGGCTCTGATGGTTGCTCTGCGTCGGACGCAGAGATAGAGCCAGGGCCGTCTGACATTTCCCAGCCACTGGAGAGGCGCTGCCTTTGGAGGCTGATATGAGTGAGGAGGAAGAACAGCTGGGGCCTGTTCCAGATGCACGTATGCGCAGAGCAGTTAGAGGAGGTAGGAGACAACAGTTCGTATTTCTGAAGATTTTGCTTATTGTGTTTCGTGCCACAAAGACTGCTTGCCAGAACTTAATTTGCAGCCTTTCGGCTGGGAGCTCAGGGCCTTACAATTATCACAAGGAACTGATAAGGTCTGTACTGCAGTTAACTCCTTGAAGGACTATTGCCTGGACTTTTCGGTGGGTGAATGCAATTAATTCACAAGAGGTAAATAAAGAGGGGGTTTTTTTGTGACAAGGAGTTTGTTTCTTGTTTCTGCTAAGGCTGGGTCAGAACAATGTCTTTAGAACAAAGGAACTCTCCATGAGATTTAGAAGAAGCATGGGTTCAAGAATGATAACAGAACATTTCCATTTGTGGTAAAGTATTCTGCATTCAAAGGGTAAGAATGCAGTGTTTCACTGCAGCAACAAAGTTGACCTATTTTTACAGACATCTGATAACTGAAGTTTGGTTTGGCTTGTTTCTAGCTTTTAGTGATATATAATATAAATGTCATACAAATAACACACATGCCTCCAAGAAGGTTTTCTTAGATTTCAATTTAAAGTCACTGTATTAATGCTATCCTAAAGATAGTGCTGAAAGAATTCATAGGAGTGAGAAATAGGATGACAATTCTATATCCTAGTTTTAAACTATATTAGTTATCAGACTGCTGGGACATTGCTAGTTTTTAAAGATAACAATTCATTTCAGATCTACTTGAATTTATATTATAAGCCATCTGTAAGGCATTAGCAGAAGCCATAGATTATTCTCACATTTGCAAGTAGATATATAGACATCTTGAATTTCTTGATCATAACTATATTATATATCATGATAATAATTCTATTCATATGTTATGCTTATATTCTCTCTCTCTGCTGTACTTATTGCAGTATGACATAAGCAACTGTTTTACTGCTGGGTAGTCATCCTGATCTCCATTACCCAAGATTATTATTTAATTATTTATTAAAACAAATATTTTCTCTCAAATCTGGCTTTTGAAGTACTTACGTACTTTTTTTTTTTTTTGCTTAATCAGAGTAACATAATGTTCCTATGGGATTACTAGAACATTCCCCAAACTAGAAACTTCCAGTGGTTTTGGTCTTTACCTCATGTAATTCACCAAACCAATCAATCTACTGTATTTTGTAGGGATTTAACTAGCATCATGGAATGAATAAAATCAGTAGTACAACTTAAGATACATACATGCACAATTTTATGCCCTGTCTTTTCCTTTGAGTTTTCAAAGCAAATTTCACTGTAGTCCCCTTTCTTTTATCTCAAGAATAATCATCTTCTGAATGGTTGGAATGACAGAAGGATTGGTCCAAAGTCATGCAGTGAACTCTATGGTCCACTGGCAATTTAAATCTGGATCTCTCCAAGCACAATACCCTAACCTGTGTATCACTTTGGCTCTTTATTTTCATATAATAAATATGCCTATATTTACTTTACTTATTTTACCTCTAATACGCGTCTGTACAAACTACCCAGCATACATTGCAACTCTACCAGAAGGAAACAAATTGTTGCACCTTATTTAAATATTCTTACAAGGACATCGCCTCATATTTAAACTGCCTGCTCAGAAAAAATTAAATGCTAGAAAGAGATGTGACTTGTTCTCAACCATAATTGGCTTTCTATGACACTTTTTTTAGCCAGTAAAAATAGCAGTTCATTGAAATGCTCCCTTAACATGCCAACATCCTATTGAGTCACTCTCAAAAGTACCTGGGAAATAGACTATTTATAAACTTGTTAAAACCTCATAAACATTAATGATATATCTAGCTATTGTTTGTGCAGCTTATGATCTGCTCAATCACTTACAGTGTACACACTCACACACCTGTGGAATTGAAAAGGAAGAGAGAATCAATTAACACTTCAGCTACACATTTCTGCATAACTAATGCTTAACCCCCAATCCTACCACCACCACCGTGTTATTAAGTTAGTACATCAAAAAGCAGGAAAGGATACACACTACAGGATTTTTGCACAAGAAGCATTCCTTTTCCTTATCTACATGAAGATATACTGAAGCAGTAAACCCTCATTCCTTACATTCTTTAACAGCAGTATCTTCAGGAATGATATTTCTCAACTGAAACTTGTTTTATCCAGACCTTCCACCCTTTAATTAAATGTGAAAAAAAATGCTTCCTATTTATGAGCTTGTACTGTTTTTAACTGTTTCTCCCCCTTAAAAATAGTATCTCCATCATCCCAAAACATATACAGACTCATATATACACGCTGTATTTGCATATCAGGCCCTCTGGATCGACACAGCATCTTGGTTTAACACAGGGGTCCTCAAACCTTTTAAACAAGGAGCCAATTCACGGTCCCTCAGACTGTTAGGGGGGCCGGACCGGCTGGGTGGGCGTGGCATGTGACTAGGTGGGCATGGCCAATTTAACAGTCCATTAAAGTACAATGCACACAAATTAAACTTTAATTTGTTTTGCTCCTGGGGGTGTTATATTTGCTTTTGTTTGCATGTTGCTCTTTTGGTTGACTTTTCTTTTTACTAGATCATTTTTTCAGTTGTTTAGGAGTCTAGTGGTCCACTTCAAGAAACTCAGTTTTGCAGCAATTCTTCTCAGCCCCAAGGAGCTTGAGAAATCTCTCTCTACCTCTCCCTCTTTCTTTCTTTCTCTTTCTGTCTCTCCCTCTCCGTCTGTCTCTCTCTCTCTTTCTCTATCTTCTGGAGGTGGAGGAGGTGAAAAACAGGCCATTTTCGCCCATTTTTGGCCTCCTGGGGTGTCTGTGCACCCAGCATTCTGCAGGCCCAAAACAGGCAAAAACGGCCCTCCTGCGGCATCTGTGCGCCCTGTTTTTTACCTCCGCCTCCAGAACGTCTCTGCAGGCCAAAATTGTTGGCCTTACCTTTCAGTTCCAGCCCGCGGGGCTCACGAAGGTAAGTCCTGCGCTTGGCCAAAGGGTGGGCGGGGCAGCCTCGTGGTCCTGCGCGGGCAGGATTCATGGCTTCGGCGGGCCGCATGCAGCCCGCGGGCCGTAATTTGAGGACCCATGGTTTAACATCTAAGAGGATCAGGGTGGAAGCTCATCAACTTAGAAGGGGCTATTCTCAGCCACAAGTATGGTAGATAACTTCTACAGAGAATTATTGATAGAGATCAGCAGCATCTCTTTTTAATATTTTGTGACCACTAAATATGTCACATTTGTCTGCTAATTTAATACTTAAAAAGATTAAGTAAGTTTGCTACTTTTCTTATATGGTATAACACTCTTTTTAGAAGAAAGATTCTACAAATGAAAAATCAAGCGTGGGAAAGCTATTTGTGTGTGTGTGTGTGTGTGTGTGTGTGTGTGTGTGTGTGCTATCCTTAAATTCCTGTCTGAGCACCATTTAAATAAATTTGAAGTGGGAAGCACAGAAAGTAAAGTATAAGCCATTACTACGATTAAAAAAAAATAAAAATTAACTCTTTCTCAAAACAAGCCCTGTTCCCCAGATCTTTGCCTTCTCTCATTTATGACACAATCTTGCATCATTATTGCCGATTCCAAAGGCTTATGCTGTTCCAGGGCATCAAAAGGTTGCCTCGGACTAAACCATTTCAATGCACAATATTTATTCTACCTAGTTATATATCCACAACTGCTTTATACTCTCAGAATTGAATTTCAGCTAGAGTATTTTCTTGAAAAATGGAGAGAAAGCTATCACAGCTATTGTAAGCTGGCAGGAATAGCCAACACTCCAGAAGATAGGCTTATGATACAGAAGGATCTTGACAGACTTGAACATTGGGCACTATCTAACAAAATGAAATTCAATGGTGAAAAAAGTAAGGTTCTACATTTAGGCAAGAAAAACAAAATGCACAGGTACAGTATATGTGGTACCTCGCTCAATAGTAGTAACTGTGAGAGGGATCTTGGAGTCCTAGTGGACAACCATTTAAATATGAGCCAGCAGTGTGCAGAAGCTGAAAAAAAAGCCAACACAGTTCTAGGCTGCATTAACAGAGTGATAGAATCAAGATCACGTGAAGTGCTAATACCACTTTATAATGCCTTGGTAAGGCCACACTTGGAATACTGCATTCAGTTTTGGTCACCACGATGTAAAAAAGATGTTGACTCTAGAAAGAGTGCAGAGAAGAGCAACAAAGATGATTAGGGGACTGGAGGCTAAAACAT
>QLTV01002422.1:747242-782127 GCA_003457575.1 Thermophis baileyi | reverse complement strand
GGAGAACGGACCTGGAAAGCAGGTTAGTGAAGGGATGTGGCTGCCTTGGAGGGTGCGTGTGTGTGTGTGTGTGAGAGAGAGAGAGAGAGAGAGAGAGAGAGATCCGATCCAACCTGGCGGTGGTGTCCTCTCTCTGTCTCTCTCACACACACAAAGGTTTGCAGGAGCTCTTCGCCCTCCTGGCAGCGCTGCTCTCGGCCACCCTGCTGGGCTGCTCCTGCCTGGTGCGGGATGAGTCGGCCTCCGGAGATCTACGACCTCTGGAGTGCCCCCCCCCTGCTGCCAGCCTGCCAGGGCCCTTTGCCAGTGGCCACTGGTGGAGCCAAGCCGCTTCACCTGCTGCCGCCTTCGGGCTGCTGAGCGCCTTCCTGAAGGTCTACTTGGTGCTGCAGGCTCCAGGTTACGAGCTGAGCCCGGCGCTCTTCAGGCCCTTGCCCTGGTGGGCACTAGCTCTCATGCTGGTTGTGCAAGGCGGCGCGGGCAGCGCAGCTCCACCGGCAGCAGGGGAATGCTCCGGAGGTCATAGATCTGGGACGACTCACCCTGCACCAGGCAGGAGCAGCCCAGCAGGACGGCCAAAAGCAGTGCTGCCAGGAGGCCGAAGAGCCCCCGCGAGGCCAGAGCAGCACAGTCAGCTGTTCGGCGGCCAGCCAGCAGCAAGCCCAGCAAGCAGGGCAGGTGGAAGGCAGGGCGCAGAGAATTTGGGTCATTGTGGCCGCAGGCAAGCAGGTGGTGGGATGGAGAGGGTGGGGCTGGTGGGCTTGCTGCCTACTGCACCCCCAAAATAATAACACCCCCCATAAGGCCAAGGCCATATTTGGGGGGTCAAAAGAAAATCCCCCCCCTCAATAATAAGGCCAAGGCCATATTTCGGGGGTCAAAAGAAAATAAGACCCTGTCTTATTTTCGGGGAAACACGGTACTAATTTTTAATTTTGTTTGTAGGCACAATTCAAAACCCTAGAAGAGGTTAGATCCAATACAACAAGCATAATCTCATTCAAGAGAAGTCTATCCATGCCCTATGATCTGACAGAAAATGGGGAACACCCAGGTAAATGAAGACAAGGAAAAAAGCTTTCTCAACAGCCATGCATCAATTAAGGAACCCCTTCAATGAAGCCTAAACTTGCTTTCCTTTTTAATGATGATTTAATGAAAACTTTTTAAAAACCTTCTGGAAGGCATCTATTTTATAGGAAATGTTTTGTTTTAACTCCTGCATCTGTGTATTAAACCTTATTTTACTTTTTAAATGCTGCTATATTTAGTGATTTTAAGTATTACTTGATCTAGTGGTTAGAAGGACAAATGAATTAAGACAATTTTTACTGCATTTATCAAGACTGCCATAAAAATATTAAGAGCAGAAGTATCTTCTCTTGCTTATTGACTGAAAATATTTCTATCTTGCTTCTACACAGAAAATCTCCCAAAGTGGCATGGAAAAGCAAGGCAGCCAGTCTTACAGTAAAGATGCACAGGAGTAAAGAGAATAGGAATGTAAGGAGAAAAATGATCAGAAAGCTTTTTTAAAATGCATACTTCTCCTTGCAATCAGTTCTGGGAGGATGATGGATTGACTGTCAGACTGGTGACCATTAGGGAGAATCCATAGCAGGTGTCTCTTCCAAAAGGGATTAAAGAGTCTTGTTTCCTCTAAGCTAAGAGCTGAGGGAATGGTAATCACTAGTGGAACATTGCTGACATCTACCTTTTTACTGTATTTAATAAAACCACTGCTATAATAGCAGGCCTCAGCCTCATACCCATGAAAATATGATTAAGCACAATGGTCATAATCCATAGCACAAATGCCATTAAAATAAATGGAATCTGTGCATGTGATCTCATGGGCTGTCGTGTAGCTCTGATTCATTTCAACAGCACTTACAAAGAAATTGCCCCATAATTATTAGAACTAATCATGAAAAATGAGTGTAAAACAAGTCAGAAGAAAATTTAAATATATTTTGGGCTTTATAAATTCAGCTGTGGCTAGATACCACTCTGAATAGATTGGAATATAGTCCAATGAACATTTCAGATTTTCACTATAAAACTATCAGATCTCCCGAAGTTAATGTTAATATTGATACATGGGGAAAGTGTTATTTCATACCATTTCCCTCTGGTTTTAGCAAAAATTCTGAAAGAGAGATCACCTTTTTGGATAAGGCAACCCAGATTTTGTCATCACTTCATACACAGATAACATCAAATTTGTCATTACTCTATTTCCAAACTGACATGGTTTCTAAGAGTGCTATCAACCGCAAAAAATAATAATAATCACTCAACCAGATATGGACCAAATACAGCCTTGAACATTCTTGAAGCAACAATCAGTAAGCAAAAACTGAGGCAGTCAAGCTTGCTTGTTTTCTTAAAATGTAATTAAATGCTAATATGTTAGCTTTTTAGAACATGACCTAATACAGTATACTACTACTGAATTTCAACAATATATTAAAATGTTTAAAAACTCAGATTATTCTGGAAGCCTGTGAAAGCAGAGGTTTTGTTCAAAATCATCGAATGAAATCAAAAGCATTGAAGCAAAAAATTGTCTTTTATTCAAGTAAGCAGTTATGTAGGAGAGAAAGAGAATGAGAACGTAGGTAAAATATTTGAGAAGGACAAATTTGACTTTGGAGCTATATCATCTAAAATTATTTCTTGCACAATCATTTAGAAGCAAAAATAATATTCAATGATGCAACCTTTTTTTGCATTTCAACAAGCCTCAAGTAATCCACAATTCAAAATATAAAAGCTACATCTGAGGAGAGCTTGTAATTAAAAAAAATATATTTACATACCTCTGTAAAAATTGACACTGCAATATATAATATCCTTCTCATTTACTATAACTAAGCAGGAACAGTACTTTAAGCAAAAGTACTGGACAACCTGTACAGGTAGTCCTCGACTTTCAACCATTTGTTTAGTGACTGTTCAAAGTTACAACAGCACTGAAAAAGTGACTTAGGACTGTTTTTCACCCTCACAACCATTGCAACCTTCCCACAGTCACATGATCAAAATTCAGATGCTTGGCAACTGGCTCGTAACAGTTGCAGTGTTCCAGAGTCATGTGATCACCTTTTACAACCTTCTGACAAGCAAAGTCAATGGGAAAGTCAGATTCACTTTACAACTGTGTTAACAATTGCAGTAATTCACTTAGCACTTTAGCAAGAAAAGTTGTAAAATGAGGGGAATGGACAGACCTACATTAGTTTTCATCTGTTACTGATCACAAAACACTGGGAAATTGCATATGTATTTTCAGCAATTCTATCTAAGGGGTTCCTGAGAAATAGAAGAAATTGATCACCAAACTGCTGAAGGGCCTCTACAGTACTTCAGTATGAGCTCTGGTGCTATGGCTGCCAATGTGCAGGGCAGCCAAAAGGACATAAATTGGGAGGAGACAAGTGGGTAATGGGAGTTGCGGTGTTCCTGTGGTCATAAGTATGGTCAGGCTACCAAGCCATAACTTCAGGCATGGATGATAAATTCATTTTTTCAGCTCCGCTATAATTTCGAACAGTTGCAAAACAAATGGTCGGGGACCATCTGTAGACATTTTTGTACTGTTCATGAATTTCCTCACAATACTTGAACTGACCATTGTCAGAGATAGAGCACTGGACCAAGATGATGTTTGGCTTAATCTAGCACAACAGTTTTAACTTTCTCAGAATTACAAAGGAAAATATATACCTCATTATTTTGAGTACACAATTAAATGAGCATTTTTGATATTGGTTTTTCCCCTTGTTATCTGCTAGTAAATGTCAACTGATAAACCTGAGCCTGTTTGCCAATATGATTAAATGCAAGAAATATGAAGGTTGCATCATAAAAGACATGGCTAGCAGCAGAAACTGAAATTGTATATAGTAAGGAGAAACAGTCTTAAGCCAGTATCCGAGCACTTTACAGCAGCATCTGGTTGGTCACTGCAGGTAACCCAGCAGATTACGGTCTTTGACTTTCCTCAGAAAAGACTTAACAATAGAAGGAAAATAATCACACTAAATTATTTTGCTATATTATTAAACGACTCTTAAGACTTCAAGAAAAGTAATACAGCTGCAATATACCATATTTTTCGCACTGTAAGATGCACTCCCCCCCCAAAAAAAGTGGGTGAAAATGTCTGTGCGTCTTATTGAGCGAATATTGCAGTGGGGGGAGGGGGGTTGGTGCAGCGGCGGCATTTGCCGCCACCTGTCACCGCTGCCGTTGTTCGCCGCTGCCAGGGAACGCTGGAGTCTTTGCTGCCGAGCAGCTGATCGGCGGTTGGATCAGCCTCCCGGAATACTGCCAATCAGCTGTTCTAGGCAGCGGGGATCACCACCGCTGCCATTGAGGAGACTGAACAATGTTTAACTGAAGCCATGGCAGCGGCGGTGATCCCCGCCGCCTAGAACAGCTGATCGGCGGTATTCCGGGAGGCCGATCCAACTCCCAATCAGCTGCTCGGCAGTGAAGGCTCCAGTAGTCCCCAGCGGCGGCAGCAGCTCAGCTCAGTTGACCGGTGGTGGGTGCAACGGAGTGGAGCCCTGACGAGCCACGTGCTGGGGCTGCGATAACGTACTGAAGCTGACAGGCTGTTTGCTAGCCAGATGGATGCTGGGAGGCAGAGGGTTTTTTTTTTGTTTTCCTCCTCTAAAGCTAATGTGCGTCTTATGGTCTGGTGCGTCTTATAGTGCGAAAAATACGGTAAAGCCTGCAAGTTACAGCTTGGCTGGCTTGTATCCAATCCAATGTTTACCAGCCATGCTCATGTATGACTCTGCAGAATGTTAGAAATCTCATTGAAGAACTGCAATCGGTTGAACTTTCCCTCACCCAAGGAGGTTTAAAAAAAAAGTATGCTGTTTTGCCAGGTTTTTGACATTTGTCAAGGATAATTTAACTACTATCAGGAAAAGAATAACTTAAAAGCTTCTGCCTCTTTAATGAACTGCCATTTTCCTCCTAAACTATTTTCTCCTTGTTTTCTATATCAGCTTCTAAGTTGCCCCATTCATACAGTTTTACTCTGTAAAACTTTTAGCAACTAAACATTTACTGACAGAATGAAGGCACATTGGAAGTCATATTTTCCTTTTGTACATATTTTTTCTACTTTATTACAGTGGGCATAATTTCATTAATATGGCTGCAAGACAGTGAAATGTAAGAAAACAAATGAATCTAGTTAAATTTTCTACCAAACAATTTGCAATGTGGTTCTTAGGCAAATACTCATATTCAACCTCTTAGACAGAATAATCAGAAGATTATACACTATTCTAAATCTTATTTCTTTACTTTATATGTATTTTCCAACAAAGTTAAGTTTCGAGAAATCTATGGCTTTCCAAATGTTGAAGAAGTACAATCCCAGCATCTGTTGCCTACCCTGGGTATGGTTGTTGAGGAGTAGATTCATAACTTCTAGAAAGCTGCAAGTTCTACAGCCATTTACAAACAAAATTTGTAAAGCCTTTCACTATCTCTGTGCTCTACCAGCGTGAGTTCATTGTACTATTGTGAGTATTTACATTGCTTCTTCTGTATCTCCTGATGCTTTACCTGTATTCATGCTTTTTTTTTAAATGATGGACACAATGTCTCCTTAGTAAATCTTTCAGAGGGTTGTACCATTTCAAACTCACCTCAACTTTTGCAGAGCTATCTGATTTGACTGCAGGTATGCAAGGGAAAGATTTTGATCATGCTATCACTGCTCACATCGTAATTCTTCCATAATCTCAATTTACTCTGGACAGGTAAATTTATGAGCCCAAAATACTTTAAACAGCAATAGCACTTCGACTTATATACTGCTTCAGTGCTTTACAGCACTCTCTAG
The DNA here is from genome assembly GCA_003457575.1 of Thermophis baileyi. Lineage (NCBI taxonomy): Eukaryota > Metazoa > Chordata > Lepidosauria > Squamata > Dipsadidae > Thermophis > Thermophis baileyi. The sequence goes on along the minus strand of QLTV01002422.1, from coordinate 776,255 downwards.
TAGTTTACAAAGTCAGCATATTGCCCCCAACAATCTGGGTCCTCTTTTACCAACCTTGAAAGAATGGAAGGCTGAGTCAACCTTAAGCGGGTGAGGATCGAATTCCTGGCAGTGAGTTGAATTAGCCTGCAATACTGCATTCTAACCACTGTGCCACCACATTCAAGAAATAGAGACACTCACAAATACTGCGAGTTTTTAGACATCTTATGTCTGTTATTTTTATTTTTTTTATTTATTGGAATTTGTCAACAAAAACGAGAACAAGAATAAGATAATAAAAATACAATGACAGGGACGATAGGCACATTAGTGCACTTATGCACGCCCCTATACTGACCATTTAAGTATGAAATAAGGTCCACGGAAGTCAATTTGTGACTGAAACTGTGAAAATTTGTAGCTGAGACAACTGAATCAGGTAGGGCATTCCAGACTTTGACAACTCTATTACAGAAATCATATTTTTTACAGTCAGGTTTATAACGATTTACATTGAGTTTAAAGCGGTTGTTTGCGCGCATATTATTGCTGTTATCCCAGACTATGCCCAGTTACCTATTCTTACTTCCAGTTCAGGACATTTTACTAACAACTATATTTGTTGAAATACGGTCACAGATAAGCCTTGGACTAAGAGTATAAATAAAATGTTTTTTTAAAAATGTATCATAATTCCTATTCTCTACAACTCTCTGGTTTCACATAAAAGCTGAAACAGGATAATGCAGATTATAATTCATGTGTCTTATTTATAATACTTCACCTGGTGCCACTTTCCCATTCCTGATCATCTTTATCTTTGTCTTCTTTGGTATCTGGAACATGTGGATGCTTTTGCACAATTCTCATTCCACCAGCTTTGACTACAAGAAAAATAAGATGAGTAAAGAATAACAGTTTCATAAATTAGAATTATGTCATTTGATAACTGATTCCAAGAAGACATGCAGAAAACAACCATTACTGTTGTGATTAAATTCATTCAGCACATTGATTCAATGTCTACTGTATGCCTAAATCTTTACAAATTTTTAACAGAGGTCTTTGTGGAAGACCTTTAATTCAATTACAGCATCCCAATTAAAATGATAGCTAGGGGTAGGGTCAACAAAAGAATCCTACCTGAGAACTTTCATAACCATTGTATTAATTAATTGATAAAACATTATATACTTTGAGATATGAATTTCTATTCCCATTCAGACTTCTGGTCCATTTATACTTTAAAGAAATGTATTTATGTTTTAAATTTCACATTATCTGGGATATGGAAAGTTACTACTGTAGATGATTACTTGAAAGTGCATATTATGTGTGTGTGCGCGTGCGTGCGCATTTGGATACAAATGCATCAGATATGGCAATGACAAAAATATGTATTGTGTAGAGCTATGTAAAATGGTATAACAAATTATGCTAAATTATTTTCATAATACTTTCTGAGGAAACATATGTTAGAAAGGTTCTACCCAAGGAATTGTGGTTGATGGGGTCTTTGAAAATGAAACAAAACATAAATCAATAAAGGCATCACTTTATAGGTACTTTTCACTTTAAAAAATATGTTCCAATAGCAGAGGAGTTTAGTGAACCTCTTTCAGGGTGTACCTACTTAGCTTCACACCATGCAGAGGCTAATATCATGCCTTCTGCACAAAAGATTTCTTTATACTATTACAGTATTATTTCACTATATTTCTTCTTGGTTTCCAAACCCTGCATTTATAGCCTTTCAGCTCTTTTCAACCTCACTCCTACTGAGTCAAATTGCTAAAATGAGTTTAACAAATAAGTGTCCTGGCAAGCCAATTAGGGAAAATCAGATTCTTAAAGCTATTTGCAAAGAAATACTTTTTCCTGAAACAAGTTATGATATTTTAAAATCTATGCTGGAACTTTCTCCCCCCAAAAGCATCAATTGTATTTTGCTGGCTGTGACGCTGCCTGGATTTAAGATGAAAAACATGTAACTTTTTTAATTCCAGAAATTAACTCTTAGTGAATGACCAGAATAGTTTGAAATGAAAAATAACACTGGCTACATCCACACATCCTGAAATAAAATTGCACAATATTTTTTTTTGTTAGAAGGCATTGGAAATATCCCTCAGCACTGATCCCTGAATAGCAATGCTATTCCTGAAAAAAATCTAGGAATTTCCTTACACAATCACTATCTTCTGAGAAGCTCCTGGCCAAAAAGATACGAAGATTATTTTGCTGATAAATTCAGAAACATGCATATCCTGCCTCAGTATGTATAAATTTAGATAACAGGACTGAGAACTGTAGAGTTAAAAAGCAGGGAAATATTTTGATAATTTTGATCATTCAACTTTCAATTGTCCATGTATTAAATGGTAATAATAATGAAACATTCTCCATTTCTGTGTGCAAAACTGTACAAAAGCTGTAAAGTGAAGCATTCAATTAAGCTTCTAATAAAGGATTTGTGCCAAAAGGAGTAATATGCTTTTGCAAACCACTTGTTTGTACTTAAGATCTTGCATGTAACAGAGTTAAGATTCCATCTGAATTCATTATTCAGTGTATCAATGTGATTTGGATTTGAATTGTCTAACAGAATCAATTTAGGGATTCAATCTGATGTGTGTGTACATGCTGAAAAGTCTATCAGATCTTCAAACTGATAGAGACACCTGATATTATTCCAAAATTCTTCAAGTTCCTTCTTAAACCCATTGCAAATGACTTAAACCTACTGTACAAACTTTTTCTGGAAAGGCAGCCATTTGTAAAGTTTTCTTTTTCCTCTCAAATTGGAAGGGTTTCTGATTACCGGTATTCATTCACAGCAGAGTTGGGCCACCTATATTCTCCACGTGTTGACAAATTACAGCTTTCAGCACTCTCACCTTTAGTACAGTAGTGGGTTCTAAAACCCGTTGCTACCTGTTCGCGCATGCGCAGAAGCATCCCGGGCGGGTGGGCAGAACCGGGAGCAACCCACCGCTGCTTTAGTGCAACAAATATGTATGACCACCAGGATCCTGGACTCCATTACCATTGCAGAACAAGAGATTGAATCCTCCCCCTTTTATACTATACTCCCAGAGCACACAAAAAGATGTAGACAATTGTTTCCGTTGCAAACAGATACATGTAGTCCTCGCCTTATCATAAAATTGGGTCATAAATTTCTGTGTTAAATTGGTGTGGTCATAAAGTAAGTCATCACGTGACCAGACCGAATTTTATGACTGTCTTAATGCAGCTGTTAAAATGAATCATGCGATCATTAAGCAAATCTAACTTTCCCAATTGACTTTGCTTGTCAGAAACCATCTGGGAAGATCACAAATCACCATGGCATAATTGCAAGATGCTGCAACCTTCATAAATACAAGTCAGTTGCTAAGTGTCCAAATTGCGATCATGTGACCCTATGGGTGGTATGACAATTGTAACTTCGAGGACATGTCATAAGTCACTTTTCCCAAAGCCATTGTAACTTCGAACCATCATCAAATGAAGTTGAGGACTTACTACCTGTATGCTAATAAATGAATTCAACTCAAGGGTTATTAAATATTGTTTCAGTGAAGAAATCTAGTCTTGTTCTTCTACCTCTAGATTAAGTGAAACAGCCCAGCCCCTACTAACTATAATGTTTGAGATTCGTTTATAGAAGGGAAAAGGCAATTGAAAGGGTCCTTTTATTTATTTGAAATTTAAAGAACCATGGATTAACAAAGTTTTTGTAAGTAGTCAATATGAAACAGATTCTAATATTCTTATGTGAGTATTCATAACTTCAGCCTACTCCAAAGTGTCAGGGAACTAAAGCAGTAAAGTGTCTTGCTTCTTTTCTGTATCCCGCCCCCCAAATTCTAACACTGACTTCTAGCACCTATTCACAGTACAAAATATTATGGTGATATTTTATAATATACAGATTTATTTCAGTTACAGCAGAAAGACAAGAAAAGTTGTTACTCTTAAATTAAAATAAATAAGCACAAGGACCTCCAATGAATAAATCCACAATGTGTAGGGTCTATCTCTAAAATTCTAAAACTAAAATCCAAAACATGCAATAAACCACTATACCAGACTGCATTTGTCTTATCTCCAAATACTATGTAGTGCACACCACAATGCAAAACCTATCTATGCTGATAGAAGTACACAGATAAAAGTTTGATAATAAAGACAGGACAATGTAAGAACATGAGCAGATATGAAGAACAAAACGTGTTAGGATACTTAACATGATGGAAAAAGAGTAAACTAGGTCAAAGTAAAAAGCCCAATTTTTCAACATTGGAACAGTAGAAAAGTTGAGGTATTGGTAAAAGTTAATGTTAGGAACCCTGACATAGAAATGGGTGCATAATTTGATCCTTTGTTTTTAGATCCAAGCTTGTTTAATAACTTTTTAAGCATTATTAGGATCTAAAGCAATGAGAATTTCAAAGAAAAAAACATAAGTTTGAGGCTGTTTTTCTAGTGATTCCCCCAGGTAGGTTTAAATTTAGCAGCTAGAATTAGCAAGCTAAACCCACTGGAATGAACACAAGTTTTAACCAAAAGTTGAAAAAAAGAAGAAGCCAAGCCTATGTTTCCAAGGAAATACAACTCACCTCTAGCTGTATTGCTACGATTAAAAGGATGGAGAAATAATTTGAATTGTGCTATTTTTAATACACAACAGTCCTTACAGTTACTAATTTACACTTCAAAAAGCAACCAAAATAACATTTTAACTTCAAACACTTTTAAAGCATTGGGATCACAGTGGCACACCTTCTATGCAAATACTGAAAAATAGAAGTAACAATTCTGAGTGCACTGTATACAATACAGTATTTTATGTAGATGGAGAACCAAAATAGATGTAAAACCTTGTTCATTAGATTTCCCATCTATTTGTCACCTATGGTTTTAATTAAAACAATTTAATTTTGTATTTTTATGGTTTACCAATTAATGTTCAGTTTGTGGAAGGTTAACAGTTTAAGGGAGACTCCTGACCCAAGTATTTATACAAAAATTAAATAAGAGGAACCAGAATACTTGGTGGAGCAGTGGTTAGAATGCAGTACTGCAGGTAACTCACTGCTCACTCCAGGAGTTTAATCCTGACCGGCTCAAGGTTGACTCAGCCTTCCATCCTTCCGAGGTCGGTAAAATGAGGATCCAGATTGTTGGAGGCAATATGCTGACTCTGTAAACCGCTTAGAGAGGGTTGTAAAGCACTATGAAGCTGTATATAAGTCTAAGTGCTATTGCTATTACCTATCAATATAGGGAATACTTTCCTAAAACAGAGAGGTTACATGGACTTTTACATAAATATTAATTTTAAAAAATTGTCTCATAGTGAGGCAACTTACAAAAGAAGCATATGAAACAATTTCCTAATTTTCTCTCTTTCCTTTTACAATAAATAAATATTATTTGCCAGTACTTTGCTCCTAGAGCAGGGGTCCTCAAACTTTTTAAACAGGGGGCCAATTCATGGTCCCTCAGACTGTTGGGGGGCTGGACCGGCTGGGTGGGCGTGACTAGGTGGTCATGTGACTAGGTGGTCATGTGACTGGGTGGTCATGACTAGGTCATGTGACTAGGTGGGTGTGGCCAATTTAACAGTCCATTAAACAATGCATACAAATTTAATTTGTTTTGCTCCTCGGGATGTTTTATTTGCTTTTGTTTGCATGTTGCTCTTTTGGTTGACTTTTCTTTTTACTAGATCATTTTTTCAGTTGTTTAGGGGTCTAGTGGTCCACTTCAGGAAACTCAGTTTTGCAGCAATTCTTCTCAGCCCCAAGGAGCTTGAGAAATCTCTCTCTCTCTCTTTCTGTCTCTCTCTGTCTATCTCTCTCTCTGTCTATCTCTCTTTCTCTATCTTCTGGAGGTGGAGGAGGTGAAAAATGGGCCGTTTTCAGCTGTTTTTTTGCCTCCTGGGGCATCTGTGTGCCCCATTTTTCATCTCCCCCGCCTCCAGAAGCATTCTGCTGGCCAAAAACAGGCAAAAACGGCCTATTTGTTGGCCAAAAACGGGCCATTTTCGCCCATTTTTCACCTCCCCCACCTCCAGAACGTCTCTGCAGGCCAAAATTGTTGGCCTTACCTTTCAGCTCCAGCCTGCGGGGCTCACGAAGGCAAGTCCTACGCTCAGCCGAAGGGTGGGTGGGGCGATGTGGGTGGGGCAGCCTCGTGGTCCTGCGCGGGCTGAATTAGTGGCTTCGGCGGGCCGCATGCAGGCCGCGGGCCGTAGTTTGAGGACCCATGTCCTAGAGACTGGCTGGGGCTGGCGAAGGTAAGTCCTGCACTCGGCTGAAGGGTGGGTGGGGCGATGTGGGTGGGGCAGCCTCGTGGTCCTGCGCGGGCTGAATTAGTGGCTTCGGCGGGCCGCATGCAGGCCGCGGGCCGTAGTTTGAGGACCCATGTCCTAGAGACTGGCTGGGCCAAAGAGACACATCTTTCACGTCTAATAGAGGACTAGAAATTGGATTATCCTGCTCCTAGTGCAGCACCTTTAATCAATATTCCAGACTGTCACATTATTTAGATTACATCTTTATTACGCCTTTATTACTTTATAGGTAACTCAAGACAGCAAACATATGTAGTACTCCCCACCATTTTCCTTACAACCACCTTATGAGATGGATGGGACTGAGAGAAAGTTACTCAACTGGCTTTCATGCCTAAGGCGGGACCAAAACTCAAAGCCTCATGGTTTCTAGGCTAGCACTGTAACCACTATACCAAACTGACTGCAAATAAACATATCTCAGGAAAATGTCAAAGTCAAATAAAGAAACTCTGAAAAAGTACTTGCTTTTTCACTGGTACTTCTGAACTTCAAAGCACTTGGGAGTAGGAGAACTTGAAAATATTTCCCTATTTATTTACACAGTACATTGCAGAAAGTTGAAGAATATGATTATTGTCCTGATGTTTAACAGGGGGAAAAAATCAGCATCTGAATTAGCATAATTAAACTCTTGTTGCTCAGAGCAGTTGTGATTTGATTCCCATCTTTTTATTCATTATTGAAATTAAAACAATCACTTCATTGCATTTGATGTGTTGCTTTTAAAATGATTTTTTTTGCCCCTGAAGTGTTATTTTAAACATGATTTTTTGCACTTTTGTTCTTTAGTAGATATTGTTTCTGGGTGTTTGAAGTAAGCAACTAACTCTTCACACAATCCCAATATTAGGCATGCTACCTTAAATCAAAGTGAAATCTGCAAGAAAAAAACAGGAAGAATATCCTAGCATACACATTTATACACACACACACACATATATATATAATCAGCATTCATTTCAAGAATTCTTAATTATGTGACTGCGTTATCATAATTTCTGCACGAGGAAACGGTATAAGAGGAAATAACGGGTTGAACTATTGACCTTCCATAAAGAGCCCCAATACAGGATCTCTTTCCTGGCTCCGACAGACACTGTCTGCCTCGATTCGCAACACGTGCCCGATGTTAACACGTCAACCAGAAGAGAAGGGGGATGGGCAGCCCGGTTCTTAGGAGACTTGCAACACATTCCATGCGCCTAACAGAAACATTGCCCCCCCCACCTCCGCCTTCCGTTATTTCAAACGAAGGCGGCTGGCAGTTACTAGCGAACGTTTAAAAACTGAGCCGTTAATACTTTTCTGCAGCACGTCGAGTGAATCCCCGCCTTAGGAATAAGCGCTGAGATAGGATCGCGCAGTCCTGTTTACTCAAAAGTGAACTACCTTCCCGTTCCAAGAACGAGACTAACTCCCCCAAAAACCCGCCGTCTTCTTCCTGAAACAATTAACGTGAGAGAAGGGGTCGTATCCAGACTATAAAGCTCCCAAGACCCAAGCTCAGTTTGAAAGCGCCCGCAGAGGCGGGATCTCTCCCCATTATCAGTTTCCCTTTTTCACCAGCGCACCCTCCCGCCATAAACTTCCCAAAGGAGGCAGAGCAAGCAGAAGTGGCGGAAGGACAGCGGGGAGAAAGGACAGCAGGAGTAGCAGCTGTACCGGCGGGAAGATGTCCAGCGCGGGTTTCTGCTTTGACTTTGGGTGGCGAAGACATTGTTTGCTCTGGAGCCGCCGCCAACAGGGCAGTCGCGAGTCCAACACGGAAGACAGATAGCAGCTGGTAGGTTTGCTCACTCCAAAGCAAGACACTCCTCCTCCGTGTAGCTTCACTTGTCAACGTGGCTATTCCTCGTCGCTGCGCTGCGCACGGCTCTGTCGTCAGAGCTTGGGGTAAAGCAGAAGGAGGAGGAGGAACTTTACTCCTTCCTCTTCCTGCGCTTCTCGCAGCCAATGTGTTGAGGTTGCCAGTGGAGTTTCCTTAAAAAAAGAATATATCGCGTTCAAATAAACCCAGATTCCACACAAAATCCCAGAAAACAAAAAAGCACAATAAGTCAGTTTCAAGCGAAATTATTTTTACCTATTTTCAGAGTTGGCCAGTGGACTTCCTAGCAAGATTTCGCGCTCAAATGAACCCAGATTCTTTACAACATCCCCCCCATTACCAAAAACACAAATCAGTTTTAAGCTAAATCATTTTACCCATTTAATACATATAATACATATAATTTGATACATTAATGCAATGTATCAAAAAAACCTAATTTCATTGAATTTTAAAATAAAAAAAAAACTAGAAACCAGACAGGAACCCCCAAAACCCAGTTCTGGGTTTAAAAAAACCCAGCACCGGCAACTGCAAATATATAGGAGGCTTGAGAGATTGCGCGTAAAGTGGCTGAATTGTGAGAGAGAGTAGGTAAAAAATAGGAGTGGGGAATCTCGGGCAATTAAAATAATCAACAGCTATTAGCAATAGGTGCTTATATGTAAGAGCCTCCCAGTTCGACGAAAGTGTATCTCATGCTGAGAAGAAGGCTGCTGAGTTTATATCCGAATACTGACTGTAATCTGAATCCCTGAAGTATTTTCCGGAATAGAAAGGTGGACGGAACAGGCTATTTCTTTAAGGGAGCTTTTCTTCGTATTTAATGCATTTCCCACCTCCAAAAAGAGAAAATAACTTTCCAGCTTAGGTTGGAAGTTCCACCGATTTATGGAAAGCACCTTCAATTCTGAAGAACCTTGGGGCATTTAAATTGTATTAGAGATCCTGCACCTTGCTTTGAAAGTACAAGTAATCCTCGACTTACAAAAGTTTGTTTAGTGACTGTTCAAAGTTACAATGGCACTGAAAAAGGTGATTTATGACTGTTTTTCACACTTATGATGGTTGCAGCATCCCCATGGTCACATGATCAAAATTCAGATGCTTGGCAACTGGCTGATATTTATGACTGTTGCAGTGTCCTGGGGTCATGTGATCAGCGTTTGCCACCTGACAAAGTCAATAGAAAGCCAGATTCACATAACAACCATGTTGCTAATAACTATAATGATTCACTTAACTGTGGTAAGAAAGGTAATCAAATAGGGCAAAACTCACTTTAAAATGTCTCACTTAACAACATAAATTTTGGGCTCAATTGTGGTCATATGTCAAGGACTACCTGTATTTACCATTTTGATAATAAAAATGCTTTGTAGGGCTTGGTAGGGCTTATGAGCCTCAATGAAGTTCTCTCAATATCCCCAGCAAATGTTAATATAGCCAGCATAGTGCAAAAGGCACCCTTGAAACATTTATTTTTACTGCCCAAACCCTGAATGGTACAGATACCTTGGAAGGTGGTAGCTGGGTAACCTAGAATTCATAAAGACAATATGCCTACCTATCAGAAATGTAGAAGACTTTTTTTCTTAGTAATAGCATCCATATTCACTGGTCAGCTGCTTTCTTTCTCCAGTATTCTTTCTATTGGCATAAAGAGGATCTCTAGGAAGAACAAACTGGACCTGTTTAATTGTTATCCCTTTTAATGCCTTCCTTTATAATATCTGCTTTGATAAATTTTTATTTGAAAAATAGGATTTATTGAAGAAAAACAATTTAAAGTTAGATTTTTTAAAGTTTTTATAAAACGCACATAAGGACAAGAAGCTTCTTTGTAGTCTCATATACTAGTAAACTAAAATATTATGGTTTTTTATTAAGCTATTTAAAAAATGGAAGCAACCACAAAAAGAAAACTCAGAAACACTTTAAAATTTGTAAGTATAAGTATATACATCTTTAAGAGAAGGAATTGGGCAAGAAAAGATGAATTGTTTTGTTTACTCAGCATTTTTAACAGTGATAAATGCAACACTATTTAGTACTCCAGTTGCTCCTGTTCTCACTTGTACAATCTATATAATAGATAAGAATAAAGGTACTGTGCTTAATCATTTCAGAAGCCTAAAATTGAAGGTCATGATCTTGATAAATACTTTGATATCTTTAAACACACATTAAAAGACTGCTTAAGAATAAGTACTTTAAGAAGAATATGAATATTAGTTTTACTAGCCACTCAGTTTTCGGTTAAGTTGGACTGGCATATAAATTCTTTAAAATAAAAAATGAAATAAAAGATTGGGGTTGGAGGGAACTGTTTGCTCATTTTTGCTTGTTTGTAGTCTGTAAATAATTACTGCAGAAGGCAGTATAGTTAGTAACTCTTTGTTTAACCTACTATTGCACCTTAACTTACTAATGTGATAGGAGCTAAAAAATTGTATTGGGCTAAAAAAAAAAAAAATGAAGCCAAGATGTCTCAGTAACCTGGACTTCTATATTAGTTGTGCAAGGCTTTTACACTGAAGTTGTCCTCTTTACATTTCTAAATCCGATATGCCATGATGCTATACAATTCTGTGATAAAGTATTCCACCCTTTGGGATCTTCTGAATTTCTATATATCTTAGCCACTGAATGAATCGTGCTTTATATCAAAGTATTGTGAAGAGGCCATTTGTCAATCAGCTAAAGCATGAGTGAGTCATACAACAACATAAGGATTGCAGACATGTTAGCAAGTTTAGAAAAGGATATGTAAAGCTGTAAAGCATGGGTTTCAAAACTTTTGGCTTGCCTAGGCCTCACTGAGTGAAGAATTGTCTTGAGCTGTGTATAAAATATAAAATATAGTTAATGTATATAAATAACCAATCTTTTACAATATTTTTATTATGATCATGTGGAGCCTCATTACTAGCTGTCCAGGGTTGCATGTAACCTGTGGTTCATGGATTGGACATGTCTGCTGTAAAGGTTTTAAAATGGCCAAATCAAAATCTAGACCCAAACTCTGCCAAAATATTGTGGCAGGACCTGAAACAATCAGTTCATGCTTGAAAACTCTTGGAATGTTACCGAGAGGGAAGCAATTTGCCACAAAGAAATCAGCTGAAATTCCTACATAATGATATGAAAGTCTGATAAACTACGGAAGCATTTAGTGATAGTTATTGCAGCTAATGTTAAGTGCCATGTTATTGACTATCAGAGAGCAATTTTTCATATTTGCATGCTGCATCTTGAATGACTTTGTTTATAAAATGAAACTAGCACCTAATTTTGGTCTTAAATATTTATTCCAAGTCTCACAGATAAGTTTCAGTAGCAAAGGTAATCAGAAATCCAGAAAAAAGAGATTAATCTTTTTGGACAGATATTATGCTGCTATACAATAAAGTACAGAAGTTACCTTCCAAAATCTTAGTTAGCAGAATGCAAGAATAGATGAAAGGAGAGAGCATCATCAGATGAAAGAGGCTAGCCTTGATTTGTGATCCCACATGGTTAATGATTATAGAAGTGGATTTTTTTTTGTTTCCCCAGTGTGCTAGCAGTTCTATATTTGGTCTTCTATTTTTATTATATTTTTAATTCTGTATACTGCCTTGAATCTTTCTGATTTGGCATCCTTAACAAAATTGATTTTAGAGGCTTTGAAAATATTTAAAGGTACAAGGAATGAGATAGTTCTTAACAAATATTCTGTTAAAACCTCAAAGATCTTCAAATGTGCATAAAACACTTAAAATCATTTCTAAAATACAGATTTGAGGTTAAAAAGCCCTAAATATCTTGAAGGCAGCTGAGTGTCATGGTTGGGTGGGATTAAGACCAAGTTCATGTACACATTCAATAGTAAAAGATCTCTGACATTTTGGAACAATCAGCCTAACCTATTTCTCAGATCAAAGGAGGGTTGTGCCAACTTGAGCTTCCTAGAGGAAATGTGGTCTACAAATTATCAAATACATTTTCTTTGTAGATTTATAAAGGCAATAAAGACAATGTTATCTCAAATCTATTTTTGCCTTTATATAGGGCTGAGGAGAACTTGGTAAGGCAGTGATTTTCACCTTGGTAATATTAGCTGCTGATCTTTTATCTCTTCAATATGACTATGTGTATTTCCTCAGTTTCATGAAAGTACAGTAACATATCCCCACCACCTTTGGCCACTCATTTTTCTAAATGAAATCCAAGTCAAAAATTTTCTAAAGCAGGGCCAGACTTAACTGATGTTCTAAGCACACCCAACAATTGTGCCACTTGCTTAACTGACAAGACCTTAAGACCCAAAGTTTTAAACTTTAGTCACTCACCATGCCAAGAAAAATTTTAAATAATGCAGATTAAAATTGAATGTAGCAAACAAAGACAAGTACAAAAAGGTTGACTAAAGTATGGCAATGAAAAAATTAAGAGCAAGATGAGTAGGGGGAAATCTTTGGTCTCCCTCCATTTTCCTCGATGCTATAAGCAGGTGGTTATTTTACTTAATGGTGAATCTAGGGCTGCCCTGATGATGAAAGCTGCATATTTATTTTCTCCATGGCATCCTCTGGAGAGGCCAGGATGGGTAGCTCTAGTCCTCCAGCTCTATGACTGAGTTGAAACATTTAGGACCGTCTCCCTGCCAACGGTTCAGTTCTTCAACTCAGTCCTAGCTCTGAAGGAAGCTTTGGAGATTTCTCCTCAGCATTCTTAGTTAGGATTGTTGGTGAAGTGTAGATCCCTGCTATTTTTTTCTTCAGACAGCTCTGCTTTCATTGCTGACTCGTTTCTAGCCTTTGTCGGGGCTAGCCAGGTTGGTGGCTCTTTTGGATCTTGCCACCTGTGCCATTTTGAAGCTGCTTGGCTGCAAAGGAAAAAAAGTGTTCGTTTTAAGTCAAGCCTCTGAGGCTTGCAAGCTTGCCTTTGCTGGTTTTTGACCGTTTTCCTGCCTGAAGAGAGTTGTTGATGAGCTTCTGCCGTGTTCCCTTGGCTCCCCGTCCTGGGCAGTTGGTAGCTTTGAGGGAGCGGCCATCTTTTACGTTGCTTTTGACGCCAAAATTACTGTTGGTCGGCTTCCCTCGGTTATTCCCATGGGATTGCCTTGACTTGCTCTCAGCATTGTTATTGGACTATTTCAGGACTCTGCTGCCTATTTCCCCTTGGCTCTCCTTCGGATTGAGCTTGGAGGGGGTTCTTCTGCTGCATTTGAGCCCTGTCACTGGCTCCCTTTCTTTCAGGTGGCCATTTTGAGAGCCTGTTTCTGTGCTTACAGGTGGCCATTTTGGGAGGCTGTTTCCTTGACTTGCAGCATTTGGGCCACAACTTTGGCAGGAGCCTAATATTTTTCCTTGCTCTGGACTCTCTTGTTGACCTTAACCGCGGCAGCGGCGCCAACGCGTAAGACTGCCCCTCTGGCGGTGAGCCTTCTTTGGTGCCCAATTAAGACTGATAACTGTGCCAACAGAAGTCTTGGCTAGCGTGCCTTCCTTCCTTGCTGGCAGCAATGGAAGACAACGGCGCTGGGTCCAGCCGGGCGCAGGAGGGTGCTTGGTCCCCTCAGTCTACTGGCAGGGCTGGCAAAGCTTCGGCCAAACCACGATCGGCCAGCATGGCGGCCGCCACCAAAATAAAAGCAAAGGCTAAGGCACAGAAGAAGGCCTCTAGAGCTGAGGAAAAGGCTGTGAGACAGCATCAGAAGGCGCTGGATAGAGTTTGACAGAGCTAAGAGAGCGGTCATAGAACAAAGTGTGTCACCAGTTCTACCTTTGGCCTCTTCTGGCAGCCTCCTGGCGCCTACTACAGGTCCAGCACAAAAGCTAACGGACCTTTCCTCTCTACCAACCAGATCCTGGTCACCCTTCACAGGGAGCGATCAGGCCTCCGCTCACGTGGCCACGTCAGCCCATCTGGGGACTCATCCTCAGGGTGTTTCAGTAGACAGAGCAGCCGTCCTGGGGGTACACCAATGAGCTCCGGAGGCGTCTTTCACCCCGACGGCCGCTGGGCTCCAGCAGGGGGGTTCTCTAGAACAGGAGGTGCCCTCCATTATCAGGCAGTGGATAGCCCAGGCGGTGAGGGACGAGGTGCCCCTTGGTCTCCAACAGGCCCATTGGCTCCCCGTCCAGGGGCAATTATCTCCATACCTATCCGGCTGTCCAGTCCGATCGGGATGGCTCCTCACTGTGTGAAGGGGAGCTGCCGGAGGAGGGGGATCTATCTGACTGTGAGGTCGAGCTCTCTGACAGACCGGCATTTAAGGGTCTCTTTAATCCGGCCCTTTTTAAACCCCTCCTTTCCAAGGCTCGCAGCATGGCATGTCTGCCTAAGCTGTCTCTCCAGTCGGTCTCAACTTCAGAGGCTGCTGAACAAGACGATTTTTTATTCACAGAAAGGGCATTGGAGCCGGACGCTATTCCCATCCCGCCCATGTTTTTAGATGTAATAAGGCGACAGTGGACTTCGCCTGCGGCCACCATGAGGCCTAGTGGCTCGGAGCACATGTTGTTTGGGGTGGACTCCGACCTTTTGGACATTGTTCAGGTCCCCAGGGTGGATGCTCAGGTCGCGGCTCTAATATCTTCCAACGTGCAGGCGGACTGGCTGAGCAGGGCCACCGTGGACCAATCCGAGTGGCGTCTCCACCCCTCCTTGTTCGAGGACCTGTCCCGGCGGTTCGGACGCCCGGTCCTGGACCTCTTCACTACTTCGGCAAACACTCACCTTCCAAGGTTTTTTTCGAGGTTTCCGACTCAAGGTGCAGAAGGTGTGGATGCCCTCCGGTGCCCCTGGCCGAGGGGACTTTTGTACGCTTCCCCCCCATCCCTCTCATCCCGGGGGTGGTCAGGAGGGTCCAGGCAGAGAAAGTGGAAATTCTTCTAGTGGCTCCTCATTGGCCCCGCAGACCGTGGTTCGCTGACCTGGTCGACTTGTCCATCGCCAAACCGTGGCGGATTCCCCCGGGGAGGGTTTCCCTCAACCAAGGTCCTGTGATCCATCCAGAGCTTCAATGGCTCCAGTTGACCGTCTGGAGGTTGAGCGGGGGCTCCTGAGCAGGGAACGGTTTCCCGCGAACGTCATTTCGACAATGCAGGCGGCCCTCGACCACGCGCATCTGCGATGCTACTTGGCGAACCTTTTCGGAGTGGTGCGCCTCCGTTCACTTGGACCCCATGGGGGTAGATGTTGTTGACGTGCTTACCTTTTTGCAGGAGGGCTTGGACAAGGGGCTGTCCCCTAACACTCTGCGGCGTCAGGTTGCGGCATTGTCCACGGTCTTGCAGGGGGACGATTTGGGTTCCCTGTCCCATCATCCCAGAATTTGGAGGCTCCGCAGGGGGGCCTCCAATCTGACACCCCCCGTGATCCACCGTTATCCGACCTGGGACTTGACCAAGGTTTTGCAGGCCCTCACTAAAAGTCCCTTCGAACCATTGCGGGAGGCTAGCCTGCAGTTGCTCTCGTACAAGGTGGCGTTTCTGGTGGCCGTAACGTCTGCCAGGCATATTTCAGAGTTGGCGGCTTTATCGGTGCGAAAAAACCTGTGCGTGTTTCACTCGAACAGAGTGGTTCTGCGTTTGGATCCTGCCTTTCTTCCAAAGGTCAATTCCTTGTTTCACCGGGCACAGGAGTTGATCTTGCCAGACTTCTGTCCCAGGCCACGGCACACCTTGGAACAGACCTGGCACACACTGGATGTGAGGCAGGCCCTTCGTATTTACATCTCCAGAACCGCTTCCATTCGGAAGACTGAATCTCTGTTCATGTCCTTTCAGCCGTCGACTCTAGGCCACAAGGTGACTCCTTCTACGGTGGGCCGTTGGCTTCGGGTGGCTATCACCCGCACCTATGAGGCTCAGGTGCTCCCAGTGCCCTGGGGGATCACTGCACATTCGACCAGGAGCGCGGCTACTACCGCTGCCTGGGCCACTCAAGCGCCAGTGGAAGAGATTTGCAGGGCGGCGACGTGGACATCTCCGTCGCCGTTCATCCGCCACTATAGACTTGACGCCTTTGCGTCGGCGGAGGCTGCCTTCAGCAGGAGGGTTCTGCAGCAGGTCCATGAGGGTGAGGGGGCTCAGGAACTTTCGGAAGACCACCCATAGGACATGCCAAGCTTTGGTATGTCCCATCCTGGCCTTTCCGGAGGATGCCATGGAGAAGGGGCATTGGTCTTACCTGATATGCCCATTCTCATGGCGATCCGAAGGAGAGGCCAGACCCCCCACGTTGGGTTTGGTTTTTGTGTTTGTTGTTTGGGGGTTGTTGTTGTGTTCCTGGCCCTAGCCGGGGGTTTTTCCTCAGGACTTGCTGCATCAGCACGGATCCGGTATTTGGAGTCAGTACGGTGTCGGCACGAGGGACGTTCAGAGGGCTTCTGGTTTTCCTTGGAGGTCACGTTGGCTTCGTTTCGAACTGGACCGTTGGCAGGGAGGCGGTCCTAAATGTTTCAACTCAGTCATAGAGCTGGAGGACTAGAGCTACCCATCCTGGCCTCTCCTTCGGATCGCCATGAGAACGGGCGTATCAGGTAAGACCAATGCCCCTTTTCTTCTCTGTGTGTTTGATGGAAGTAGTTTGGAAAGGCTGATTTTGACCTCTCTAAATGCTTGAAAGGGAACAGTTTTTCTTGCCAGATCCAAAATATGATACTCTGTAATACTTTGACATAATGAACAAATGCATTAATCTTTATTACAGCCAAAGGCCAGAGATAAAAGGTATAACTGAAAACATTTATAAAAGTAGAATAATATAGGCAATTGTAGTAGTTGAAATAAAAGTGCGTTACAACTGTGGGATACTGTTCACCGATGCCTAATTTTCATGGTTGCTATACAGAATTTTGTTACGATCTCAGTTATAAATAGTTTGGAGTCTGAGAAAAGGATGAACATGTAAGTATTGTCAGATGGCTCTGGGTACTGATAAAAAAAGGAAAGATATAAGCATTAAAAATATACTCAATCCTTGTTATATAGAGGGATTACGGTCTTGAAAACTCTGTTGAAAATGGAAACTGCAGTTATTGAAACATTAATCCTATAGGAAAAATGGGGTTAGGTTCTTAAAGATCCTTTTCAGTATATCCATTACTGTAAACCTATTGTGTTGCCAATAATAAAGAACATTCAATACAACATTTACAGTATTTTGTTTTAAATAATGAACTTTAATAGGCAATAAGACAATAACTTTTATTGAAAGAACAAAAAACCCCTTTTTGCCACAATGGGCTGAGTGATGGAGATAGCGAAGGTAGCTTGATATCTCCAACATCAACTACTTCCTCCTCTGTGCTGGCCATCCCTCAGCTTGTTGAAGGTTGTGCTGCTGGAGATTTCCTTTCAATGGGTTTAAAGAATTGCACTACCATTGGTGGTGTGATTTCCATCACAGTTCTTTTGAAAGCTCCATCTATTGACAAAAAGTATCCTCAAATTGGCTTTTAAACTTGAGGCTGCATTTCACTAAGGGATCCAACGCCTGAATTTCCTTAGAAAGGTGGTTAAGCAATGTAATCCACCTCAAGTTTTGCTATGTTGGGTAAGACAATTTTAGGAGCAGCATCATTGTTAGCATCATCTTCATTATCTTTTTGGACATCCTTAGCCATACCATTCTAATCCTCATTGCTAAACTCAGTGTGTCTTCTGTTAAAATCTTAACATCCTCCTCCTGCTGCATGTCATCAAAGTTGTTGCCACAATCCTTCACAGCAAACTCATAATAGCTTGCACATTTTTAAAAAGGCGTTCTTTAACACCTTTAATATCTTAAGTATTGGTCACACACTGGCCACTGTGCTTTTGTCCAGCAATTGTTTACTGTAGTCCGAGAAACTTTATCCTAGCCTACTTTATTTACATAGACTATTACATCACAATTGGTGATAGTCTTCAGTGCATTGTAGAGTCAGGGTTTGCATCTAGATGTTGGCACACATTGCAGTAGAGCTCCTGGGTATAATGGCTTCTGAAAGTGTTTACAATTTCATGATCAAGTCTTGGAGGACAGAAGTGGTGTTTCGTGGCACAAAAGGACTTTGGGTGAGCATTTTCAAACTCCACAAAAAATGTGTTATCTAATAGTAGTAGAATCTTGAATGCAAAGGTCTTTTTACTGAGGTAATGTTCTAGTGCAGGATTAAGTAGTTGAAAGTCCCCAAAAATGTCAGAAGTCATCCAGGCTTTGATGTTCCATTTCCAAATGACTGGCAGGTAGTTCAGATTTTTTTCCCTTAAGGGTGCCTGGTTTTTGGGTCCTGTACCCATGAGAATTTTACATTTATTTTATCAAAATAAAATAACTGTTCACTTTAGTGTTTTGAGCTTGTCCCACAGACTATAAAGAGCTTAGAATCAAAAGCAGATTTGAAGTCCAGAAACATTGCATATAAGATATTTTAAAATTGTGCACATATTTGTGAATACAAATTTTAGAACAATACTAAAATATAGTCTATAGTTGATTGGCCTTCTCTGAGTACTGTTCATTCATCCCTTATCATCCCTTCCAATTTACTCATGTCTGAAGTTTGTTGTTTAGATGCTTTAGATAATTAAGGACAACTAAATAAAAATATCAACAAGGGGACCCACCAATCACTTTGGGTAAGAAGTTTCTCAGGGCCTTCCCAGCCTTAAGTGACATTATTAGTTAGGGTGACCAGGGATCGGCTGTCCAAAGTGTTGATGTCAAATCATTATCAATATGTAGGGCTCTATAATGTGCCTGCCAAAAATGAATGAGGATGTTTAGCAGACTTCTCCATTTGTCTGCTGAGCCTCTCGTGGTGAG
Source organism: Thermophis baileyi (assembly GCA_003457575.1). Taxonomy (NCBI): domain Eukaryota; kingdom Metazoa; phylum Chordata; class Lepidosauria; order Squamata; family Dipsadidae; genus Thermophis; species Thermophis baileyi. The sequence continues at coordinate 757,275 of QLTV01002422.1, read as the reverse complement.
TTGTCAAAAGAGGGAGGTGTGCTTTTGTCTAATAGGATAAGTTGGTGCCATTCATCTTTTGTAGATTTCTGTTTCTTCTTCCTTAGAGTAAATTTATACTGTAATTTAAAGCTAGACAAAGTTTGACAATGGGTCTTAGAGAGGTAATATTTACAGACTAAGCAGTTCTAAAAGTCTCTTTAAGCTGATTAACAACCTTGGTCAAACTATTGTTCATTTTTGTTATTTGGGTAAAGAGAAAAGTTCTTCTCTGTTGCAAAAATTGACTTAAATTTGCTAATCAGAAGTTATACAATTCTGACATTCCTGGAAGTAGTTTGCAATTAAACCTAAGCAATTTTCCAAAGCCTTGTGAGATTTTAGCCATTGAGTTACAGCATCCTTTTCATTCCATGTAGGTTATATAGTAGTGCTAATACCTCCAATTCCTGGGTGAACTTTGATATAATAAAATATAGCACAGAAAGAAAATGGCAAAACGTAAAAATCAGTAAATAGTTGACTTCTATCACATCAGCCAGATGAAGCTCATCCTCTTCTGAACCACAATATAGATGAGATGAAAGTCCAAATGCTAAAGCTGGTAGTATATAAAGCTCTTCAAATTATTCTCTGTCTGCAGCTTCAGTCATCTATTTGTTTTACAGTAGATGTAGTCCACCAGGTAGTTACTATTGCATTTCCATTCAAGTATTTGATAGTTGATTTAAAATTTATGTTACCTTTGTTTCATGTTTTATCAAACAGAGGTCCAGGACTTTGCTCCTTTCATTTTTGTCTCAAAGAACATGAACTGGGATAGTTGGTTATAAATTATGCCTTGTGGAAGGCTTTGAGTTCTCTCTCATCTGAAGCTGTAATATCAACTCATTTTTCTTCATGTAGAAAACATGATGGACGATAGATTTTAGGTTGTAGATACTTAACAGACAGGTTATTTTTGTTCTGAGCAGAGAGCAGAAAATGTATTTTCAAACTTTAAGTACCAGATAATGTTTTAATTATAATTGCTCATAAGGAATAAGGAATCCGATGCTTCAAACTGATATCATTTTTCTTGGAAAGTACATGCATGCCTAAGAACTGAACAATTAATGCTACTGAACAGATAGTTCATCATAGTTAGGCATCTAGTAGATAGTGTGTTATTTTTCCAAATTAATGCTTTCAGGATTCTTTCCCCACAAAATTGAAATCCTCTGTGATTTCATGTAGGCTGGAAGGAAAACAAATTAAAATCAGTGTTGCGTTTTCTAAGGAAAATAGAGTTATATATTGCTTGAGAAAGTTACTTCAGTAAAACCATTCATAATCTGAAGTTCATGTAAAACAAGGTGAGAACTTTATAATAGTATTATTTATGTAATGCATATTTAGTTAGGTGATTTAAAAGCAGACAATGTTTGAATTATAACTCCAAGATTGAAAAAAAAAATACATTCACAGTAGTTTATGGAATATGATTCAGTAAAATAAAAGAAAGCAACATATTGTCAAAAATGGTATAGAGATATCTAAAGTGAAATTCTTGAAGAAGTTGAATATTTTCATTCAAAAAAGAACTGTTTGAAGCTACCATAAGTAAGCCTTTATTGCCTGGAATCATAATAGATGATGAGATAGAAAAGATTTGGCTATGTGTAGAATAAAAATATTTCTCCAGATAGTAGACTGCTACTTTGGTTGAAGTATGACAAACACTAGTGGATCTTATGTATCTCTGTTTTCTTTGTTGATAAGGAATTTGTGTGGCTCTCGAGGCATTTCACTCCAATCAAATTCCATGGATTTTCTTTCATCCCTAGATAAGGATGCTCAACCATTCAGTAATTGATTTCATGTAGAACATAATAGAATTTGTTGTGTTTAGCTTAGCATGTGTGAACCTAGTCATTATGATTTACTAATAAACTAGGCCACTTTTCTTTATGAAAAGCACAATTACAAAATTATGGGCATAAGAGTGCACAGGTACAGTCTTTGAGGCTTCATCATTACTACAATATGTTTTAAGGCATTAGACTTTAACCATACAGATTTTTATTAGCTATGGGAGATTAGGGTTGAGCCAAATGAGAGTTGGTGCCTTAGTATTGTTTCTAGCTGTTGGGCTAATCACACTTCATAGTAGCAGTTTGTATTTGTTTTTAATGCGTTCCTAGCTGCTGTAGATCCTGGAGGAAAAGGGCCCCTTCTGAATGTAATCCACATCTTGTCAAATCAATCATCCCTTCTATATCTGATTTTCCTCCAATAGGGCTCATAGGATTTCTCTAGCAGGTGGTAAGGTATGAAAAAAATGGTGTTTCTTATACTCATTGGAATATCCTATATCAAGAAATGAAATATTTTGACAGGACTGAGCTGGGCCAAGAGTCTCAAATGGGATAACATATGCTAACTGACTGAAAAGACCTATAAAATAACAGCCTTTGTTGTTTTGTTGCTATTTTTTTTTTCAAGAAAGCTGCCAAATGTAGCTTGTTGCAGGGTACCTACCCTTCTCTAAGAATTATTTTTCTCCCTTGGGCCAATTGAGATTAACACTAAATATGTTTTAGCACTGATGCAGTGGGATCTGCCTGGATGTGGCCTATTTCCCAACACTCAAAAGTGTTTACATGGCACTAAAAAGAGTGGCAGCCACAAAATGCAATCTGGTGTGTAAATTCTGAAGTGAGAGGCCAAAAGGATTAAAAGGATGTGAGAAAAGCTTTCAGCAATCTGGTTATACCTATCATCTGTATCATTTTTTTGTAGTTGAGAGCAATTTATAGGTGTTATATTCAGATAGGTAGGGAAGGATATCTTTACCATTGATGTTTGCAGATCTGTTGCTTGATTATCAGATCCCACTTATCAGATTAACAGAGTTGGAAGGGACCTTGTAGGTCTTTTAGTCCAATCCACCACTCAAGCAGTATACCACGGCTGTCAAACTCGCAGCCCGCGGGCCAGATGTGTCACATGCTGGCCATGCCCCCGCCCAGTTTAGCGAAGGGGAAAGAAGTCCCGATATGTCACGTGATGCTGCTGTGATGACGTGAGTTTGACACCCCTGCCCTACACCATTTCTGACAAATGGCAGTCCAGTCAAGAAAGCTTCCAGTGATGAAGCTCCCACAACTTCTGAAGGCAAGCTGTTCCATTAGTTGATTGTTCTCATTGTCAGAAAATTTTTCCTTATTTCTAGATTGAATCTCTCCTTGATCAGTTTCCATCCATTATTCCTTGTCTGTCCTTCAGGTGCTTTGGAAAATAGCTTGAACCCCTCTTCTCTGTGGCAGCCCCTTTTTCAGAATCTTCCCAGGTATTGATATCAGGCTGATTGGTCTGTAGTCTATAGTGTCTTCGACTACAGACCAATCAACCTGATATCAATATCAATCTGCAAACATTTGGAAACAAGCAATGCTATTACAGGTAGTCCTTGACTTACAACAGTTCATTTAGTGAGCATTCCCAGAGTCATGTGATTCCCTTTTGCAACCTTTTGACTAGCAAAGTCAATGGAGAAGCCAGATTCATTTAATAACCTTGTTAATAACAGCTGCAGTGTTTAAAAGCCAAAATTTTAACTGCCCCTCTTTTAAGCTCAAGATGGGATTTTGAGTCTCTTACACTTTCTATTTTCCCAAGACTGAACAACCATTTTGTTTCTCCCTCAACCCCACTCCACACTTCCTTCTCAAGGCCACAATTACACAATTGTGTATTCCTCCTACTTAAAGCATTAGGGAATATTCATGATATTTGATTTATTAATTAATCATATCCCACCTTTTCTCCAAAGGTAATGAGGACACATTAAGATCTTCCCTTCATCTATATATATAAAAATGGATGTGTGTGTGTGTGTGTGTGTGTGTGTTTCTCCATAAAGCTTTGTATGTATGTATGTTCCAGCTTAACTCTGGAACGCCTCGAGCAGTTTCGACCAAACTTGGTACACAGATGACTTACCCTCTGGGTAATACTGGGGGGGTAAGACACCCCTAGCACCCCTCGGTGTGTGTGTGTGTGTGTGTGTGTGTGTATGTGTCTGTGTGTTCCAGCATAACGCTTGAATGCCTGGGCCATTAAGGAGAGTGAGTGCGGCGTTCTAGCACGGCAATTGTTTGTGATGTCACTTCCTTTGCAGCTTCGTCTGGAAAGCCAGCCGTGACGTTCGCCCTCCAGCGGACCAATGGGGAAGCTCCTGATGTTCCCTTCTCTTGGCAGAAGATGCCCCCCGGTGGATTTGATGCCAGGATCACAGAAAGAGCGGGAAAGAGGAGGGCATGGGAGGGGGAAGGGAGGGAAAGAGGAGGGCATGGGAGGGGGAAGGGAGAGGGCAGGGATGATGGGCATGGGAGTAGGGGGAACAAAGGCCCCTCTCAATGGCTCCCTGTCAGACAAAGGCTTCGACGTCTGTGCTTCTTTTCCCCCAATACAGGATTGGGATAAATAAATACCCGGGCAATGCCGGGTTATCAGTATTAATATAATTCGTAAATTCTACTATTTGCTTTAAAATTAGCACATTTGATGAAGCCAAACAAACTACTGGTGTGGGGTAGATATATAACTAAGCTGATTACATATTTGTTTACAGGGCTTATAACCTGCTATAACTTATAACCTAAGTCCTCAAATATATTGTTAGGGATGAAAAGCAAACAAGTAAATAACCAAATGTAAAAACAAACCCTACATTGCAATTGCATGTACATAAATGGAAATCAGACTCCGTACAGAAAAAAAGCCAATTCATTTCCCATTGGAGAGTCATAACAACCACATTACTTGATGAAATAATCAGGTTTGGTGTTACTTCAGTAGTGGGAGTGTCTCATTTTGTTCATTGGCTTATCTTTCCAATGAATGCCTGGGGATTGTGATGATCAAGGTGATGCTTCTGAGCATTCACAATATTGTACCATCATACTTTATCTGTTCTACAGATAAAAATCTGTTAAACTGTTCTAATTGCATTGCGAGGAGGGCAGGCATAAGCAAACCTAGAAGGAAATGTTCTCAATGGAAAAACCATTTATGGTTTGTACCAGTCCATCTTCACCCATATGTTTATTGTTTAAAGTCAGATTTAAAATTCAGCAACACTTCCCACTCTGAAAAGTCATGTTTTCTTGGTGTCTTAGAATTAGAAATTTGGTGGTTTCATTAATATCCAGAATCCTGGATTTTATATTTGAGCCCAAGTCATTTCTAAGTAATGAGGCGAAATTAGATAGGAAATGAAGTTGCTCTTGCAGCCAGCATATTTCATATCTTCAAATGATCCTCGCCATCTTTTTCTTCCATCACTTTCTCTCAGAATTTGCAGCTGCTTTTAGAACACAGAACTTTTAAAAAATTATTCCCTAAGATGCTATTTACCAAGCAGGATTGTGTGTACAAGATTTTTCTATGCTTTTGGCAAAGAACCCTGACTTTTAAAATAGCAATAGCACTTAGACTTATATACCGCTTCATAGTGCTTTACAGCACTCTCTAAGCGGTTTACAGAGTTAGCATATTGCCCCCAACAATCTGCAATGTGAGAAAGTTTGGTTAGAGATATTGCTAGCAAATGCCAACTCATGACTGTAAGATACACACGTGTGACCAAACAATGACCTTGGAAAGAATCTTTTCTGTTGTTAAGTGCTCCTTATAAATTTCTCAATCTCTTTCCCCAGTTTAGCAATTGCTGTCATCAGGAGTCAAAATTGTTTATAACTTGTAATGCCCAATACTAGACAGAGAGGAATCAGCTAGACAGATTTGTTTATTTATTTCTGATGCTTTTGTGCTGCTTTAATCATCCAGGGTCAAAAATGATTCACAGCAAATATAATGCAGTGTAAATATAAACAGATAGTGATCAACAAATATGATGCTTCTGATAATGATGTTTTAAAACACAGTCGTCATATGCTAGATCCAATAATTACAGAATAGCCAATGTCCAGAGGCCATCCTACACACATGATCTATTTCCCAAATGCTCTTCGAAATAGCCAGGTTTTTACAGTGTTTCTAAATATCAAGCGGAAGGGCACACATCTTATTTCTGATAAAAAGGTATTTCATAGGACAGGAGGTCCTATAGAAAATCTGTGGCTCTGAGTCTCTTCCTTTTTTAAACTCTACTCTCTGCAAACACGCCTTGGATAGGTAGATTCTATATGGACTAAGCAGACTCCAAGATATTCAGGCCCCAAGACATTTGGAACTCTAAAGGGACAACAAGCCCCTTAAATTAGGGCCCCAAGTAAGCTGACAATCAATGCAGCCCCCACAGTAATTATTAAATGGGAATGTCATGTTGCCCCAATTAGCCTTCAAATCAAAGCATTTGTTGTGGTCCGCCAGCGGCCTATGCAGCTGGTGGCAGAGCCGGACAGCGAGGAGGCTGGTATTGTGATTCGCCAGCGGCCTGTGCAGCTGGTACCAGAGTCGGACAGCGAGGAGGCTGGAGAAGGCTCGGTGCCAGAGGCAGGGATTCAGCCAGGGCCTTCAGAACCTCCGGAGGCCGCCATGAGTGAAGAAGAAGAGCCTGTTCTCAATGCGCGCGTGCGCAGAGCTGCCAAAAGGCAGGAATAGCTCCTGAGTAGTCCTGAGTAGAAGGACTACTTGGGAGTAAGGCTTGGGGATAATTGGCCACTCCCATAGCCTATTTAAGTGAGGAAAACGACTGAGGAATTTGCAGGAAACAACTTTGTTCATTTCAAGTACTTGTCTTTGAATTCAAACCTCTGTTTTGCTCCCATTTGAAATCATCAAAGTTGCCTGCAAATTGTTCCTGGGCATTTTGCTAAAAACATTAAGGTTCGTCTGGTTGTCTGCTGTTATCTGAAAGACACTTCATCAGACTTGTGTTCTTTTGCTTGGACTATTGCCGACTGTTAAGGAGATTAACAGCCGTTGCACAGAAAAGACTGGTTTACACTTTATTTGAATTTAGGACGACTGCTAAATAAGACAATTAGTAGCCGTTACTATTAAAACAAGGTTTGTACGGACGCTGTTTGTGCTGTGTTCCTTTGTCAGTACTCTGGGTCAGAACAGCATTATGCACTCACCGCAGATGCCAAATGGTCTTCAAATGCAGAGCACATTATAGAAGTTGATGTGAGGCAAGGAGGGCATGAATCAGTATTGGCAAGGGTTTACTCTTTCAGGAACAGCTGCAAACATTGAAGCTGGACAAGGACCCTCCAATCCACAATCCCAGATTGTGCATTAACTTTTTTTGGGGAACCAGAACCCCAGTGAGAGCTAAAGGTAATATTGTCCCCAAAATGGTTAGTATTTGAATCAACAGGCACACCATCCTGCTTGAGTAGAGTCTCGGCTTGTTTCTCCCCATTCAGACCTTCACAGCCTCCAGGCATCACATCAAGACTTCCACTGAGTCTTTTATTCAGTCTGAAGTAGAAATATATAGTTGAATATAATTTGCATATTCATTATATTATATTCCACAAATGATTCTTCCTGCCCAGCTTGCTTGTAAATACTATTTGCCTGCAGATAATCTCTTGACATTCATTTTCTCCCTATCCCATATAATAATAATAATAATAATAATAATAATAATAATAATAATAATAATAATAATAATAATAATAATAATAATAATAATAATAATAATTATTATTAGTTTTATTTCTATGCCGCCCAACTCCCGGAGGACTCTAAATTGGGAATTTTAGATGTTTTGATTTAATTAATAAATGGGAAATGGGCATGCCATAAAGAAAAGTACTAGCTTCTAGGAAGCATCAATTTCACCTGACTACAGAAAAAACAATAGTAAGTTATGGGAAAAGACCAGTCAAGGGTCAGGATGCAAATTAACCAGTTTGCCTTTTAGTAAGTAAATGGATGTTTTGTGAATGACTGTGCCAACTATTAAAGCCACTCTGTGAAACTACCAGGACCATGCTGTAACAATGCCAAATTGTTAACTCAGCAAATTATTCCCGGTATTTTTGGGGAGAACATGCTTTGAGAAATGATTGGAAATAGGAGATGCTATCTCAGTTTGGAAGCACTTCTTAGGCATCTTTCTTTTTTGGAAACAACTAAATGTCCAACTTACTACAGCAGGAGAGACATCTTGTTTCCAGAGCCAACCATGACTGACAATGTAGCAGACTGACAGCCATTTTCTCCCCCAAACCCCTAAAGCAGGGGTCCCCAACCTGTGGGCCGTGACCCACTACTGAACTGTGGCTTACTGGCCACCAGGCTGTATGAGTGGCTGGCCAGTGCGTGTGTGCGCGCGCACCCCCCTCACTAGCATCACGGAGCGTCGCGCAGGCACTAGCATTGCCTCATGGCCCTGTTTGCATCGTGCACACGCTCACAGCCCCATTCGCACGTGTGCATGCATGCATAAAGGCACCTGCCCCCTCCCCCCTTCCGGGCTGCCAACCCAGAAAGGTTGGGGACTCTGCTCTAAAGGATCTAGGTCAAGTAGAATGATTGAGGAATTGAGAATGAAATAGATGTTTCAGAGAGATTCTAGAACCGTGTTCAAAAGGAGGTTATGTGATCATGGAATTTTTCTGGAAAGGATAGATGCCTCCTCACATAGATGTAGCAAGTAATAGGATTGCTATAGCCAAGAAGTGTCAGCATGATTGCTGCAAATAAGTGGCCCACCACTTGCCAAGGCAAACAGCAACATCTGTTGCGTGGACATTGGCTAAGGCTCCCTCCATGCCAACACCATCAGAGGCTATTGTATGCTTGTTCTGAGTATATTGCCCACTGTGATCTTTCCAATGCCTTCCTGTAAGCCAGCATTTTCAGAGTTTAGCTTTTCTGCATAGGATGCACTTTTCTCAACAAGAAGGTAATCCTTACTTAGTACTTCTAGGGACTCCTTACCATATACCAGGTCAAGGTTGTGCAAAGTAACCAAAGACACAATATTAAGCCATTCATGCTTTACTGACTGCACTTTACTGAGGGTGGAAAAGAAGCTAGAGGACAATACTGTGACTGTTGGGAGCCTTGCTAAGGGAAATCATCTAATTAACCCTGATAGAAATGTAGCTTCTCAGGTAGGAAGAGAAAAGCAAGTGCAGACAAAACAATTTGCACTGAACAAAATGCAATCTGCTTTCAGAGAGAAACATTTACTAGTAGCGGCTTAAAAATCAATTAGATCAATCATTTGTTATGCTAATCAGTACTGATAAAAAGCTGCAAAAATGGTTGCAAGAGTCAGCATAATTTTAGGCCAGGTGGATTTAGATATTGAGAAGTAATTATTACAAAGGATTGATGCTAATTATGAAAATATAATTATGTAATTATATCATGCATATGTACCAGTTAGAAAATCATTGTGGAATTCTTAGAAATTCTGAGAGAAGGGAAGGGCACTGATATATACTGTATGAATATGTTAGCATATGCATGCATGTGGTGCATACTAAATACCCAGAAAAGCTGAGGGAGAAGGCAAGTGTTTGAAGATTAAAAATGAGTGATATTTAAGTGTCCCCATTCTCTCTAACATAGCCCTAGGAAAGAACTCAAGTCCAAATGGATGAGGCTGCTAACCTTAGTTGATCTTTTTTTAAAAAACATTTTTTTTTAAATGGAAAGATGCATTTGCTGACATGTTAGTAATTCACTTCTAAGACTGGAATTCTAAGCCTCTGCTGCGTTTCATGTACCGGTAATTGATGCATCATAAAAATGACGGTGTTCACTATTTATATATATTACAGTTGTGATATTTTAATGAGTTGAAACAAAGTGTCTCAAAGAATTCCACATTGGCATAGATTAGTACAATTAGGTGACCTTGACATTTTCTGATTTGGGATACATTGTCAAAATTCTCCTTTAAAGAACAATTTTTTTTATTGTTCTTGTTTGCATTTATTCTCCCTCTATAATCCTAATCTCCCTATATTTGTGGAGAGAGGGAAATCACATTTAGTTGGTTACCAAGGCAATGAATAGGATAAGAATAGCAGAAGGAAACTTAAGCAAAAGGTATATAAATAAATTAAAAATTCCTTTT
>QLTV01002422.1:722340-746851 GCA_003457575.1 Thermophis baileyi | reverse complement strand
ATATGCACCAAGACAAATTCCTTGTGTGTCCAATCACACTTGGCCAATAAAAAATTCTATTCTATTCTAAAAATTCCTTTTAAATTTTTATTAACTTCCTTTGACAATTAAAACTGCTTGTCTCACAGCTCTTCCTCTGAGAACTGTAAGCCCTAAGAACTGCATGAGACTTTATAAATATTACCCATTAATCCAAGTTCTTTATAAAGATAGGCAGCAATGCAGAAAATTATTTTAGGAGTTCACTATGAACCATAATAAAACAATATATACCTTCACCAAAAAATCATATATATCAAGGATTTAAAAAAGACATTCAGAAGCTTTGGGTTCATCTAATAATCCTGAACGTTTCTGCTTAAGAAAGCATGGCTCACTGAAGAATTATTTAATTGTTGGATCAATATGCCTAGGCTTGTAAAATAAACATGTAGATACTTAAAACAGTACAATATGAAGTGTTCCATTTTTAAAAAATCATTCTACACAATATTTAATGGACAAATAGAAGAACTGTTCACTATTGTTCCTGGTGCAATATCAGTGCAGGGAAGACATCCAGGAGAGCAAGCGGCTCTGAGCTTTCTTCTTGGATACCACAAATTATTTTTCTTTCTTCTTGGATGCCACAAATTCTGCAGATTAGAGAAGGGAAGTGTCCAGAAGGCAGTCCAGCTGACTTAGATCATTTGAGGGTCAATCTCCCAGGGCAATCTACTATTATTGCTCAGACTTCCTGAAGGGAGAAAGAAATACCATTTGCAATAATAATCCCAGATAGGAAACTCTCCTTGCTTTACTGCCATTTGGTGCAGTAAAAGATCAGCACATATGACTGCATTGTTCTGAATATTTCAAAATCCAAAATAAAAGAAAAACTGGTCCTCTCCAACTTCAACTTTTCTAATTCCTCCCATCAGATATTTGCATCCTAGAGCTTTCAGCAGATTAACCAATCAGATGCTGCCTTTTGAGATCCACAGCCAATGAGGATCCTTTGAGACTCTTCCATACTGAAGCCTGGGATTCTAGCCTATCAGAAAGCACCAGGTACTTTATTTTACAGGATCCATTTCAATAGAGCAATGAGCCTGGTCACTTTTTATTAGACCCTTGTCCTTCATGGCTAATACAAGGTAACAAAAGAAAATTGGTTGTGTCCTACAGCTGAGTCCTGTCTTTCTCTAAAGAGATGAGTTCCTGCTGCCTTGAAAGAAGCAATTATAATGCTGCTGCTAAATGCATTTGTATTTATCCTTTTTCTGGGTACAATTGAACAAATAGTCAGCATCCATATGATTCCAAGCATTCTAGATCAGGACTGGATTGTATCTCACAAAAGCTTTTCTCATTGTACTTTCTACATTAGTACTCCTCAACTTTTTGGGCACCAGGGACCGGTTCTGTGGGGAGAGGTTTTTCTAGGGACCAGAGGAGGCGTGGTTTTGGGTGCTGCCTGTATCCCGTGGATGGGGCTTTGTTTATGCAGCCCAGTTTCTGGCATGTTGCGGACCGGTGCCTGGGAACCCCTGTTCTACATTATACTTCAAGATAGAGATTTACACTTTAATGTAACATAATATCTGAAAGGGTTACAGAGCTGCACAGGATAATTCTAGGCAAGTTATGTACCATTAACATAACAGTATCATGGCAGAGGAAGTAGGGCAGACTGCAAAACCAATTGGCACTGGGGAGAAAACAATTTTTCTACTTGTATCGGTTAAAGCTACAATCAAGGACCCACTGGATTATTTACTCTTCCCCAGTGGTGAAATCCAATTTTTTTTACTACCGGTTCTGTGGGAGTGGCTTGGGCGTGGTGTGGCTTGGTGGGCGTGGCGGGAAGGATACTGCAAAATCTCCATTCCCACCCCACTCCAGGGGGAAGGATATTGCAAAATCTCCATTCCCACCCCACTCTGAGGCCAGCCAGAGGTGGTATTTGCTGGTTCTCCGAACTACTCAAAATTTCCGTTACCGGTTCTCCAGAACCTGTCAGAACCTGCTGGATTTCACCCCTGCTTTTCCCTCTCTAAAATCATAATGTCATGCCTGGGAGGGGAACGTCATCCTTGGAAAATGTTCCATTTGGATATATCAGAGAAACCAAGAAGATATACAGTATGCTAGAGGAAAGACCGTGAATGCTGTGAATTTTCTACCTCCTCACGGAAAGAAATATATGCTAGTTCTTGAAGTGATGTAGAGGATTTTTTTCCTAGTGAGACAGTGAAAGGGAAAAACAGAACTGAGTCTCTTCTCTGTTGAGTTTGTGCCAGCAGTCTTGCAGACATCTTACAAGATGCAGCATCAACGTTCTTCAAGCTGGGTAGAAGGATGCCTCTGTTGCTTCGAAAAAAAGTTTGTGGTGCTGCCTAGGAAGCCATTCAGGTGACATTTCACTTATCTTTTCCAGTTACTGTCCCCCTGATTTCTATAACTGGACTATACTAGTATATTTTATTTATTCTCAATACATACTGGGGATCTCTATCTGTACAATTTCCTAAATATGAACTTCAAACGAAAACAAAATATGAACCTATACTAAGAACTTGAATTGAGTACTTTCAAAAATATCTAGCTAACAGCTACTATTAAAAATAAGGCTTTATTGCTAAGGATACGAGTCTGGCTTCCTCTCTTGCATTTTCCCTTCCAGGTATGGATGGAGAAGGGGATCCTATCATGAAGGAGAAATTCATGGTCAGAATCTCCCTCCTCTTTTCCTTACTTACTGTTAAATTGGTCTGTGAGAAGCAGTTGAATTCATCACAACACTGCAAATTACTAAATTTGTGTTGCAAATGGAGAATCTGTATAAAGTATTTCAAGTAAAAAAAGATATTTAGAGAGAACTGCTTCCATAGTTCAGGCTACCCCATTTCCTAAAAATGTCTGTGTTGGTAAACATCCCCATTACAGTTGGAAACCCATTCCACCATCTAGTAGACAGTTCTCATTTCCTCTGGCATCTGTGGTTAAGGCTTCCTTGAAAAGCAAGTCATTTCTGCAGTTTGAAAAGCTTGCTATCATAATTTGTGATTATGTGTGAGTGTTGATTGCCAGAGGAAGGGAAATGGCTAACAGCCAGCAATCCCATGGGGTTTGGCTAAGCCATTCCACCCTGATTTAGCTGTTAGAAGACAGGGTTAATTCTGTAGGAGCACAGAAGCTTTACAAGTAAATTCCCAACAGATAATTGCAATTCTATAATATATGATTAGTTTAGTCTGGTGTACAGCCAGGATCTTTTTGACAACATGCCCAAGAGCCTACTGTGCATAGGAAGAAATCCAGGAAAAATGTAAACAGATGAACTCTTTCATCTCCATTTTCTCTTGTTGCTAGATGACAATGCCTGGGATAAAGTGAAGATATTTTTGCTGATTTTTTTTGTTCAGAATTGACAGCATCAACATCACACACACACACACACACACACACACACACACACACACACACAATGTATTGGCATTGTTATGCATTGTTATGCCAAAGGACAGCCATTCTTTTGCATTTCTGAGAGACTAAGAGTAATCATTCTGTCCCCAAGGATCTTTTTTATAAGCTGTCTGCCCAAAACATTGGTGAAGCAGTTTGTGGGGAGAGTCTCAAGGAAAAAGTTTGGAGGCATTTATGTGCAGGGGGATAAAAGAGTCCGAAATGACAAAATGACATCCACACCCATGTAATCAAAGCCTCCCTTTTTATGGGCATGTAAAACATGCCCCTACTGATGGCATCTTTTTAACATTTTTGATCGACCCATCCTACTATAGATATTCTTATTTTGTGCTTTTGGTTGAATTTAGAATACGGCATGGCCTAATTTTTTCGCTGCCATGACAAGTGGGACACTGCTATTACAGTTACGCCTGGCAATTGCAACAATCCAGAGCAGTTAAATGTAAGTATCTCCTAAGGTGGCAATCAGGAATGGAATAGAAGGTAATCCCCCATGTCTATAAACCAAAGTCATTCAGTTTTGCCAGGATTCAGTTGAAACCTTGCTCCCCATCCAGACCCTCATAGCCTCCAGGCACTGAGATAATAAGATAGCCATGACATCTCTTAATTTGCCAGGGGTAGAGAAGTACAATTGGGTATCATCAGCATACTAATAATACTTCATCCTATTATGACAAATGAATTCACCCAGTGGCCTCGTGTACAGTAGATGTTAAAAAGGAGAGGAGAAAACATGGAATTCTAGCATCCTATCATGGAAGCCATGAAGTCCTAAGCCACTTCAGGCCCCATTCCCAGGAAAAGCAGATTAAAGCCCCCCCCCCCACAAATCTAAGCACTGCCAGTCTGGAAATGGTGTCAAGGAGCTCAGAAAGGGAAATTGCAATGCAACAGGGAGGTTGGTACAACAGCAGCAATTCCAATTGATCCATAGAAACAGGTCTCACAACCAGAGTTCTGTGGAACAGGGGCCCTGAAAGCCGTAAGAGATTCTCTTATAAGAATCTCCACCCCTGCCCTAGAGTTTTAGTTGATACCACACTTGAAACCCAGCTGGGTAGATTTCAGAAAGGGAAACTTCAGGACCCAGCTAGGTCTCGGTGACACATGCCAGATTACAGATGACGGGAGCCTTACTACAGGCTGACCTGCATTTAATAGCAGCAACTGGAAGCTGTAGTCACTGAAAGTCCATTGACAGGCATAAGGGCTGAGATCAAGAAACTGGAACATGGATCATTACAAGACAATAGTTCCATGGTCCACGAGAATACTCCACTCCTTGTCTCCAGCCATATTTCCCCATACCTGTCACCATTGTAATGCTTGTAGTATATAGCACGTTGGAAGTGTTACTTCTGACAACATACAAACACAAACCCAGGGCTAAACAGTGCCAGATTAAAGCATTTTATTTCAATATTAACTGCATCCCTGCAATATTAAATGCATCTCCCATCTTCATGACTTCCATCTTCCTAAATTAACTTCCAATTTCAGATTTTACTCTGGCTATACTGAGCCTACTTCAATTACAAGAATTAGTCCTCTGAATTATTTAGAGAAGACTTCCTTCCATTTGCAATATACAATTAAAACTAATGGTTAGGTTGCTGGCAGTCTTGGTGCTTTTGCTTATTTGCATGTAGAGATTTTGTGTTCCTTTATTAGTTGGAGGCGAAACATTTCTCAAGTGGTGAAATATAAAATAACAAACTTGGCAACAGTGTCAAGACTTCTGAATGAAACAAAGTGGAAACTTAAACTGATCATCTTTTTATTTAAGACCTGAAAGAGCCAGGTTTTAACACCCACCTGGAAATAGAGAGGTACCAGTTGGGAGTTGGATATTTGCCAAGCATACAGCCGTTACCAAAATGGCTGTTTTTCCTCCTCTCAAAGAGATGAAGCTTACAATGTTGTGAATTAGCACAATGTCATAGCTTCTTGAAGGTCTCAACCCAGTTCTTGTGGGGGCAGGTAGGGTTTGTTTTGCACAACTTCCAATAATAATAATTATTATTATTTACTGTTATTAAAAAATCAAATTGTGGTTGATTTTGTGGCAGGGTGAAAGAAGTGAATGAGCAGAAAACAGCTTGCAGAAAGCCTAGAGCCTGTTTGTTTAAAAAAGAACAGATGCTCAGAATCACAAGTATCTCCTTTTCTGAATTGTGTGTGAAAAACCCTGCTGTGTGTAGAAGCAAACCCATTAGCTCGTATCATACAACACAGCAGAACTTAGTATTCTTTTCGTTTATGCCTCCAGTGGCTTGTGCAAGTGAGTCATCTCCAATCACATTGCATTGCACCTTTGAGCTTTCAAGTGACTGGAGGCCAAAGACCTGAGGTGTTGTTCCACTCATTTCATCAAACTTTTATGAGTGCATCATAACAGACCTGTTGTTCAGAAAAGCAAGCGCTGTATCAAATGCAAATGCCACCAAGCTAGCCTCTGTGCCTTTTCTTTCTCTTCCCCTGTGTTCAAAATTCAAAGCAAAATCATACAAAATTGATGTTTTGAATACTTCTAAGAGGCTCGGCCAATACGAGTTTGCTGCCTTGTCTCAAAGTATAATCAATTTCATTTTCTTTTTTGATTGTCCCATAGAACAACCTGTGTTTTTTAAAATAAGCAATGAATTATTACAATAAAACATGCAAATACACACAAGACTGAAATGGAAAATTTAAAACAAAGGCAAGGATTTAGCCATTTATAGAACAGATCAGATCTGCTAAATATCATAGTGGTACTATTTATTTATTAAGTGTTTTTTTCTCTTGTTCTCCTCTTCCACCACCTCTTAGTCCACAATAACTTCCCAGAGAATTTCCTATTGAAGTAGTACAATGAGTTACATTTATTTATTAAATTTGTATGCTGCCTATCTCTGAATGATTCTGGCAGCTCACAAGTAAATCATTTTAAAAATGCAATAAGAAACAAAAATAAAAGCAAAGATGACCGAGACTGCATCAAGCCAGAAAAAAGAAACAGACCTATACAACCCAAGAGGGTTTCATTCATCCTGGTTAAAGGCTTAGAAGAAGAGTCAAGTCTTAACAATTCTTCTAAACAACAGCAGATTGGGGGGGGGGGTCATCTGAATCTCGGGGGGAATTTCATTCCAAAAGGCGGGGCATTGGTATATTCCATTGTTCAGTCGAAGAAAACTGGGATGCCACCCCTGCAAGATCAAATCAGTCAGGAAGATACTATTGGAAACAGGTGGTCCCTCAAGTGTGCCACGCAGGGTTTTATAGATAACAAACAGCACCTTGAATCACACCTGAAAGCAAATGAGCAACCAGTGGAGCTCACAAAGCCAAGATGTTCCATGGGCATACTGAGGTACTGAGTGAGAGAAGTTCCCTGAGGATGGGCTCCAGCACGAATCTAAAAACTTGGAAGACTGAACCTCCCAGTGACCAACTCAGATTGGATCTTGCATACTTAGATATGCCCATCTCTGGCTGTGCCATTGCATTCTAGAACAGTTGAAGCTTCTGAGTGGCTTTAAAGGGCAACCTACTCATGAGGGTACCAGATGTGAGTGACTGTCTGAAGGTCCTCCCAAAGAAGGAAAGAGTGTGCCTGGTGAACCAGATGAAGCTATGCAAAGGCCTTCCTGGCCACAGTTGCTACCTGTTCCTTTGGCAGGAGCTGTGAGTTCAGGAAAACCTCCAGATTGCACACCACTCTTCTTAATAATATAACCATTAAATTTATTAGAGTATAAAATACAAATGAAAATAAAAATAGTAGGGAAAGGAGAAAGGGGAAAGGGGAAAAGAGAGAAGTATAGGGTGAAGGGAAAAAAAGAAATGCATTATTCTCCAGTGAGGTTGCAGGATAGTCCAGGAATGTGTGGTGACTTCGTCCTTCTGCCTGGAGACTGAGTCATAATTTTTAGCCACGCCTCCATCGCCTCTCTCTCTGGCGTTGCCTCTGTCACTGATTTCAGTTATCGACTCAGTCCTCGCCAGAGAGACACGCTTCGCTTAGTGGCTGAACAGCTCTAGGCAGAAAGAACGAGTCATTTCCATTCGATTTTGTCTTGCAACCTCCAGAGACATCGTACAGGTTTGAATTTGGCGCCTTTCGTCGGCGGGCGCAAGCCGAGCTTGGCTTGGCTCGCGTTCTTCGGAAAAATTTTCAGAAAATCGGCTTTTGGATCTTGGAAGCCATTTTTGGCTTAGGAGCAGGCTACCCTGGGTCCGCCCCAGCCGCCGCCCGCATAGCAGCCGTCTGTTAAATCCTAGCCGATCATTTTACACCCGATCGCTTCGCTCCCCTCAGCGAGCCTTTGGTGCTGTTACAGACTCGCCTGTCTCAGCGAGCTATTTTCAATCGGAGCTGGCTTCCCTGGGTCCGCCTCAGCCGCCGCCCGAAGTTTGACAGCTTGGCTGCTGATAAGAAGCCCGGGGCTCCACCAGACAGGCTAGGATCGACGGAGCAGGTTTCCCTGGGTCCGCCCCAGTCGCCGCCCATTTGTTTCTCCCTGAATAGTTGGGAGAGAGGCATTTATCAGTTTTGACTGGCCATCCGGTTTTTATCGGAGCTGCCGTTTTTTTGCCTCAGACATTTTTTGCCTCAGGCAATTTGCCTAGCTGCCAACTGTCACCTCTCCCTACAGCCTCAAAATGGCGGCCCGTCACAGTTCCTCCCAACAGGGAGGATCGGGAAAAGTGCCTGAGGGGCTTGGCAGTTCTACCAAAAGCAAAGGGAAAAGACAGGCTGGGGAGAAAGTTTCCAAAGGGCAAGGCTCTAAATCAGAGCAAAAGCTCGAGGAGAGGAGGCTCAGGGCAATTGAGAAACAGATCTTAAGAGCTGAAAAAGTACAAGCCTCAGAGCTGTCAGTTAACTGCCAATCAGAGGCAGTTTTTTCCCGCCCTGTCTCCACTGTTAATTTAGCTCCTCAAACAGCAGAGGGAGCTGCTGAGCTCACAACTTCTCCAGCATTGCTCCCTGTCACTGAGTCTTTTGAAGACCCGTTTGCCTGTTCTGCTCCTTTGAGATGGCAGGAGCATACCATCCCTGTCAGGGGCCCTCCTGAGGCCACTTATATGCCAGCAGCAGCTGGCATTCGCATCAGGGATGAGGAGGAGGAGGAGGAGGATGAGGAATCAGATATTCCTGCCAAGGTGAAGGACATTATTTCTGCAGCCATTTCCAAAGGTATTCAGGCTGCTTGGCAACGCCAACATATGCCATCTACTGGGCACAGTGAGAGTATCCCATCTTCTTCCCAGCAGATTCCCTGTCAGGACCGCTTCACACAGGCGGTGCAGCAGTCCCGTTGTTACCCAGGGTGGACTGCAGAATCTCTCTTGGGGGAGGAGAGCCAACCTGAGTTGGCCCTCTCGGATGATGAGGAGGAACTCTTGCCAGATCCCCCGGCCACAGGGCCCAGACCCTGGCTTATTTACAGCTCCTGTGGTCGAACAGGATTACATTCCAGTTCCGGACTTGTTCCTGAATGTGGTGCAGAACCAATGGCTACAGCCTGGGGTTCTTCCAACACCCAGTTTTAGTGACAAAAAACTGTACAATGTGGGGCCGTCTTTAACGGAGCCTCTATCCTTGCCTGACATTGATGATCCCATTGTGGCCCTTTCATCGCCCTCTCCTTATCCCTCTGGGGATGCGGCTGAAAACCTAAGGGCGGCGGACAAGAAATCAGAGCTCTCCCTCAGGAAAGCCCACCTTGCAGCCGCCTGGGCAGTCAAGGCTTCTACTGCGGCCTCCTTCTTCAACCGTACCACACTACTGTGGTTGCGTCAATTGCAGTCCAAGATCCTGCCTCAGGAGGCCAGGTTACATCAGGATCTGAACAAGCTGGTGGCCGCGGTGCAGTACTCTTCTGATGCCACCTTGGATGCTGCCAAGTATGCTTCCAGGGCTTTGGCCGCCTCAGTCACATCCAGGAGGCTTCTGTGGCTGCGTCAGTGGCAAGCTGACAAGGCAAAATGGCGGCTTGCATCTGCCCCCTATTCGGGGAGGAAACTATTCGGGGCCCCACTGGAACCTCTACTGGTGGAAAACAGAGATAAGAGGAAGGTTCTTCCTTCCTCTTCCCGAAGACCGGACAGACGATCTGCTCCCTATGGCTGCAGGTATTCCTTTCGGGCCTTTGACTCGGAGGCCAGCCAGTTCCAGCGGTACCAGTATGGCAGAACAGCTCGTCAGGCAGACCGACCTGACTCCCGTAATAAGTTCAAGCAGCCCTTTCAGGCCAGACGCCCCTTTAGAGGGGCTGGGGGGAGGCAGTTTAGGAGGCAGAAGTGATTCGGTTCCCATAGGAGGGTGCTTGGCCCTCTTCGTAGACAAGTGGGAGGAAACAACATCTGACCCTTGGGTCCTTGAGGCCCTACGTTCAGGCCTTTCACTAGAGTTCCTCTCCAGCCCCCCGTACCACTTCAGGTGCTGCCCTGTCTCCAAAAATTTAATGAAGAGACAATTAATGGCCTCTGCCATTCAACATCTTTTAGACATCAGGGCCATTGAGTCGGTTCCAGTGTCCGAGCGGAGACAGGGAGTGTACTCCATTCTCTTCGTTGTTCCGAAGAGTTCGGGGGGGTGGAGGGCGATTCTGGACCTTAAGGCCCTTAACTCCCACATTGTCTACAAGAGGTTCAAGATGAGCTCTCTACGGTCAATCCTGGACGGAATTAGACCGGGGGACTTTTTAGCCTCCATTGATTTAACTGAGGCTTACCTTCACCTCCCTATTAACATCAGTTATCGCAGATTCCTCAGATTCTGCTATGCGGGTCAACATCTGCAGTACAGGGCCCTCCCCTTTGGTTTGTCATCCGCCCCTAGATATTTCACAAAGATTCTAGCAGCCCTAGCAGCCCACCTGCGGTCCATCCTGGTGCGGCTACAGTGTTACCTTGATGACATATTGGTGCAAGCTTCATCTGCCGCCAAAGCGACAGACGCTATCTCAATTACCATCAAGGCCTTGGAGGACCATGGGTTCTCCATAAACCGCACCAAGAGTCATCTAGTCCCAACAACCTGCTTGGTCCATCTAGGAGCTGTGATTGACTCCAGACTGGGGGAGGTTTTCCTCTCTCAAGAAAGACATGATAACCTGATTGAGCTAGTGGCCCAGATCCAGCAGAACCCCAGGGTTCCGATAGCCACGCTTTCCTGCTTGTTAGGGAAGATGATCTCCTGCATTGGTATCGTTCCCTGGGCAAGACTCCATGCCCGGAACCTTCAGTGGTTCCTTCTCCCCTTCCAACGGGACAATTGTCCAGACTCACCTGATCTAGTTACGGTCCCTGACCCGGTACTTGAGTCGCTGCGATGGTGGTCGTCTCCGGCCCTCGCCCGAGGCTGCTTGTTTCGAGAGCCTGATCGCATCACCTTAACATCCGATGCCAGTCAATTTGGTTGGGGGGCTCACGTGCAAAACCACTTGGCGCAAGGCCGCTGGTCACAGATAGACCTTCAGCATAACATTAACTGGCTGGAGCTCCGGGCAGTCCACCTGGCCCTACTACACTTTCAAGATCTGCTCAGAGGAAAGCATGTACTCATCCTGACAGATAATGTAGTGGCGAAAGCTCATATTAATCGCCAGGGGGGTACCCACTCACTTCCCCTCATGAACAAATCCTTCCTCTTAGGGATTTGGGCAGAAGCCAACCTCCTCTCCATCAAAGCAGAACATATAGCCGGTTCGGACAATGTACAAGCAGACTGCCTAAGCAGACTGACTGTGGACCACACAGAGTGGCAGCTCCATCCTGCCCTGTTTCGGGACATCTGTCGCAGGTTTGGTCAGCCTTCCATGGACCTCTTTGCGTCAGGCCTGAATGCTCAACTTCCTTGATTCTACTCGAGGTTCAGGACCCCTGGTGCAGAAGGGACCAACGCCCTGTGTTGCCGGTGGCCGGGGGGCCTCCTATATGCCTTCCCTCCCCTGCCCCTGATACCAGCAGTAATCCGGAAGCTGATTGAGCAGGAAGCGGAGATAATCCTGGTGGCACCCCACTGGCCCAGACGTCCGTGGTTCGCGGACTTGGTCAGCCTGTCCGTGACTCGACCATGGAGGATCCCTCCGGAGAAAATCTCTCTCAGCCAGGGGGTCCTACTCCATCCGGAGCCGCAGTGGCTCCACTTGACCGCCTGGCACTTGAGAGGGAGCTCCTGAGAAGGGACCGACTCTCCGATGAGGTCATTCAGACCATGCAGGCAGCCAGGCGCCCATCTACGGACAGGATCTACGACGCCACCTGGGTGAGTTTCTCCAAGTGGTGTGACATCCACATGCTAGCCCCAGCTCAGGCATCTGTTCACAATGTCCTGGACTTCCTACAGGAGGGGCTAAGCAGGGGGCTCGCCCATAGTACACTACGCAGACAGGTAGCGGCCCTGGCGACGGTGGTAGCTGGCAGTGGACAAGACTCTCTTGCCCACCACCCACATATACTTAGGTTCTTACGTGGGGTAGCCACCCTTCGTCCACCGGTGGTGCACCGCTATCACTCCTGGGATCTGCCCAAGGTCTTACATGCCCTGACTGTCGAACCCTTTGAGCCCCTTAGGGCGGCTACCCTGCGTAACTTGACTCTGAAGGTGGCGTTCCTGGTCGCGGTGACCTCGGCCAGATGCATTTCTGAGCTGGCGGCCCTTTCTGTCAGGGAGGACCTTTGTCAATTTTACCCTGACAGGGTTGTGCTACGGATGGACCCTTCCTTCGTTCCGAAGGTCAACACTTGGTTCCATCGAGCCCAAGAGATTGTGTTGCCCAACTTTTGTCCTAGGCCTTCTCAGGCCCTGGAGCGCCAGTGGCACACGCTGGATGTGCGGAGGGCTCTCCGACTTTATATCAAGAGGACGGCCTCTTCTAGACGTTCGGAGGCACTCTTTGTATCCTTCCAACCCACTTCTTTTGGGTCTAAAGTATCCTCATCGACCATCTGTCGTTGGATACGTGCCTGTATCGCAACCGCGTACCACGCCCAGTCTCTACCAGTGCCGCACGGGGTGACCGCTCATTCGACTAGAAGTGCTGCGTCCTCCGCAGCCTGGTCTACGCAGGCTTCCCTGGAAGAAATCTGCAAGGCGGCCACCTGGACTTCCCCTACGCCATTTATCCGGCATTACCGGCTGGACGTACCGGCAGGAAAGTGCTCCAGCAGATTCTCCGGGCATCGGACGATCCAGCCCGAACGAAGGCCCGCCCTTAGGACTGCCAGCTTTGGTATGTCCCATTCCTGGACTATCCTGCAACCTCACTGGAGAAGGAGCGTTGGTCCTACCTGAACGCCTTTTCTCAGTGAGGGTTGCAGGATAGGCCAGTCCCGCCCTTGTATGACCGTAGGGTCTGGATTTGGCTGGGTGGGGTCAGGGCAGTTAACCTCTGGATAAGTTTGTCTTGTTACAGCTGCGCCTTCGTCGATAACTGGAATCAGTGACAGAGGCAACGCCAGAGAGAGAGGCGATGGAGGCATGGCTAAAAATTATGACTCAGTCTCCAGGCAGAAGGACGAAGTCACCACCCATTCCTGGCCTATCCTGCAACCCTCACTGAGAAAAGGCGTTCAGGTAGGACCAACGCTCCACTTCTGACTCTTTTCAGCACAGTAGAATGAATGTAATGTTACAGCCTCAATTTTTTACATTGCGTACTCAGTATATTCTACTCATTTCTATAACAACAAACTTGTCTAATCAGTAAATTCCAAAGTCAAAGTTTCATTTTTTTTTCTATTCCAAGCACAAAATCCAGAAGTGGTTTCCAGATAGAAACAAAGTTACATGTACTCTTCTCTTCGATTAAATCAATTAATTTGGCCATCTCCACTAGTTCAATCAACAGATTGCGTACCACTCTTGAATGGGGAAGTGCCACTCCATCCAAAGTCAGAGATAGAATATCCCCAAATCTGAATGGTTTAAAATCCACAGTCACTCAGTCTTAATAGGAATGAACTGGAGGACAGAACTTTGACAGCCTCACTTGGCTGGCCCAGGGTTGAATTCATTTAGCTTTGATCACAGCAATCCATGTACACCAGGGGTGTCAAACTCGTGGCCCGCGGGCCGGATGCATAACGTGCTGGCCACGCCCACACCCAGTTTACCGAAGGGCAAAAAAAGTCACGATACGTCACATGATGACACTGTAACGATGCGAGTTTGATACCCCTGATGTACACTATTTTATGCAGGTTTGAATTATGGGAGCGAGAAGAGAGCTTCATTAACCCATAACTCTTATTAATTTCAGACACACAAGGCTCATTGTAAACTACTAAAACAGCTGCTGATAGCCACCAGAAGAGGCCATGGTGGCTCATGTGGTTAGGACGCTGAGTCAGAAGAACATTGAGAAGTTGACAACTCAGCTGTTTGAAACCCATGAGTGCAAGCTGCATCACAGAATGAGCTCCCACCAATTTGTCCCAGTTTCTGCTAACCTAGCAGTTTGAAAACATGCAAATACAAGTAGATACTGTAAATATGTACCACTTCAGTGGAAAGGTAACAAGGACATGAAAGGAGACCTCTCGGGCATCCCCTGGGCAATGGTGATGTCACCAGTTATTCTCCATAATGGGTGGAGCTAGCATCCAGGATGGGTTGACCTCGTCCATTCAGCTTGCAGGACTGAGTCTGTCAATTTTTATTTGAGGGCTCCGCCTTTGCCTGGAATCCCCAGTTACGACTCAGTCCTCAGACTGGACGGACGTGACTTGTCATCTCCATTCCTGTTTGCTTGAGTCCGTGTTTATATCATATCATCAGTATTTCTTCCATCGATCTTATTCGAACTGTGAGTGTTCCCCGGCTACTCGCCTGTTATCGCTGGAATGCCAGGAGGATTGCGGCGCCGAGCTTCGGCTCTAGCTGCTGCAGCGGTTGCCCATGCCATCAGTGACATTGAGCGTGACGAGGCCTGGCCTCTTGCTCTGTCATGGGAGTTTCGCGCTCCCCACTTCCATCCCAAGGCACTTACAATTAAGGGGCCTCAGCTCCGTTTTTTTGGGCAATGCGGTGGTGGCCTAGGGAGCTTTTGCGCTCCCGCCTCCCAACGTTAAAATCAGATCGGAGAGTGTGGGAGGTGATCGTTAAAGCGCTGTGAAGAGGCTGTACTTGAACTGTGACTGTCTGCCTGTCAGCCCAGCGCGGTCGCAGGAGCCAAGAGCTCGAGCGACTTGGCCACGAAGGGTTTTAATCCCACCTACCGTTTTTCCGCTTCGTATGTGGGTTGATTTTCCCCACTTGACTGCTGCTGCGGAGGAAGGGAGCCTGTCGCTAGAGCCCCGTGCTCGCGCGACCTCAATTTCCAGGCTATTACAGCTAGATTCTTAGTCGAGCCATCTCCACTTCAGTGCATGCACATTGGAGCTTCGGCTTTCCCAACTCTCAGCTGATCGGAGTTTTCGCTGGGCCGCTTGTTTTCCCTGCCTAACAGAGATTGTCCAGCGCCTACCAGGTCGCCAGTTACGGCGGTGACCAGTGGCTAGGAGTAGTGGGCCTGCGATTGCCCATCGTTAGACTCCCTGAGCGGCCATTTTGACGCCTCGTGGAGGCAGGAAAAAAAGCCGGTGGCCATTTTGACAGCTTCCTCGGAGCGAAATTACCGGTGGCCATCTTGGAAAGCCTTTAAAGGCTCTGACAGCTCAGCGACCATCTTTATCGCCTTTCCTGGGCACTAATTACTCGATGGAATTTTTTTGTCACAAACGTCCTGACATCTACCACTGACTGCAGCTATGTCGGGCGCCTCCTCTTCCAGGCCAGGACTATGCTGGGCTCTCCTCCTATGGCTAATCCTCAGCCCAGCACCTCTAAGGCAGCTCTAGCTAGGGAGGCTGAGGGGTCAGGTCGATCAAACAGATCTAAGGCCTCGGAGCGGGATGAGCGCCGCCAGGACAAAGCCATCCAGAAGATCTGTGCTCAGTCCGCGACTAAGACGGCTCATCCCTCCGCTCACCAGGCCCACGCTAATTCTGATGGGGAGCCTGCTCCAGGGTCATTGGGGGACTGGCTCTCCCTTGACAATACTCAAGTTGACATCTCCAATCCCAATATCTGGAGCAGGGCAGAGCCAGGTCTGGGCCCACAAGCTCCCCCACCAGCACCAAAACCAGTGGGCGAGGCTGCGCCCTCCCTTTCGGTGCAAGGATGTACGGCTGAGGCGACTACGGTCCACCTGGACCCCGCCAACTTCCAGTCCCTGATCTCTGCAGCCATACAACAAGGCATAGCAGCAAGGCTCAGCCAGTTTAACAGGCCTCCTTCGGTGGCTTCCGAGCCACCACTTGTTACAGGCCACTCAGGCGTCTGTGCCAGAGCCACTGCCAGAGGCGAGAGTCCGCACCGCTATTCACAGGGCTCTTCGGAGGACGACCAGTCCATCTTGTCGGACGACGATGGACGCCTGCACATTGAACTGTCGGAGGACGAGGGCTTTGCCCCAGATCCACTGGCATCTTCCACCCTTTTCCAGCCGGGGCTTTTCAGCTCTCTGCTCTACAAGGCAAAGATGGCAGCTGGCCTAGAGACTCCACCGGCCTCCTCGGCCGCATCCTCTGCAGGCCTGAAGGATCCACTGTTTGCCGAACAGATGCCAGAGAGGGAGTGTCAGGCCGAAGCCATTTTATTTGGGATCTTAGGCCTGCCACAATTTATACTATTTGATTATGCATTTTCTACTGTGGGAAAATGGGAGGGGGGATTGTATGAGGTTGTTAGTATGTAGCCATAACAAATTCCTTCTAGGAAGCCAAGGTCATCCTTTGTCTCTGCACCTGCACGGAAGGAGATGGGTGGACTCTGCCAGCATGGCAATTGAAGATTGGACAACGTGATGGACTTGTGGGTGTGGGGCCAAGGATTTGGACTTTCAACTGGGTGGTGAAACCCGAGGGACTTCAGATTCGGGTTTCACCCAGATGTGCCAACATGGCTCTATTAATAAATGGGAACTTTGAGGAATCCTTTGCCTTGGACTCTGATTTAATTTTGGATGCTATTTGGAACCCTGACACGGAGTTGGTCCCGTCGCCTCAGCTTTTTGTCAACATAGTCCAGCGCCAGTAGTCCTCTCCGGCTTCTGGGCCAATGCCTAATTCCAATGACCGTCGGTATTTCAACGTGGCATCGGAGCTGTCGCAAATCATACAAGTTCCAGTTGTGGACGCTCCGGTGGCAGCCCTCCACTCACCCACCACTATGCCAGGGGATTCTAAGGAGCTTCTTCGGCCAGAGGACAGGCGCTCAGGGCAGGCGCTCCAGAAGGTCCACCAAGCGGCTGCCTGGGCAGTTAGGGCGTCCACAACCATGTCCTCCTTTAACCGCACTTCGCTCATATGGTTACGCCAACTTCAAGAGCGAATTCCCGCATCGGACCTCAGGGCCCAGCAGGACATTACTAAGTTAATCGCCCCGACCCAATTTTCGGCAGATGCCACTCTCCAGGCATCAAAGTTTGCATCTAAAGCCATAGCAGCATCCATGGTGACCAGACGCATGCAGTGGTTAAGACAGTGGCAGGCGGACACGCGCCACAAATGGCGCTTGGCGTCTGCCACCTTCAAGGGCCAACAATTGTTCGGGGAGGCCCTGGACCCGATCTTGGTCAAGTCCAGGGATCGGAAGAAGGTCTTACCAACCTTCTTTCACAAGGGCAACATCAGATCAGCCCTCTACTCCCGTCGGCCCTTTCATGCCCCTGATCAGAGCATGTCTTTCCCCAGAAGTCAAGGTCAATATGGCTCTAGACAGCGCCAATTTCAAGACAGACCCGCCCAGGGGAGACTATTCAAACAGCCCTTTTGGGGTGGAGGAGGTTGCTCCTCGCGATGCCCCAAGTGAACCAATGTCTGATCCTCCCATCGGGGGCCTCCTGCCCTCTATGCCACCAGATGGGAGGAGACCACCCAGGATAGGTGGGTTAGGGAGACTGTGTCCGCTGGTCTCTCCCTGGAGTTTCTCTCCCTTCCCCTGAGGTTTTTCATCAGATGCCCTATTTCCAGAGATTCCTCCAAGAGACAACATATGGAATCTGCGATTCAGCACCTGCTGGACATTCATGCCATCCAGCAGGTGCCTCAAGACCAGATTGGGCAGGGGTTCTACTCCATTCTGTTTGTAGTCCCCAAAACCTCGGGGGGATGGAAGGCGATTCTAGATCTGAAGCATTTGAACCGTCATGTACGATACTGACGATTCAAAATGCATTCCCTCCAAACAATTCTTGGGAGCGTCTGCCGGGGGGACTTCCTCACCTCGATAGACCTTACTGAAGCCTACCTGCACATACCCATCCACCCACTCCATCAGCAGTACCTCCGGTTCTGCTATGCAGGTAGGCACTTCCAGTACAGGGCACTCCCCTTCGGCCTGTCTTCCACACCTTGAGTCTTCACAAAGGTGCTGGCGGTGGCGGCGGCCCACCTGCGGGCCTTACCCGTGCGTGTCCAGTGTTATCTGGATGATATTCTACTTCAGGCTCTGTCAAAACAACTAGTGCTGAGCCATCTCCAGATAACCATACAGACACTGCGACACCACGGGTTTTCCATTAACCTGGCCAAAAGCCATCTAGATCCCTCGACCTCTGCTCCATTTAGGAGCCATTATAGATTCTCTAGAATGTAGGGTCTCCTTGTCCCAGGAGAGGCAGAATAGCATTAGGGAGCTGTCCACCCTAGTACAACATCAGTGTAGGGTACCAATCTCTCTTTTGTCCACTCTCCTGGGGAAACTGATATCTGCTATTGCCATTACCCCTTGGGCATCCCTACATTCTAGGGATCTTCAGTGGTTCCTTTTACCCTTCCAGAGAGCAGGCCGCGGCTCCTCCACTACCAATGTCCTGGTTCCTCCGGATGTTCACCGATTCCTAACCTGGTGGCGTTCTCCGGCGATTGCGCAGTGGTACCTCTTCCGAGAACCCAAATGTCTGGTCATAACCATGGACGCCAGCCTGTTCGGGTGGGGTACCCACTCCCAGGGCCTCATTGCTGGTCGCCAGCGGAGGCCAAGTGTCCCATCAATTGGCTAGAACTCAGGGCGATATATCTGACTCTGAAACACTTCCAACATCGGATCTCCGAGCAGCACGTTTTAGTGCTCACAGACAATGTGGCGGCAAAAGCCCACGTGAACAGGCAGGGAGACACCCGCTCTCGCTCTCGCTCCCTGATGCGGGAAGCCAAGAGACTGGGCCTCTGGGCAGAGTGTCATCTCCTGTCCCTCTCGGCAGACCACATCTCCGGGGTTTCCAACATCCAAGCGGATTGGCTCAGTCGGTCGACCGTCGATCCGGTGGAGTGGCGATTGCATCCGTCCATCTTCAAAGACCTGACCAACATCTTCGGTCTTCCTGCAGTCAACCTCTTCGCAACCCCAGAGAATGCCCAGCTGCCGAGATTCTTCTCAAGTTTCCAGTCCCGGAGAGCGGAGGCAGTCAACGCCCTTCGCGTTCCCTGGCCCAGCGACCTGCTGTACGCCTTCCCTCCCCTCCCAATTCTTCCCCAGGTCATCCAGAAGATCCTGGATGAGCGGGCGGAGGTGATTCTGTTGGCCCCCCATTGGCCCAGGAGGGCATGGTTCACCAACCTGAAGGCGCTGTCGGTGGCACCGAATTGGAGGATTCCGCTGACCGAGTCCTCGCTCAGCCAGGGGCAGTTGGTTCACCCGGATCCAGGGTGGTTCCAACTGACTGCCTGGTGCTTGAGCGGGGTGCTCTAAGGCGGCAACAATTCTCTTGCAAGGTCATTGCCACCATGCAGGCTTCTAGGAGGCCTTCCACTGACCGCATTTATTCTGCAACGTGGAAGGCATTCTGCGCTTGGTGCGCTAAGGAAGGCTGTTCACATGTTCAAATTGCGATCCCCAGAATTCTGGACTTCCTCCAGGAGGGCTTGGACAAAGGCTTATCTCCAAATACTATTCGAAGACAGGTAGCGGCCCTGTCCTCTGTCTTGTCCTGTGGGGAGGTCGAATCCCTGGTGCAGCTGCCATCAGTGCGACGGTTCCTAAAAGGAGCCACCAATTTGCATCCTCTGGTGGTCCATCAGTTCCCCACCTGGGACCTCACCAGGGTACTGAACTCGCTCACCCAGCCTCCTTATGAACCATTAAGGTCGGCTAGCCTCCGGCACCTGACTTATAAAGTGGTCTTCCTGGTGGCCATCACCTCGGCCAGGAGGATATCGGAATTGTCTGCTCTTTCGGTCCGTAAAGACCTATGTTTATTCCATCAGGACAGGGTTGTCCTCCATTTGGACTCGTCCTTTGTGCCCAAAATTAACACCTGGTTTCATAGGGCCCAGGAACTCATATTGCCAAATTTTTGCCCTAATCTGAATCATGCATTGGAACGTACATGGCACATGTTGGAGGGGTCTCTGTATTTACATTAAATGGACTGCGGTTTTTCGCAGAACGGAGTCTCTCTTTGTGGCATTCCTGCCGACATCTTTTGGACAAAAGGTCTCGTCTTCGGGGGGCGATTGCTAAAGCGTACGACCTCTCTTCGGCACCCCAACCTGCTCGGATCACAGTGCATTCCACGCATAGTGCGGTGACTTCGGCGGCATGGGCGACCCAGGCGTCCCTTGAAGAGGTGTGCCGAGCAGCGACCTGGGTGACTCCGTCACAGTTTATCCGTCATTATAAGATTGATACATTTGCATCGGCAGAGGCATCATTTGGACACAGGGTTTTGCAGAGGGTGCTCGATGCAGGACGATGATGGGCCCAGCTCATTTCTTCCCGAGGACAGACTGCTTGGGTATGTCCCATCCTGGATGCTAGCTCCACCCACTATGGAGAAGGGGCGTTGGTCTTACCTGATACGCTTCTTCTCGTAGGGTGGAGCTAGCATCCAGCCCCACCCAAGTGTAGCTGGGCATTGACTGTACACCTGTATATCATTGTGTCTGTGGGTACCTGTGCCTTTTGGAGTGGCCACGTCGGGTCTGTGTTCTTTGGCTTCGTCATAACTGGGGATTCCAGGCAAAGGCGGAGCCCTCAAATAAAAATCGACAGACTCAGTCCTGCAAGCTGAATGGACGAGGTCAACCCATCCTGGATGCTAGCTCCACCCTACGAGAAGAGGCGTATCTGGTAAGACCAACGCCCCATCCTTTCAACTTGGAAGTGCCTTGGTAGGTGCTTCCAACACAAATGCAGCAGCAGCATAGCCATTAGGAAAGATAATTCACATTTCTGGGCTTGAACACATGCTTTCAGTAGATACTTTAGTAATACTAAAAAGCACTGCAAACTGCCATCCATGGAATGGGGATGATGCTTCATAGATAGAAGAGCACCTACCAGCAACTAGGCTTCATTCATGGGTGTAGGGTTTCCTGCCTAAGCAGGGGGTTGGACTAGAAGACCTCCAAGGTCCCTTCCAACTCTGTTATTATATATATCTTAGGATCTTGAAATCCATGTTACATTTGCAAAGATGTTTTTTCAGGTGGTGTACTCTGAACAAGACACTTAAAGGGGAGCATTGAAACAAATTGACATATCTCTAGTTCCTTGAGCTTCAAAGCTCAATTGTCATTAGAGAGACGTTAGCAATTTTACCTACTCTGCACGCTTTCACCCACAATTTTTTGCAGGCCCAGAATCAGCACTGTGGCACCATTCTCTTTCAAATTGCACTTCAAGTACTTTCCTTTGTGTTTTGTAAATTTTGGAGTGGGCTAGTTTCCCATTACCAGAAATTCTCATGTCATTCCAACTCCTGGCTCTTGGCTCAAGGTGGCATCTTTCCCTCAGTCTAAAGGTTCAACCAACTTAATGTCTTTTGGGGTAGGAAGTCACAGTTCTGTAAAATGCAGTGAAAAGATAATACCTGGATAGATTTGCATAGCTCACCACATCAATAGCTCCATTAGGCACCTGGGCTGGACTCTGCACAGGTTCTATACAGCAATGATAATGAGGTTGAACATGGAAGTACTTTGACTGCAGCAAATGACAGCTGGCAATGTCTTTCATATTCAGAATGTTTGGTCCAAAGGAGTTCAAATCTTCCAGTCTTATTCACATAGTCTCATTCTAGTATCTATTTCCTGTTCGCATTTAGCAAATAAATGGCTGGGACTTGGTGTTGGACTATGCTACCAAAAAGTATAAAATAGTTTTGTAAAATAAGTGATAAGTTGTCAGGAAACACTGCACAGCCCTACTTCCTGTAGCTATGGTATTGGTCAGTTTTGTGTGGGGAGCCATATACAGTATGTACAATATACGTACACTGTGTCCATGCAAAAGGCATTCCTGGGCTAATCAAGATAATTGCTCAGTGAAGGAACTGTCAGGTGTACAATTTCTGACATGCTGGCTAAATATGGAGCTATTGTGCAGTGGCTGTGGAATTCTGGGAGTTGAAGTTCACACATCTTAAAGTTGCTAAGGCTGAGAAAAACTGATTTAGACTATATCAAAGACTGGCAGAGTGACATAATGTTTGGCTCTGCCTGAGAGTTCTGATTTCAACTCCTCCTGTCTAGAATCTCAGCAAAAGCATGATGAATTGTAGAGCTGGAGGCAATCACAATAAAAAACATAATATAAAAGAGAATAAAACCAAAGGGGTTTCAATAGTTGTATAATTTGCAGAATAACTTTGGCAATAATATCAAGATAATAAAAAGAAGAGTTTTGACTTTGAAATATGCATGATACATGCTTGCATTTTTGTTTAGTCTCCAAATGAGCACTTGATGTTTCTGATTATAAGTTTCATCTATTCTGTCCTATTGATTCACTAAACCAGAATATGGTTTTTTAAATTTTGGATTAGCATTCTATGTGAATTAAGCTACTGTAATTTATGGTTTATGACTAAGCATAGCAATTTATTAAAAAAACCATGATTCAAAGCATTGCAGAGCAGAAAAATTCTCCTGTGTGTTTTCCCTACCACTTCTCACTTAGTTTGATGAAATAAGAATTTGTATTCAGAATTTCTTCAAAAACACAATTTTGCTTGATTGAGTAATAAATTTTCATGGTTGGAGTGCTATGTTCTTGCAGTTATTCAGTTATTAGGTGTCTAAGGCAAATGAGCCAATTATGCCTTTGAAAATAATTAAGGGAAATTTGCTCCAGAATGTGCATACCACACTACCTTGCTGCTAATCATTAAATCAGCTGTCTTTTTTCCTTTTAAGGTTATTTATTTATTTATTTATTTTTGTTTGCTTATTTATTTATTTATTTATTTATTTATTTATTTATTTATTTATTTATTTATTTATTTATTTATTTATTTATGAAAGTTACAGTATTTATGAAAGTTATTTATGAAAGTTATTTATGAAATTTATTGGCCACCCATCTTACCACTGAGAAATTCTGGGCAGATATGAGCTTAAAAAACAGATGTCTCCTTTAAGAGTCACATTAACTTTATACTCTTTAAAGCACAGGTCACCAACTGGTGGTCCGTGGGAAAATTTTGGTGGTCCGTGGAGAAATCTTGGTAAAATGCATCCGGTCCGGGGAGCAGCCGGAGTTTGCTGTCCATTGCGGACGCAATGGACACTTGCCTTCTGAGGTCGGCGGCCCTTGGTGGAGATGCAGCTACTGCTGCTCTGGGGCTGAGAAGGGGGGCAGTGGCAGGGCTCCGGAAGGCAAGTGTATGTCCCAGGGCTGCACATGCACTCTCAGACCCCCCTCGGAACCAGAGGAGCAGCCGCAGCAGCTGCCGCCAGCTTCTCAGGGGCCTTGTGGTGGTGGGCTTTGCTGCAAGCCGGCATCCCTGCCCAACCTGGCTGCGGGCTTTGCGACGCCCGTCCTAGCGCTTCCCCTTAAATAAGTCGCCTTTTCTTAAATGCTCAGCTGGGACTCGAAGCCTCCCGAGAAAAGCAGATGGTGGAAGCACGCTGGGCTCTTCCCTGCTTGAGCAGCCATGAGCCCTCATGGCCTGGGCCAAAGGAAGTGCTGGCCGGTCTCCAGCCTGCCCGGTCCTGCCCCTGAGAGGCTGGCAGCAGCTGCTGTGGCTGCGACTGCTCCTCTGGTTTCGAGGGGGGTCTGAGAGTGCCGCCGCCCCCTTCTCAGCCCCAGAGCAGCAGCAGCTGCGTCTCCACCAAGGGCCACCTGCCCACCCACTGGCCACTAACCTCGCAGGGGACTGGGCAGGCTGGAGATCGGCCAGCGCTTCCCTTGGCCCAGGACCTGGGGGCTCATGGCTGCTCAAGCGGGCATCGCAAAACCCGCAGCCGGGTCAGGCAGGGACGCCGGCTTGCAAAGAAGCCCACCACCACAAGGTCCGTCCGTGCAATAGGCTGCGCTGCCACAGCCCCGCTCAACTGTGCTTCTTAGCTGGGTGGCGCCGGCGGCTTCCAGCCCATCCATCCCACGAGCGAAGCAGGTGGCATGAAAAGACAATCAGCCGCGCCTCCCTGCCCAGCCTTCCTTGCCGGGCGCTGCACCTGCGGCTCCGGCCTGCCCAGCTCCGCCCACCGCCACTTCCTGGGAGACATCCGGAGTGAGGGGCAGGCGGGAGCGCCCAGCACGCCCATCCGCCAGCTCTCCAGGCAGCATCACTGTCTCCCTGCCCCGCCAAGGCCCCCGCCAGCCCTGGAGCCTGAGGCCAGCGGAGCTCCGTAGGTGCGCGCCCCGATGCTGCCCAGCCCCGGAAGGTCCTGGAGCCGAAGGCGAGAGGGGCGTCGGCGGCATCGGGCTGCCCTCCCTCCCAGACCACTTTCTTCTCCTGCCGCTGAGAAGAGAAAAAGAGAAAGAAAGAAAGTGGAAGGGAGATAGAGACAAGAAAGGAAGGAAGGAAGGAAAGAAGCGAAGAAAAAGAAAGGAAAGAAGAGGAAAGGAAAGAAAAGAGAAGGAAAAGAAAGGAGAGGAAAGAAGAGGAAAGGAAAGGAAAGGAAAGAAGAAGGAAAGGAAGGAAAGAAGAAGGAAAGAGGAAAGGAAAGGAAAGGAAAGGAGAGGAAAGAAGGAAAGGAGAGGAAAGGACAGGAGAGGAAAGAAGGAAAAGAAGAAGAGGAAAGGAAAGGACAGGAAGAAGAGGAGAGGAGAGGA
>QLTV01002422.1:647808-712653 GCA_003457575.1 Thermophis baileyi | reverse complement strand
ACTGCTGAACAGTCAGCTGAAGTAGCCTGCAGTACTGCACTCTAACCACTGCGCCACCTCGGCTCTAGGGAAATATATTCTTCCTTTTTAATATTTCTCAAAATATTTCATTCTTCTAGGAGAGGGGTGGGTGCTAACTTTCTACAATTGGTGCCATGTTACTATGCCATATTATCATGAGAGCAAACTATAACAAATTGGAAGGAGGATCCACTTATTAAGAGTGAGCAATAATGTAGCTTGTCCACTCTGAAGCAATGCAAGAGACTCCTGTCCCAAAGGTGCTTTTTCAAGAGGCAACTGGAATTTCTGGAAACCAAGAAAGTCCAGTTGCCTCTTGAAAAAAGCACCTTTGGGACAACCATGACCTGGATGACTGAAGAATTCCCATAGACAAGAGACTCCTGTGCTCAGTGAACTGACAAAGCACCCAGGAGAAGCAATCATTAGATCCATTTGCACTACTTAAAGATACCAGCTGGTCTCACTCACCTCACAAGATATCCTAAGGCCGTGATGGCGAACCTATGGCACGCGTGCCCGAAGCGGCACACAGAGCCATGTCACCTGGCACGCACGGCATCGCCCATTCCTCTGGGTTTCTGGTGCACATGTGCACGCGCCGATCAGCTGGCCTTTGTGCGTGCGGCAGTGCCGGAAACCGGAAGAGCTGGTCTTCCGTTTTCCAGTGTGAGCATGCGCGCCGGCCAGCTGATCGGCGCGTGCGCATGCACAGCAGTAACTGGAAGACTTGCCGGCCGGAAGTACATTTTCCAGCATGCGCATGCCCCCTGGGCAACTCCTCTTCCTGGTTGGCACCCTTTCCCACCCAGGAGAAGCAATCCTTGGATCCATTTGCACCACTTAAAAATACCAGCTGGTCTCACTCCCCTCACAAGATATCCTAAGGTAATCATCCAGATTTAAGGAAAAATCACATGCCCTCAGAAAGGCAGTAAAAAAATCAGACAGAATGCCAAGCTTGCATCCTGCCTCTCAGCCATTTCTTCTATGGCTATGCCAACCCTTCTGTAAATAGCTGTTCAAGCCCCAGG
Source organism: Thermophis baileyi (assembly GCA_003457575.1). Classification (NCBI taxonomy): domain Eukaryota; kingdom Metazoa; phylum Chordata; class Lepidosauria; order Squamata; family Dipsadidae; genus Thermophis; species Thermophis baileyi. Next base: position 711,598 of record QLTV01002422.1, on the reverse strand, counting down.
AATAAAAGTACCACAAAAAAACGGGGGGGGGGGGACTCCGGAGAAGCTCAGCTACAGACAGAATGTCTGGGCTACTGCCAAGAACCATTAAGGCTGTTAGAGGCAGTTTCTGAAAACACTTAAAGCAGCAGGGGCGGCAATTAAGATAAGGATTAGGCTAGAAATACAGGTACACTAGAATCTTTCCTTCCTGTTTCCTTGCAGGATTAGCCCTGTAAAGTGGGAAAAGATTTCTTCCAACAACCGGTTCTCCGAACTGCTCAGAAAATTAACATACGGTTCGGGAGAACGGGTGCGAACCAGCAGGAACCCACCACTGCCTGTAAGGACCTGGTGGAGCAGATGGAGGGAGATAGGTGATAGAGATTGCACTGGTTGTAAGTTAAAAGAGGCTTGTAGGTAGCTTTTGGGGGGGTGTCTGTCATAACTTTGATGGCGGCTAAGTGACTGGTTGTTAAGTGAGGACTATCTGTATTAAAAAGGAATGTCATTAAAGGCAATTTTAACTTTTAAGACAACATTTGGAGTTGCTTCCTCCATGGAAACTGCTGTTAATGATACTCTAAACTGCAGCCAGGAGTTAAAGCAAATGAGAATAAGCTTGCAATAATATTCAGAGAGTTTAAAATGAATTATACTGTTATGACAAAGGTTCACACACTCCATCTGAATGTAGTTTAAAGATGAAACCAGAGAATGTAATAAAAAAGGACATATTTAAAGAGCCTAGGAAAAAGCAAACCATATATTAAGGCTGTACCAGACCATTACTTTAAAATTAGCCAGATCAAATTTTATTAATATCAAATATATTAATGTATATTTAACAAATATATCAGCATTTTTGAAGCCTTTCCTGTAACATTGTTCATGAAATGGAATCAAATGCAGTCTTAAAGTTAAGACAGGTCGCAAAGAGAAGAGTTTCTAATTTGTGCAAATGCTTACATGTAGGGAGATGCCATACAAATATGTGATCTACACTGGTTCTATCCAGTCAAGAAATTTCTGATTCAGATATTTAGCATACAATTTATTTACTACAGTCAATAACTGTTGGGTGTATAATTACTGCTCCTTCTTGTATATTCAGATTATTATGGCCAGTCTCCATACTTCAGTGCAATTTACCATGCTGTTGATGAAGAATTTGATAATGATTATAAAACAGGGATACTAATTTGGAAATCCATTATAATCCATACTTCCCAATGAAGTTCATTTGACATGCCTCACCAGATGGTATTGGTGTGATTATGTCACATGTCATGAAAGAGCGCAATAAACAGCTAGTGTTCATGCATGATATTCACACAAAGCTACGGGGGTGGGGGGTGGGGTGGGGGAAGCACAAAAAGGGAAGCCCTAAATGTGATCTGAAGAATTATACATTTCAACCAGTACAATATTAGCAATTGTCAGAGGCTAATGTCAACCTTCAATCCACAAAAAGGGGGCTCTACTTACAGAGGCTGCATTGGGAATAGTTCCTTGGAGGGCACAGATATAAAATAGAAGTTGAAAGGACATACAATCATGCAAATTTTCCCTCTATAAATGATACAGTATAAACATCTCCATTGGATGGGAATTTTTTTTCATGTGTTTTCTTTTGTGGAGATTATTCTTGTCATGGTTCATGAAGCATAAAGCATAACTTTATCCCTCTCCAAATCACAGAAAACAAAGTTAACCCTCCAGAAATAGTGTCATTCGGCTACAGTATTTCACTTTCTGCTTTTTCATTTCTTTTTTAGAGAAGTAAATACTGTAAGCTAAGCAACAGTATTTTTCTGGAACTGAACAAGTTCTTCACTCGTGGTTAAATATCTCCCCATTCAGTCTTTTATAGTTTGAATATACTTAAATATTGTATATATCTCAGGTAGCTCAGGTACATGCCCAGTCATCCAAAATAGGCCTTGCACCCAATAGAATTCAATTATCAAATCCTGTGATCCTTTATTCTAGGACAAACAGGTGAATTAGTGACTGGGGAATTCTGGCTGGCTGGGGAATTTTGGGAATTGAAGTTAAAGGCATCCTGCTTCGCTTTTCCCCTATAACAGATTCAATAGAGGCATGTCAAGGTGGCGAATCAGACTATGAATGGGCGATAATAGTTTGCGAAGCCCAGAAGCTGTTGCACATCCTTCACCATGTCTGCAGCACCTCCAGCTTCGTGAGGTCCATTGCTAAGCCCAAGAAGGAGATATGGTGGCCAAGGAATTGGAGCTGCACATGCTTGCTTGCTGGCCGCTTATGCGGAACATCCCCTCTTCCTCCCCCACTGATCCACAAAGCCAGAAAGGTTGGGGAACTCTGTTCTATAGTGAGATGCTTAAGATGTTTTAGGGACTTTCTTTATCTTGGAGTTCTTCCTGCATTGTTTCTTACATATACTATGTTATTATTTTTCTTTTATTGTTTCTTGACTTGGTTGGATATCCTTTTTCTTCCTGTTAGTCTTACCTGGCATCAGCAGATGGGTTGTCTAGGTAGACTAGGAATTTTATTGTTTAGCTAATTGGTCATACCAAAATACAGAATATAAAACATAGAACATTAATAAAAAATATATGTAAAAATGGAATAAAAGAAGCAAATTAAATAAAAAATGTGAATCATATTTCTGTGTCACCTCTACAATGTACCATGATCAGATACAGATCTCAAGTGAACTGTTATATTAAAATAAAGGGTAATGTTAAATGTAACTTTTGAATTCTGCCTACCTCTGAAACATGTTGTTTTAATATACTGTAAGGGTCCCAATTTATCTAATGTCTGTGATCCAAGATACTGAAAGATACTATATATCTTTCATATATAGTTAACATTCAAATTATATATTATATCTTTTATCTTTGAAGCTCTGCAAATACAAATGTGTTCATTATAAGGGACTTGGCTAAGGAACTGGATAACTATGGATTTAAGGAGTAGATTCACTTGTGCCCTTACTCTGAGTGAGATCCTTTGATGATGAGGGAGTCAAGATCCAGTCTCAGATAGATAGAGACAGAAGCCATTCTTCTACTTGCTCTGCATGGTGGCTAAAATATTCACAATGAAATTAAAAATGAAATTTATACAACCTATCCAGCTGTCTTAAATCGGAGGGATTGAAAAATGAAGTAATATACTTTGAAAGTACAAACTAAAATAAAACAAAGATAGTAAAATGAAGTAAAAATTTAAAAACTAGGAACACTTGGGAAGCACATGTATATCTGACTATTCACTCCCCTCCTGCTTTTAGTTCTGTTAGTACTCTGTAAACAGCCCAGAAGTCATTGAATCTGTGAGTGTTTTGCAGCCATCTGATTCAATTTGCTGCTTTGAAATTGGCTCCTGCTTAGATTTGCAAATTTGCTTTGATGGGGTGATTTGATTGAAGTTTCGTCAAATTGAAGTACCCCTTTGAAACTTTGCAGAGTCCTACCCTCTGATCCCCAGCCTTAATAAATTTTGGAGAAGTTGCAAAAATTACAGAGACATGTTCAAAAAAGCAGGCTATAACTGCAAGTATTATTAGATAGGAACTGTCCTTGGCTTGATCTCTTTGTACTTTCTTGATTGTCCATCTTGTCTGGTTCAGCAGGGACACTGCCAGGCTCATCAAGAAAATAATTTCGATCAATTCTCCATGCTGAGGTGAAAGCAGTAGGAAGACAAGGATCAAAGAGCACTTTACTGCTTTGCAAATTAGTTGCCTCCAGGTCCTGCTTCCTGCTCAGTATTCAGTGTGTAATTCTTCTAGGATGCAGAGGTGCACCTTTCTCCTTCAAAATAATATGCAAACGGCTATAGGGCATTTGACATTATTTTGGTTTTCACTTGTGATTCTGTGGATATGACTAGTCACCAAATACATCAGTGGCTATTGTGTGCTATCAAGTCAATCAAAATATTGCAAATAATATTTAAACAATATAAGAACATAAACAGTCCAGCAGTCAATCTCATAGTGAACAAACAACTGCATAAATGGGCCTTCAGAAACAGTTACATTGCCATCAAGGCTATTTATCCCCATGAGTGTCATGAATTGGTCCAACCCTTTTTTTTTTTTTTGAAGCCAGCCAAGCTGATAGCAGAACCTCATTCTGTGGTACCAAATTCCACAGTTGAATTAGATGCTGTACAGAAAAATATTTTTTATCTGGCATGATTCTTCCAGGATTTAATTCCATCAGGCAATCTGTGGTTCTAATATTTTGGAAAGGGAAAATAGCTTCTGCTTGTCCACTTCACCCACACCTGCATAATTTTGTACACCTCAATCATATCTCCTCTTATTTATCTTCTTTCTAGATTGAAACTCTCTAAATTTTACAATCTTTCTCCACAGGGAAGCTGCTTCAGCCTCTTAGCTGCCTTCCTCTGAACCTTCTCCAGTTCCACTATATCCTTTTTTGAGGTGTGGCAACAGAACTATACACAATACTCTATACTATACACAAATAAATAAAATTTATTTATTTATTTGATTTCTATAATCACCCATATCAACAAGTGACTCTGGGTGGCATCACTAGATGTGATCACACTATTGATTTAAATGAGGGCATTATGATATTGTCATATCTATTTTCCGTACTATTTCTCACATATTATCCCTAACATGTTGAGGTTGTTGTTTTTTACATCAGATATACACTATGTTGACATCTCCACTGCACTGTTTATATCATTACTCCAATATCTCTTTCATCAGTCACTGCTGACTCTGATCACATTGCTTATTTAAGTATAGGTGATGAAGAAGATATTATAATGTTTTCAAAGACTTTTCTTTTCTTTGCTCTTTTCCATTGTCAAAACACTGCTATCCTTGAGATGATTCTGCTCTTTGTTTGCAGAAAAGCACTATACTAGTGAAATTCTGTGAAGGGATGCCACAATTTAACATCCCCATTTTTCTACCTCCCCCATCAGTTACATGTATTGAGCAACTGTGAAACACTGAAAATGATTCTTGTAACAAACCCATTATTTACACATGAAAATTGGTTGTTATTCTGGGTAATGTTAAAGATTCTTTGGGGGCATTATAACATTTTTATTCAGGAGAAAGTTGACCTCCATTATTGTAGATGAGACTTGGAGATCAGTGAAAGCAAAAGACACTTCTTTCAGATGCAGATGCAAGATGATTTTCAGAGGACAATGTGTTGTGGCTTGCCCGAGTCCCGCGCAGCTGCTCATGGATCCGGAAGACCAAGAACCGACCAGGGTCTGGCACTATCACCCTGTGTCTCTGGCACCTGAGTCCGAGACCGAGGAGGACACAGGGCCAGAGGACGATAATCAACCAGGGCCTTCTGCACCTCCCCAGCAGGAGTTGAGTGACTCAAGTGGAGAAGAGGAGCCTCTGATTGATGCTAGGGCACGCAGGGCAGCTAGCCGGCAAGAGTGGCTCTGTAGGAGGAGGTCTCCTCACATGTAAACCTGCAGCTAGATGGGCCACGCCCTAAGACTATTTAAGGTTTCATCAAAGCTGAAATCTTTGCTGGAGACAACGCAATTATTTTCCTGGCTGCTGACAGAACTTTGGTTATCTCAGTTGGAATAACTCCAGTCTGGGCTCTTGGCCAACTCCAGTAAGTGAGGATAATTCGGGACTTAATGACCTGTTTGCATTTTTGTATTTGGAATCCTGGCCAAAGTGTTCTGTGATTTTCAACAAGAACTATGGTGAAAAACCTGTAACAAACTTACTACTAAGCTGCATTATTAGTGGTAAAGTCTTCTTTGTTTTTGCAAACAGTGTGTGTGTGTCATTTCCTGGGGGCTTGCCGTGCTGAGTCACAACACAATGTTTGCTGAAGAGGACAGAGGAAGCGGTGTCGCATGAAAGTCACTTATTCATATTCAGTGATGCTACATCAAAAATGCACACACTTGGGGGGCGGGGCCAGCTGTCAAAAGGAACGGGTGTGTTGAATGATTCTCCAGATCGTTTTCCTCCCGCTTCCGACTGTTCGATGGACTTTTTGGGGTCCCAGGTCCCTCGGAGGGGGACTGGAAGAAAGAGGCGTCCTGAGGAGTGATCTTTGGTGGCAGTCGGGATCAGCGAACACAGGAGAAGCCTTGGTAAAGTCAAGGGGAGAAAGGAGATGGCCCATTATGGTGGCCGCGAAGAAATGACAGCTGACAGCTGGCCGAAAGTTAGCGGTGAGATAGTGGGACAGAGACGTGACAGATCCAGTGGAAATTAATCCTGACGATCCAGTGGAAGTGATCCGGGGCGAGAGAACTTGCCGGAGGATTTCCAGAAAGGAAAGAAGAATAAAGGGGCTCAGAAGAGAGAGAGAAGAGAAAGTTTTTTTTCCTTCTCTCTTGAAATAGCAGCGAAAGTTTGGACGCAGAAGGGTTGCTTGCATTGTGGAACTGTATTGGCTGGAGAAATTAAAAGTGAAAAGACCCAGGGGAGCTTCTTTTTTAAAAAGAAAGTTTAAGCACGAGAAGCAAGTGCACTTAAAAGCCATAAAGTATGAAACCGAAGAAGTGGATATTTTGAATCAAGACTGTAGGCTGAATACCAGAGAGAAAGGCAAGAGAGACACCTACTGGTTGAAAAGAGAATAGCTTTAGAAAGAAAAAAAAATAAGGAGAAAATAACAAACCTATGACTAAATTGCATTTAGTCGTGTCTGCAAGTACAAATTGATATCTAAGTAAGAACTCTCTGTCTTTAAGGTTTAAAAGGAATTACAGGAAAAAACTATATGAGGAAATTGTGAGTATAATAAGGGTAAAAAACTATAGATACCAATTGAACTTCCTGAAACTACTGACATTTATATCAACTAAAAGACTGATTGTTAATTATATTTATTGATAAATTTATTTTGAATACTGATTGTTGCAAAATATTGTGATTTAGATTTATAATTTAATAATAAGTATTTAAAATTAATTAGTTAAGTATCTATCTATATTGGTTCTAAAGTATCTTAATATCTATTGTTATATATATTATATTATAGAGTTTAATATTTGTATTCAATATATTTAATTGACAATCTATTATTATATGTAAAATGAAACACATATAGACTTAATTGTGACAATTTTGGTATACTGGAGGGAAATATAAAAATTGTAAATAAGTGGGGAGGTTGATTTGAAGAGTAGAGAAAGATGACAAGTATTCCCAATCTCACGAGAGTTGGAACAGGAAGGAAACAGACAACACAAACCATAACAATAGAGCCAAGCCCAGCTAGGCAAAGATCTTTGGAAGAGGTGACTCAAAGAGATAGAGCGAATTCATTTAAAGACCTACAATTAATGCTGCAATCTATGCAAGAGGTGATGTGTAAAAACCATGAAGATCTAAAAAAAGAAATAGGGGAAGTGAGAAATGACACAGGAGAGCTTAAGGAAAAGATGAAATCAATGGATGGGACATTTGAGTGTTTCCAGCAACAGATTATGAAAAATGAACAAAAGTTACTGGAAATGGAAGAAAGAATGGGAAAAGAAGAAAAGAGAGTAGACGAAATGAATGAGAGATTAATTCAGGCTAACAGAGAATTGGAATCGACGGTCATCTCCCTGGAATTAGAAAAGGCAGCCCACTTCCTACGGTTCCAAAACGTCAGAGAGGAGAAAGGTGAGGACCTACCAGAGATGACGACAGACCTACTGGCAGGAGCCTTAGGGATCGGTAAAGAAGAGATGGCGAATGAGATCGATGAAATTTACAGAATTCACACGAATTATGCGAGATGACACAATCTCCCTAAAGAAATCCACATTAGATTTGTCAAGAAATCTATTAGAGATGAGATATTATTTAGGACTAGAGACGATCCATTAGAACATCGAGGCAGGCAATTAATTGTACTTAAGCAAGTACCTAGAAGGGTGAGGGACCTGAGAAGACCCTACCAATGAATAACCTCTAAATTGACAAGAAAAAATATTAATTTTAGATGGCTGACACCAGAAGGGATTATAGTGGTGTGGCAGGGAAAAAGACTCCAACTAGACACAATAGATAAAGCAGAAGAATTTTATAGACAAAATTTTGGCAGTGAGGAAGAGTTAGTGGAAGGAGAGACAAGAGAAGAAGGTGAGATAATAGCACAGGCCATAGAAGAAAAGGAACTACAAATTAAAGACAAGGGAACTGGGAAAGGAGAGGATATAGATAATAGAAAATATGATGAGGATAGACTCAAAGAAGCTAAGGAGGCTAGACTGACAATAACAACAAGATCCAAATATAGATAGAGAGATAAAAGAGGAGGTAGAGATTCTATCCTTGAATGTTAACGGCCTCAATTCCCCATTAAAAAGGAATTTTTTTTAAATAAACTTAACAAGAAAAATTTGGATATAATAATTTTACAAGAAGTCCACATAAAAAAACAACATCAACATCTATTAAATTGCCCCAAATTGGGGACTATGTTTGCATCACTGTCACAACAGAAAAAAGGAGGAGTTGTGGCATATATTAAAGAGGAAATTTCGGCGAAACAGATTTATAAAAATGAAGATGGTAGAATTTTAATAATAGAGGTAATATTGAATAAGATAAAAATAGCCCTTGTGGGAATTTATGCCCCGAATGAGGGGCAGAAACAATTTTATAAAAAACTACATGGTATCATTGGTGAGTTTGAATATGACAATATCTGTATAATGGGAGATTTTAACGCAATTGCGGATAGAAATTTAGATTATAGAAGTGATAAGATTAGAAAGGGAATTAGAAGAACGCTACCTAGTACCTTCCTTAAAATGGCGGAGGAGTTGAATATTCAAGACAGCTGGAGGGAGAGAAATATAGGGAAAAAGCAATATACCTATTATTCGGGTCGACATCTATCATGGTCCAGAATCGACATGGCATGGCTGTCAGTAGATTTAAATTCGGAAGACATTACAATTGATACAAACTCTTGGGTGGACCACAACCCAGTCAGAATTAGATGGAGAGGACAAAAGAAAGGAGGTGGACTCTGAAAAGAGCCATTTTAAAACATAAAGAATTCAAATTGAAAATGGAAGACCAAATGGGTTTGTTTTTTCAGATGAACAAAAAGGAAGATACAAACTGCCAAAATTTATGGGACACAGCCAAAGCTTACATGAGAGGTGTTGCAATTGCCTATATGGCCAGGGAAAACAAAATCAAACTACAGCGGCAAAGAAATTTAGAAGAAGAACTTAGTAGAGCTGAGATAAAACTACAAAATGAACCACAAAGATGTGACTTAAAGCAACAAATAGACCTAATTAAACATAAGATGAATACTATTGAAAAGGAAGAACTGGCACACCAAATAAAACGCACTAAGCAAAATTGATTTGAAAATGCAAATAAACCGGGGAGATGGTTGGCCTACAAACTAAGGAAACATAAGGACAAAAGAAGGATTAATAAACTATACAATGAAGAGGGAGAGATTGTATATCAGAATGAAGGGAAGAAAAATGTGGCCTATGAATTCTATAAGAAAATATATGAAGATGAAGAACGAAAAAACAAGGACAATATACTAAAATATTTGCAAACAGCCGAATTACCGAAAGTTCCAGAAGAGATTAAAAACATGTTGAATAAAGATATAACATAGAATTATCAGATGCAATTAAGAAACAAAACAACAACAAAGCCCCAGATCCTGACGGTTTACCAGCAGAAATATATAAAATTCTACAAGAACCTTTAGGTCCAATATTAATAGAATTATTTAATGAAGTCCTAAAAAATGCGAAAATACCGGCCTCGTGGGAAGAAGCAATCATTACATTGGTTCCCAAGGAAAATTCAGATTTGGCGTTCATTAAAAATTATAGACCTATTTCATTATTAAATTCGGACTATAAAATTTTTATGGCTATAATGGCTGAAAGACTCAAAAGATTCTTGGTAGAATTTATACATATAGACCAAAACAGCTTCTTGCCAAAAAGATATATAAGAAATAATGTTAGAATTGTATTAGATGTACTGGAATATTATGAGGTTCATAATGAAAAACAAATGAGACTAATCTTTCTCGATGCGCAAAAAGCGTTCGACAATGTTAAATGGGACTTCATGCTTAACCAACTGGTGTATATGGACTTTGGGGAGAACTTTATAAATATGTTCAAAGCAATCTACTCCAAACAGGTAGCCAAAGTAATAATCAATGGAGAAACGACTGAAAGTTTCCAAATTCAAAAAGGTACAAGGCAAGGTTGTCCACTATCTCCGTTACTGTTTGTATTATCCCTGGAGGTATTAACTAGAACAATTCGGAAAGATTATCAAATCAAAGGATTGGAGGTTAAGAAAGAAATATTTAAAATGCAAGCTTTTGCAGATGACCTTGTCTTTATAATTGAAGAGCCCCTACAATCAGGGACAAGACTGATGGAAGTACTGGGGGAATATGGTGAAGTGGCAGGCCTAAAGATAAATAAAGAAAAAACGAAGATGCTTGTTAAGAATATGACCAGAGTACAGGAAAATGAATTAGTGGATAGATTAGGTATTCAGACTACAAAGAAAATAAGATATCTAGGGATCCAATTAACAGCTAGATGTGCCACACTTAAAGGAGACAACTACGACAAATTAATTGAGCAAATTAAAACTGACCTGGACAGGTGGACAAACCTACAGCTCTCTTTCATGGGAAGAATTGCAGTGATTAAAATGAATGTGCTACCCAAAATATTATTTTTATGTCAATGCATACCGATCAAATTAGATAAAGAATTTTTTCGAAATTTAAACAAAATCATACTCAAATTTATTTGGCAAAGGAAAAAAACGAGGATTAAATTGAAAGATTTAATAAATGTTTGGGTCAAAATTAAGCAACAAAATTATATGCAAATTCCAAATTGGATATCAACATTGGAAATGTACACACATCCAATGTTCATACAACTAGGAAAAGTAATAACATATAAAGACATATTAGATGAGAGAGGAGAATTGAAATCCATAAAAAATCTCCAGGAAGAAGGTATAGAACTGGAATGGTGGGCATATCTTCAATTGCAATCACGGTACAGGAAAGACAAAAAAGATTGGGGTATAAAATTAGAGTCGACAGAGTTAGACAAAATATTATTAGGAACCGAAGATAAAATGATTAAAAAAACATACCACTACCTTCTAGATCAGGCGATGTATGAAGAGCAGGAACGTGGAGTAGGAATTTTGGCTTCAACATTGATTTACATATTTGGCAAGAACTGTGGGAAAGAAATAGGAAACTCACCTTAGCCACTTCATATAAGGAAAATCTTTATAAGATGTTGTACAGATGGCATTTCCCACCCATGAGGTTAGCCAAAATGGGCTCAAATCTTTCACCTATGTGTTGGAAATGCAAAGTAGCACCAGGGACCTATTATCACATGTGGTGGGAGTGTTCTAAAGCCCATGATTTTTGGAATATGATAAGACAATGGTTGGAAGAAATATTAATGTTGGAGATAGAGCTAAACCCTGAACTTTTTTTACTGGGTATAACCATAGATAAATATGACAAGGGAATAGTTTATTTGATGTTGCATATCTTGACTGCTGCTAGATTGGCTTTTGCACAAAAATGGAAGAACAAAGAAACTCCCACAGAGGAAGAGATATTATATAAAATACTGTCTTGTGCTGAAAGGGACAGGTTTACGATGGAATTGAAAGATAAGAACGAATCAGAATATTTTGAAATCTGGGATAAATTGTACCATTGGTGGGAATCGAAGAGGACTGTTNTGGTATTATGAAACAGGAACAAGTTAGAAATATATATATTCTTATGTTAACAAATAGAAAAAATGGATTTAGTATTGTATATAAAGTTTGTATATATTTACACAGAGATAAAGAATTGTATTCAGGAGGAATTGATGGAAATGTTTAAACTGGAATGCTGCGTCATGTCCAATGTTTTTTCTTTCTTTTTTAAATTGTGTTATAAATAAAAAACTTTTAAAAATTAAAAAAAATGCACACACTTGTACTGAATAGCAAACTGCCTAAAATTGGTGAGAAGTGCCAAAGAAATTTACTAGGTTTATGGTGTCTTTCTAACTTCAGCTTTGGAAGCAAACTTCCCTTGCTGGTATTTTCCTTCCTTGCTTACAACTCACACTTACAGTTAATCCTGCCTTTAATATAGTCTTCAACCCTCTTGTCTCTTGACAACAATTCCTACAACTCTTTGCATTTGTGTTTGCTAAAGATAATTAGCTTTGGAAGTACAAACATCTGCAGGAAATTAGCATTGCCTGCCCTATCATCCTTAGAGCTCCCATACCTGGGCTCAGATGACCACTTTTGTTCAGTTGTGCTTGATTCTCGGAGATTGCCTGGACAAGTCCCTGCAGTTTTCTTGGAAAAGATTTTCAGAATTGGTTTGCCTTTGCCTCCTTCCTGGGGCTGAGAGTATCTGGCTTCATGCCCAAGGTGGAATTAGAACATAGTCTCCTGGTTTTCTCCATCCTGGGGTGGAGCCAGCATTCAGGATGGGTTGTCCTCGTCCAATCAGATGAAGGACCGAGTCTGTCTATTTCTTTCATTAGCATAGTAGGATCTGCCCTGCTGTGACCCAGATTTGACTCGGTCCTTCAACAGGAAGGACATTGGCAAACGGACTCCCATCCCGAAGACTGATCAAATCAATCAATTAGGCTCAATTCCAAATTTTTTCCTTCTCACATTTCCAAATTTTCTGGGACTTTTCACTCCATCGACCACCAGGTGGCTCTCTTTCTACTTCATCGTCATTGTGGCTGACATCGAAAAATTGCAAGCTCATATGAACAGGCAAGCTTCCATGTGGGCAGCGGTTTGGGCCCCCCCCTTTTACCTCCCTTCTCCTTTCGGAGCCCGGATTCCTTCTGATAAGCCTGGGGGAGGGAGAAGACCAAGCTCGGCTCTAGCTTTCTGATCGGAGTGCTTCTATCAGCCCTTGCATTCAGGGCTTAGTCAGCCGATCTCACCTCGGCCTCCTGCTGTGCACTCAGGCCTCCTGCGCTGGAGCAAATGCTCACATGGCCGTAATAAAGGGCAGCTTTGCCGCGTTTTTTTCCGGCTTCTGCTAGCCTCCTCCTGGGCGCTTCTAGCCTTTATCTCCTATCTGGCCCCTCTGCGCACGAGCCTTGCGCTGGAGCAAACACTCGCGTGGCTCCGGATTGCCCCAGCATTGCCGTGTTTCTTCTGGCTCAGCTGTTCCAAGTGCCTGGGCCCGATTCCCTCGGAGCTTGCTCGGGAGGGCCCAGCTTGTTCCTGTGATCTTCCTAATTAGTTACCCTTGAGCTTGCTCAGGAGGACTGATCAGCAGAGGCCTCGGCCACAAGGCAGGGGTGGCCATTTTGAATCCTCCATTTTTTCACCTATCTTCATGGCAGACAAGGACCTCCCCAGGACAAGCCTGGTGGCAAAAGGCACAGAAAGTCCAACAGGGGGAATTCTGATGATGACCAGTCCTCTTCTTCTGGGCACCCCTCCACCAGGTCCCACACTTCTGGAAAGCCTTCTTCCAAGGCTGTAGAGCGCGCTGAAAGGAGAATGGATAGGGCATTACAAAAATTATGTGAGAGGTCTGCCAGGAAGCGTCCAGCTAGGGACGAAGATCAGGATCCATCTCCTTCAGTGGCCTCGGCTGACACAGAGGGGGACCCTTTGGCCCTAGATGCCCCAAATTTGCCCAGACCTCAGGAGAACCTTTGGGGGGCTTCGAATACTGCCCTAGAGACAGGGTCCTCCCTGTCTTCAATGACCCAGGCCGCTGAGGACCAGGCTTCGGCAGTACAGGCCCAAAATCAGGCCTCGGTCTCTCAAGTGGCCCTTGACCAGGCTAACCTCCAGGCCATGTTAACGGCAGCCCTTCAACAGGCCCTCATGGGTAGCCTACAATCTTTTGCTGGTCCGGGGCCTCTACTTCCACACATCCTCAGGGAGCCTCAAGGTCCAAGACCTTCCCAGTTTCATTGGCTGGACAGACAGATCAGGATCACTCCTCAGAGGACTCTGAGGATGACAGTAGGGAGAGGAGGAGTATGATGAGGAGAATTATATCTGGGATCTCTCAGAAGATGAGGGTATGTCATCTGACCAGCCCACTCCAGCAGGGCTGTTTCCTTCTGGCCTCTTTAAATCTCTTCTCTTTAAGGCTTGTGCAGCAGCAGGGCTAGCTCTTCCACCCACGGCAACGTCGTCTTCAGCGGAAGGACAGCCAGACCCCTTGTTTTCCGAAACCAGACGGGAGATGGACGTGGTGCCTGCTCCTCAACTGTTCCTAGACACGGTAGAACATCAATGGGGTACTCCTGCCTCGGGTCCTTCGCCCTCCTCACTAGATAAGAAGTTCTTCAATGTGGCCCCTAACCTAGCTGACCTTCTTGCTGTCCCTTCGGTGGACGATCCTATCCGGGCCTTGCATTCCTCAACTGCCTTGCCAGGGGAAGCTGAGGAGCTCTTGAAGCCAGAAGATAGGAGAATGGAGCAGGCGCTCACGAAGGCTCACCAGGCGGCGGCCTGGTCAATTAAAGCATCTTCAACTTCATCTTTCTTTGCCAGGACCACCCTAATCTGGCTTCGCCAAATTCAGGAGCACATCCCTGCCTCAAATCTGAGAGCTCAACAAGAATTCAATAAAATTTTTGCAGCCACCCAGTTCATGGCGGATGCCACGTTGCAGGCGTCTCACTTTGCCTCTAAGGCTTTGGCCTCCTCTTTGGTGGCCAGGCGCATGCACTGGCTCTGTCAGTGGTCCGCGGACTCTCGCCATAAGTGGCGCTTAGCATCCGGTCCCATTAAGGGAAAGTCCCTATTTGGTGAGGCTCTAGACCCACTGTTGGTGGAGACCAACGATCGAAGAAAGGTCCTGCCTTCTCTGTCTCAGAGAGGTCTTCCTCGTGCGTCTCCCTTCTATCGTCGGCTCTTTCGGACGACTGACCAGGGTTTCTCCTTCCACCGGGCCCCAGGTCAGTATTACTCCTGCCAACGGCCTCAGGCAGACAGGACGGGCAGGGGAAGGCAGTTCCGCAGACAGTCCAGAGGGGGTTCCATCCTCAGATCTCTTAAACGCTCCAAATGGTGAGGATTCCTCCATCCCAATAGGGGGTCGCCTTTCCAAATTTTATGCGGCCTGGGAGGCCTCCACTCAGGACTTCTGGGTGCGGAATACTATTAAATTCGGACTTTCCTTGGAATTTACCTCCCTTCCCCTGAGGTCCTTTGTCTGCTGCTCGGTCTCTCGGGTCCCTTCCAAGAGGCGTTTAATGGACGAGGCAGTTCAACACCTTCTTTCCATCAGGGCTATTCAGAGGGTTCCCCGGGAGCAACAGGGTATGGGTTTCTACTCTGTTCTTTTCGTGGTTCCCAAGGCCTCGGGGGGCTGGAGGGCGATCCTGGATTTAAAATGTCTAAATTCTTTTATCAAGTATCATACATTTAAAATGCACTCTCTCTCTTCCATTCTGGCTTCTCTCCATCAGGGTGACTTCATGGCGTCCTTGGACCTCACGGAGGCTTACCTCCACATTCCCATTATCAAGCGGCACTGGAGATACCTCCATTTTTGCTATGCCAAGGAGCATTTCCAGTATCGGGCGCTCCCCTTTGGACTGTCTTCCGCTCCTAGGGTATTCACTAAGGTGCTAGCAGCCCTCGCCGCTCACCTTAGGTCAATCCCTATTCACATCCAATGCTATCTGGATTATATTTTGATCCATGCTTCCTCCAGGGAGCTGGCGCTTGAACACCTCCGCATTACCATGCTCACCCTGAGACAGCACGGCTTCTCCATTAATATGGCCAAGAGCCACCTGTCTCCCTCCATTTCCCTCCTCCATTTGGGCACGTTAATTGACTCAGCTCAGTGCCAGGTCTTCCTCTCCCCGGACCCTCAGGCCAGTATTAGGGATCTGGTTCTCCAGGTTCAGAGAGAGGGCCGGGTTCCCATTTCCCTTTTGGCAACCTTACTTGGTAAGATGATATCGTGCATTGCCATTGTTCCCTGGGCCCACCTCCATTCCCGGGACCTACAATGGTTCCTTTTGCCTTTCCAGAAAGCAGGCCTCGGCACTTCATCCATCAAGGTCCTGGTCCCAGCGCCAGTTCTCCGCTCTCTCTCCTGGTGGATTTCCTCGGCCATCTCAAGGGGCTCTCTCTTCCGAGTTGCCCACAGGGTGGTGGTGACGACTGATGCCAGCCTGTTGGGCTGGGGAGCTCACGCCCAGGGCATTATGGCTCAGGGTCAGTGGTCGTAGGCGGAAGCCAAACACTCCATCAATTGGCTGGAACTCCGAGCGGTCTTCCTGGCTCTGCGGCGGTTTCACTGTCAGGTTTCGGGACACAATGTGCTGATACTGACAGACAACATTGCGACCAAGGCGCATGTCAACCGCCAAGGGGGGGACACGCTCCAAGTCCCTTCTCACGGAAGCTTTGCACCTGGGCCTTTGGGTGGAGAAGTACCTAATATCGCTCTTCGTGGATCACATCTCAGGGATCTCCAACATCCAGGTGGATTGGCTCTCCCGGGCCAGAGTGGATCAAGCGGAATGGCGCCTGCACCCCTCACTCTTTCTACGGATTTCTCAGCGATTCGGACCCCCACTGGTAGATCTCTTCGCGACTCCTCAAAACTCCCATCTCCCAAGGTTCTTTTCCCGTTTCCAGTCCCAGGGAGCGGAGGGGGTGAATGCTCTCAGGACCGCCTGGCCCCCAGGTCTACTTTATGCCTTTCCCCCGCTTCCGGTCATTCCAGACCTGATCCAGAAGATTCTACAAGAACGGGCAGAGGTGATCTTACTGGCTCCTCATTGGCCCCGTCGGGCCTGGTTTGCAGACCTCCAGGCTCTATCTGTTGCCCACCCATGGCGGTTGCCTCCTGTTGTAGGTATGCTCAGCCAGGGAGCCCTGGAACATCCGAACCCAGCTTGGCTCCAACTAACCGCCTGGAGGTTGAGCGGCGCGACCTGACTAGGCAAGACTACAATCAGGATGTCATCCTGACCATTCAGGCATCTCGTCGCCCGTCAACTAACCGGATATACTTGGTGACTTGGAGGAAGTTCTTAGCTGGTGCAGTTCAGAGGGTCTCTCTCCCCTCCGGATTCCTCTGCCCAAAATCCTTCGGTTTCTTCAACAAGGTTTCCAGAAAGGCCTCTCTCCAAATACACTCCACAGGCAAGTGGCAGCGCTCTCATCGGTCCTTTCTTGTGATCAGGTAGACACGCTTGCTCAGTTCCCCACCATTCAGCGTTTTTTGAAGGGGGCCGCCAACCTTCGTCCCCCGGCAGTCCACCGATATCCTACCTGGGATCTTCCTCGCGTATTGTCATCCCTTACTGGACATCCATATGAACCTCTGAGGGAGGCTACCTTGAAACACCTCTCCTTTAAAGTGGCCTTTTTAGTGGCCATCACGTCCACTCGGCGGATTTCTGAGATCTCCACTCTTTCGGTGAGGGGAGACTTATGTATATTCCATGCGGACAAGGTGGTTCTACGCCTAGACCCCACCTTCCTTCCCAAGGTGAACTCTGTCTTCCAGAGGTCTCAAGAACTAGTGCTTCCATCCTTCTGCACCAAACCAGCTCACCAGTTGGAGCGCCGTTGGCACTCTTTGGATGTCCGAAGGGCTCTCAAGGTATACATTGCCAGAACCAAATCTTTCAGGAAGTCAGTAGCGATGTTTGTAGCCTTCCATCCTCACTCCTTGGGTTCCAGGGTCTCGTCTTCTACCATTGGTCGCTGGATTAGGAGCACGATCGCGATCGCATATGACATAGCAGCTTTACCCAAGCCTTCTGGAATTACGGCCCATTCCACTCGCAGTGCTGCCACATCGGCCGCTTGGGCTACACAGGCATTGCTGGACGAGGTGTGCCGGGCGGCCACCTGGGCATCCCCTTCTCAGTTCATCAGACATTACAAAATTGACTCTTACGCATCTGCAGATGCGGCCTTTGACCAGCGAGTTCTCCAACGGGTGGTGGAGAGTGTCCAGTAATTGGCTTCGTATGATAGTTCCCACCCTTTGGGACTCAAGACTTTGGTATGACCCATTCTGAATGCTGGCTCCACCCCAGGATGGAGAATAGGTGTTGGACCTACCTGATACGCCTCTTCTCATCTGGGGGGAGCCAGCATTCAGTCCCACCCTTGAACTGTCTTTCATCTCAGTGTGTTCACCTTGTTGTTGTTTTTTCCATAACGTAAGTGGACGGGAGTCCGCCAGGTTTTTCTACCTGCGTATTAGTTTGCCATGTCGAGTCTAGTCTTCGGATTCGTCAAATCTGGGTTACAGCAGGGCGGATCCTACTATGCTAATGAAAGAAATAGACAGACTTGGTCCTTCATCTGATTGGACGATGACAATCCATCCTGAATGCTGGCTCCCCCCGGATGAGAAGAGGCGTATCAGGTAGGTCCAACGCCTATTCTAGCCCAATGCCATAATCACTACACCAAACTGGTCAGTCGGTGGCAGCAAATACAAAAATGATTTTCTATATCTCTCTGCTGCCATCTAATAGTTGTCAAGCTTCAGTGTTTGTAGCCAGATATGGTAGTTCTACTTAGCTCTTTTACTGTGCTCTAGAAAAAAGAACAATTCATGTTCATTTCACCAGTCCCAAATTCATATCAGGAGAATCATCCTTGCAGTATAAAAGATTACTTAACATGTAGCTAGTCATAGCACTTTGTGAAGGCTTATTGAGAAATGTAAGAGAAGAAGAGGCAAAAGTAACCAGGAAGATATAAAATGAACTTAGAAAGCCAATGGAATTTAAAAAGGCATATATTACCTGTTTGGACAGTATCTCAGGCGTTAGTAAAATTCCAAAGTGACATCTTCTTTAGTTTTTCACTAGATGCTTCCAGAAGAAAAAAATAATTTGGAATTGTCTATGCATAAAAATAAATTCTGGTTTGTTGGCAGAGGTTCTTTTTTGGGGGGGGAGTAGTGAGAGGAGCTATATTTAATTAACCCATTCATTTCCTTCTCCTAAGTTACTCTGAGCTAGATAATAAAACTGGGTTGAGCAGCCTGTGTAGAAGTGGTCCTCTCAAGTTTCTTTTTTTTGGCCCTGAAAGCCCTCTCTGATGAACATTGCTGAAAACTGATGGCAAAATTTACTGCCATTTTGTCTTGAGAAACAGATGGAAAAAAAATAGGTCTATGATGATAAAAATAAAACCCCCAAATTCCCCTGAAAACAAACTTCAGTTTCATGTATGACAAAGCCCAAAGTTAATTACAGTCCTTACCCTCTCATACATTGTTATGAGTTTCAGTTAAAACTGACTTTTGGCTAGCTTCGGTATTGACAAGTGAAGTTTAACATCAGCATTTGCTCTAAAACGTAAGGTATAAGCTATCTTTTGAGATTATTTCTGATTCAGGAAGACACAGCTCAGAATACATCATACTCTAAATACCTAGTAAGCCTGGATATAGCATCATATCCCCATGATTGTAAACAGTGACAATTTTCTTCCCCCTCCCGATCAATTTAAATTGTACAATGCATTTTGTTGTCTTTCTGTATTCTGCTGGAGGGCTGTCACTTTCCCCAAGCAGTGAGGAGTGTCACATTTCAAACATTGGAGAGACATCAGCAGGTATCTGAAGACTCACTTGTCACTCTCTTCCAGTGATGAAACACTGCATCAGCTTTCTTAGGCTACTAGCCAGCAGTCAGCCAGTGGCAAAACAATAGCATAAACAATATATCTTTCAAACTAAGCATTTAGATTAATGCCAGGCTGCTTGCAGACGACTTCTGTCCTGCTGCTCCAATCACAGGTGGTATTCAACCGGTTCTCACCGGTTCGCCCGAACCGCTAGTAAATTGCTTATGCAGTTCGGAGAACCGGTTAAAAATAAAGTGCAAGAGAGGTTTTTTCTCTCTCTCTCCCTTCAGTTAATAGCTCCACTTAACAGTTGCAGCTGGAATGCAGCGATACACACTGAATCAAGTCAATAAACAACAAACTGACAGGATTAGGGCAGGGAAACCCATCAATCACCCATCTAGGGATGGGATTAACCTCTTCCCTTCAGGAAGAAGGACAAGATTACAAACATTTTCATTATAAAGAGTATTAAGTAACACTTCTGTGATCAGCTGATACTCCCTGGAGTTTCCCAAGACCTTTTATAGCTGCTGCAGTGTTGGCTACTTCTTGTTTCTCCCTGGGGGAAAAGATACAGGAGGGGACAATGATGCAGCTTGATCATACAGGCCGTGAATTTAATGCATGTGTGGTCCAGCCAGCTGTATTGCTTCTGCTGTGAAGCACCCAATTTAGAACATAGAGAACATAGAATAATAGAGTTGGAAGGGTTAATGGCTTTTGGCAGCACACCCAGGCTTTTAATTAGCCTGAGCAGCTGCTCTTAGTTTCGCTCTCAGCTGCTGCGTTTGCTTTGGGGTTGACTTTTTTTAAAAAGGGGAATGGCTGTTTTAAATTTTTTGCATTGTTTTAGTGGTTCCTGGCACTGTCCTTTTGGGGTGTACTTCTCTCACTCTTTTTGAAAGCCTCTAGTGATGGAGCACCCACAACTTCTGAAGGCAAGCTATTCCATTGGTTGATTAGTCTCACCCTTAGGAAATTTCTCCTTAGTCCTAGGTTGCTTCTCTCTTTGGTTAGTTTCCATCCATTGTTTCTTGTTGTGCTTTTTGGTGCTTTGGAAAATAGATTGACTCCCTCATTTTTGTAGGAGCCCCTCAAATTTCCTGACAGAACAATTAATCAGTGGAACAACTTGCCTCCAGAAGTTGTAAATGCTCCAACACTGGAAGTTTCTAAGAAGAGATTGGATAATCATTTGTCTGAAGTGGTGTAGGGTCTCCTGCCTAAGCAGGGGGTTGGACTACAAGACCTTCAAGATCCTTTCCAACTCTGTTATTCTATTCTATTCTAAATATTGGAACAGTGCTATTTTATTGTGCTATTTTATTGTGAATTGGACTAAGGAGAAATTTCCTAAGGGTGAGACCAATCAAGTTGGCCACATCCACCCAGTCACATGACCCATTTCCCACAGAAAACACCAGGAGCCACAAAACCTGGGTAGGTGTGGCTGGAGCGGGTCATGTGACTGGGTGGGAGTGACATTGAGTTGGCCACACCCACCCACTCACATGACCACCCACCCATGCCCACCCACTCACATGACCACCAAGCCATGCCCACAGAACCGGTAGTAAAAAAAAATGAATCCCACCACTGGCTCCAATGTTTGAATAGCAAAATAATGGGACTAATAATGAGGGATGCCTTTGCTATTTATTTAAAGTACTTGAAACACATACTTCAACTTTGAGAGAATAGTTTGAGTGTAATTCTTATTTTGTAAATACAAAGATTTTTGATAGATCATTTGTTTCATTTCAATTTATCTCTTCAAGATTATTAATAATGTACAGCCAGCAGGGCGCTTACCCTGATGACCTTCTTGCAAATCTATAAACATATTAAAATTTAAAGGGCACAATAATGAACTTCAATATAGTATCTTATGGGAGAATCACAAGTTGATGTTCATAAAGTTAGACTTAATGTGCTATCAATAAATAGAAGGGTGCTTGGAGGGTGCTCAAGCAATCTCATTTTCAAGGTGAAAGTAATGGAATCTGATTTGAAACAAAGTCTTTGAGTCAGATTCTGGGGACTTCATCAAGTAGCTTTCTGGAAGACTAGAGAAGTAGTCTATCCTTGCCTTCCCCTGAGGTGTTTGATTTCTCAGGCTAGCTACTGTAAATCCCTGGGATTAATCCCCCCCCCCCAATCATCATGCCTTTGATGATTTTGCAGACAAATGTCTATTAAATGTTCACATAGTCTCTGCAAACTATGGTCCCCATTCTTATTTGTAGAAAAACCTTTCATCATTTTAGACATTGTCTATCCACTGCAGGATGAAGGACTCTTCTGCATGTTTTCAACCAATATGGTCCTGAGCTTTCTTTTGCCAATTGGTAATACTTGCTGATATCATCGATCCATCTTCTTTTAGGTCTCTTTCTTGGATGTTTTTTATTTAACCAGATTTCCTTCATGGATACTGGCTACTAGTTTTGCTGGGGTTGTAAACTGACTTTATTTCATTCCAGGGACAACCAGAGAAGATATAATAGTGCCAATACAGGACTGTCTTGTTTCAGCAAGCAAGTCGCAAGTCTCAGTGTTTCTCTCTCTCTCTCTCTCTCTCTCTCTCTCTCTCTCTCTCTCTCTCTCTCACGGGCCAAAGTGCTGCTAGATGCAACTAGAATTCATCTTCACTATATCAGGAGCTCAGTAATGGGTTCTAAAACCTGTTGCTACTGGTTCGTGCGTGTGCGCGACGCTTCTGTGCATGTGCAGAAGCATCCCGGGTGGGTGGGTGGAGCCTCCCGCTGCCGCCACCAGTTCTAAGAACTGGGCCGAACCGGGAGCAACCCACCGCTGCAGGAGCTACAATTCAAGACTTCGCCTAACTAAGAATTGTGTGGGCCAAAAAGTAACCACCTATGATGTGTCACCCTAATAAGAGTTTGTCATACAATTTGTACCTCAGGAATACTGTTGCTATTTTAAACTCAAGGATGGTATTTAAAAAAATCTAATTTCTTACCATTTAAATCTCTCAGAACTTGAATATAATTGTTGACTTACAGAAAACTTACTGGATTAATTTCTACTGAATAATTCTTCCATCAGATCAAAATCTTTCACTTTTCAGGTAGGATTAACATTTGCGAATCAAGGACTAATGTCCTGATAATAAAAGAATATAAAGGGAAAATTGTGAGATTCTAAAATATGACCGTTGAAATCTTAAAAGGAAAAGCTAAGTAACAATAGATAACAGAACCATATTAAAATAATCATAACTAGATTTTTGGAAGAAGGTCCATTCTTCCTAATATGGATCCTTTAGTTCAAAGATTTTCCCAAATTTTTGGTGAAAATTGATTGCAGCAGAAATATATTTTCAATGTCTATACAATATTAGGGGTTGTCACAGCAAAGAATTACTTGGTTGGCCTGGACCTTCAGGAACTCCTAGAAAATTTATATTGTTTTCATGACCGATCTTTCAATTAAAGTTAAGGTGGCTTTTAAGAAACCTCTGGCTGTAAAAACAAAGGACATTGCTTCCTTCCAATTGGATTTTATGAGTATTGTCAACCCTTTGACAATTTATGGCTTTTTCAGTGCTCACACAAAGCAGGACTTAAAATGTGAAGTGTTTTATAGCAACATTGAGAGCCTAGATCAGTGATGGCTAACCTTTTTTTCCTCGGGTGCCAAAAAAGCGCGCATGCGTGCAACAGCGTGTGCGTGCATGCCGCCCCCTAATGCAATGCTGCCCTGCAGGGGCCCCCACGCATGCGCGGGTGACCCCTGTCCTCCCCCTGCCCCTCGTGCATGCATGGGCGACCCCCCCCAGCCCATTTTGGTGCTAGGCTTCAGGGAGGCCTGCTAGCACCAAAGGGGGGGGCGATCCCCGGTCTCCCCAATTTATTTCCCCAGCACGCGCTAGTTTCCTCCTAGATTCCTCCCTCCCATGCCTCCTCCGATGTCCCCAATTTCTTTCCTCAGTGCGCGCTGGTTTCCTCCTGGATTCCTCCCTCCCATGCCTCCTCCGATCTCCCCAATTTCTTTCCTCAGCGCGGGCTAGTTTCCTCCTGGATTCCTTCCTCCCATGCCTCCTCCGATCTCCCCAATTTCTTTCTTCAGTGCGCACTAGTTTCCTCCTGGATTCTTTCCTCCAATGCCTCCTCCAATCTCCCCAATTTCTTTCCCCAGCGCAGTGCGTGGAAATGCCCTGCCCCTGCACATGTGCGGCAGAGACCCGAAGACCAGCTGGCGGGAGGCTCGTGCATGCGCAGTGGAGCTGGGCTGGGCGATGGCTGGCGTGCCTGCAGAGAGGGCTCTGCGTGCCACCTGTGGCATGCGTGCCATAGGTTCGCCATCACGGGCCTAGATGATACTATAAGAAGAAATAAATATATGAATGGAGGCAAAAGTGGAAACAAGTATATGTATTAAGTCTGCATCAATCATTCAAAGGGGAGTACACCAAAGCATTTGAAACCTCTGCTCCAAACAAAACAATACTACCTTCCTAAAAGTGTGATGATGTGGTCAAGATGTGCCAAGAAAACACTTCCGTTGTTTGGACACCTTCAGATTTCTTCGTGAAGCACTGCAGACAGTGTTGATGGAAATACTGTTGGTTCCAGGATAATGGAAGAAAGAGCATTGCACCATCATGCTAACTTTTTTATGCAGGCAGAGCCATGGTGCAATGGGTCACTTTGTGAAATGAGTTTGAGAAAGGCTATTGCTATTTTGTAAAATGCTACCATGTATTATTGTTGAAAGCAATTACTAGGATCAGCTGCAGTGAACTTGCCAGATTTCTGCTCTCTAAACACTAAACACAATTTTCTTTTTACTATTTCAATGAAAAGACATTCTAATCCTTAGGAGTGGTGCAGATCTTCTTAGGACTATTTTGGTCTAGATTGGCAAATGATGGTAAATACTAACACTTCAGTACTGGTCATCACTTTTTGGTAATTTTAATCAGAACCACGAGGATACAGTATTTTCCAAAGTGGTCTGGCCCTCTTTCTCCACAAGATATGACCTTCATCCTTTTTAACTTTTTCAGACATTATAAGGAGAACTTCTGAGTAGTTGTCCTTGAGTCTACCCTCTCCCAAGCATGACTTGATGACTGAATGATTGACTGCAGAGAGGTGTCTTAGTACATATCACAAGATATAAGCTAGAATAGGGAGGTGTTCTGGCCTGTGTCAAAAACATTGCTCAGACCACTAAACTCTCAAAGTCTTTTTCATCATGTGTTGGATGGGCTGGTCCATGGGGAGAAAGCAGCCTCATGACAGGGACAGCAAAATAACAGAGGTACTTAAGGTTTCTTGCCTGGGCATATATTTTATAATGTCTGAAGAGGTTTTATGATTTCAGGTTGGTGTTTCCTATGCTACATGAGATAGTCATGTGCCAATAATGCAGCTTTGCTAAGGCATATGAGCCAGTGAGATACAAATTAGGAAGGAAATCACTGGATTTACTGATGCAGGATGTAATGGTGTTACTGAACTTAAGTAGAGAAAATGGAAATTAAGTTTCCTGTAGCAAACTGGATGTCATGAATGATTAACTTGGCACAAACAATTTCAAGATCCTGCAGAAGAGAATTTTTAATTGGAACTTAAATTTGAAAATAATAATTTAAAAAAATGGTTGCCCTATTAGAAAGACCTATTAAAATTGATTGGCAGATATTTCCGGATGGAAAGTTTTTGGAAAATGTGCATAATATTGGCTCTACTTAAAATCCTGGAACTATGATCTCTGCTATGCAGAGAATCTATTACAGTACATATAGAAAGTCTATACACCCCTGTTAAAATGCCAGGTTTTTGAGATGTAAAAAAATCAGACCAAGATAAATCACTTCAGAATTCTTTCCACCTGTAATATAACATACTATAAAAACTGTACAATTCAACTTGAACAACTGAAATTTTTGAGGGGGAAAACAATAAAAAACTTACAATAATGTAGTTGCATAAAGATTCAATCCTCAAGTTAACAGTTAACATCACTTTTGTTCTTGTTTCTTCATCAATTTTGCAGGGACATCCAATTCTTAATAACGTCACTGTTGTGTCATATTTTCTCCACTTGATTGTCTTTGCTGTGTTCCATGGTATACCCAATGACTTGAAAATTGTTTTGTACCCTTCTCCTGACTAATACCTTCCAACAATGAGATACCTTTGATGCTTTGCAGACCCTGGCTTTTGCTGTAAGAGGGAACTGAGTGTCAAAAAAATCCTGCCAGAACAGCTGAACGTTATATGGCTTGATGAGAGTCACTTTAATTGATGGCAAGTGTGTACTATTATTTGCCATCAGTTTGAATGTGATTGGTTAATTTTGAACACAGCCAAATCCCTACTTATAAGAGGGTGTGCACACTTATGCAAACACATTATTGTACATTTTTACTGTTATTTTTCCCCTTAAAGTATTTCAGTTTACTTTTCAAGTGAATTGTATAGCTTGAATGTTATATTAAAGGTGAAAAGAATTCTGAAGTGATTTATCTTGGACTGATTTTTCACATCTCAGAACCTGGCATTTTAATGGGTGTGTAGACTTTTTATATCAACTGTATATACAAAGTTTGGGGATGTACGTGTAGTCCTTGAGAAACAAATGGTCATGAATGGAAAAGGGACATTTTAAGATTCTGCAGCTGAGAGCTTTAGCATCTTTGTTTTCAGGGCCAGGTTAGGTGACCTCAGGGAAGAAAATGATGCTCAATTGGCATGGGGCAGGGCAAGGCAGGGCATGGTGGCTGGGCTGAAGGCAGGCCTGAAGCTTCCCAGGCATTTGGGGCTTTGTTGTGTTGGGAGGGGGATGGATGCTTTGTACCTTGCTTGGAGTCTCTGAGGTATTTGGAGCTTCCCTTTGGAACTTCCCATGGGGCAGCTGCTTTGTGCAGTGTGCAACTGTGAAGTCTTCCTGGATGTTCGGCCGGAGGACAGCTGGCTGATTTATGCCCCACTTCATGCTTCCCAGGCATTTTGTGCTTCCTGATTGGAGTGCCTTTTCGCTGCGCTGCCGGACCAGGCTGAGGCAGGTCCAGCTGCTTTCCCTGGCTTCCCAGTGCTTGCACAATGCTGCAACAGTCCCATAACTTGCACATGGTTTACACCGGGCCTCCTAAGTATTCCCTAACCCCATAAGCCACCTAGTGTCCTGTTTAATGACCTACACATTTGTTTAACAGCTACATCAGAGAGAGAAGTTGTTAAGCGAGCCATTTTGCTTAACAACAGTTGCAACATGTGATTTTAAAGGCTGTTATGGTCGTATCTCAAGGACTACCTGTATATGTACATTTTCAGTCTTTCCACTTACAAAATATAAAGTTACTTTTATTGGCCATCTTGTGAAGATAAAGACGTCCACATAGTTTTGTTAGTAAGAACATGGAAGCATTGCAATATATAATCAGTGATCTGCACATTTGCTTCTTGCTTCTCCACATGTAAAATGTAGCAGCTTACTTGCATTCCCACATATTGTCATGAGATGGTCTCTTTTTGGACTATAAAGACAGAACAACTATTCTGTCTTTCCCTCTTTAACAGATTTTATTTTATAAAGAAAAAAAGAAATGTAATTACTAAAGGGAAAATCATGGGTAAAAGAAGGACTTGTCTAAAATTTGATTGAGGGGTCAGGAAAATTACATAGTAAAAGCCTTATGTGTAAGCAGTCCAAATTTAAATAGAAGAAATTATTCTTCTATAACAGTTTAAGAAGACTGAGTGGGAGGATTTTCCTACCCAAGGATCAGAAATGGCTCTTTCAGTAACTATTGCTGGTTCTTCAGATGGTTTATATTTTCTCAAAATGGGGGGGGGAGGAAATATATTTTGATAATAGGCTGTTTGGTAATTCTCAGAAGAACATAAGAAGGATTCCTCCTCATGCTAATTCCCACTTACACAAATTGTAACCCTTAGTTGTTTTATTTATTCCTCTCCCTCCTTCCCCTCACCCCTGACTTTCTTTTATGCCTTTGAATGAAACACCCTTTTACTGCAAGTCATGCCTTTTTGCAGCACAGAAAAGCTTCCTTTTAATATGCAGAATGAGAAGGCAGAGTTGGATCTTTCTTAGCATTTCCTTATAAATCAAAGGCATTCATAAAAAATTCAGGACCACAGCTTTATTTTCAAATAAGATTATTAAAACTCTGGCTACTCTAAGTGAGAGATAGCAGGGAGCATTGTTTCTCTATGTAGAACAACTTTATTTCCATATCATCTAGGAAACTGCCAAAACTAATTCTGTTATATGAATGCTGCAGCAGTTTGCAGAATGTTTCATGACATTGTAGTAGTTTCCTCCAAACCTACAAAAAAGCAATTGATGGAACAAGAGATCCATTGTATCATTGAGTAGCCAACATTATCTTGCATTCTTAATATAGGAAAAGCTATTCATAGCTGTTCACTTTACAGAAACTTTGAATCAACTGAAGCTGTTTGAGCAATTACTCTGGGCTTGCTATAGTAATTTGCTATTAGTATGAATCAACTATTCCCAGTGGGACAGGAAAAAAACAGTTGATTCTGAAAGAGTGGGGTCCTGCTTATTTTCTAGGTTGCAGGATTAACCTTAATGATTCCATGACTCAGAATATGCTCTTCAGCAATATATAATATTATATCTGAGCTGGAGACAATTTTTTATTTTTTTGCATGTAAAATTTGCCCTTTTCTCATCCATGTCACCTTTTGTTTTCAATATGATTGAAAATACATTATCCTTGATGAGGTTATAAATATACTATCAGCCAAGGTACAAAAATATTTGGGACCAAAGAGGAAGAAAGAAGTTACCTTTGGCTTCTACAGTAAGGCATATATAGAAGTGGTGAATTACTGTTGATTATGCTGATGTTAAGGAACATCAAACTCAACAAAGGAAAGACTCTGCAAAGGCTTTGGGTGACAACATTATCATCACACAAATGCAATCTGTAATTGGAGCTGGAAAGGTCTTTGTGGATTTTTAGAGAACTCAGAGGTTACTATAACTTGGCCACTAACTAAAATAGGTATGAATAGGGGCAGGCTACTTCACATTTGTGCATCCAAATAGTTTGGGTGGACTTAGTTCTATGATTCATTTTTTTTTACAAGACTCTTTCTCAGATAATGAGGTCTTTTTTTGAAAGACTTTATAACACAGAAAGCAGTAAAGTGCTATGTAGAATTCATGATATCCAGGAGCTCCCTCACTGTGTCATCACTCATAGAGAATAACTTATGTCATAGCAAGGATATATACATAGCAAGGATATAATGGTCACAATAGAGGCGCCTTCCATCATTTTAGCATATGATGTGAGACAACCCATGAGAGTTTGGTCTAGTGATTAAGGCACCAGGCTAGAAAGCTGTCTCTCTCTCTCTCTCTCTCTCTCTCTCTCTCTCTCTCTCTCATCTTCCTATCTATCGTCTATGATCTATATATGTTTCTCTCTCTCTCTCTCTCTCTCTCTCTCTCTCTCTCTCTCTCACACACACACACACACACACACACACACACACACATACACACACACACTCCCTCTCTTTCTCTCAGCTCAATTCACCTCACAGGGTTGTTGTTGTGGAGAAAATAGAAGGAAGGTGTGTTCGACATGTTTGCCACCTTGAGTTATTTGTAAAAGTAATAAAACTGGGATACAAATAAAATAAAAAATAAAATTTTTTGTTTCCTAAGCAGAGAAACAGAACAATCAAGGTGGGCAAAAAAGCAGTGGGAGCAGGAGCTACTTTCAACTTCCTGCCAGCTTTCTCAATGAGTTTCCTTGTGCGAATCTGACAGGGAGCATCAGAAATCTCTTTTCCTTCCTTCGCTTCCCTTCCTAGCAGGTGGCTAAGTGTCTGTTGCCAGGTGGAGGAGAGAGCAAGGGATTACAAGATTTGCTGGGAAACTGCCACAGAACATTGAAAGTAAAGAACTCATGACCACAGGAGCTACTAGAAGCAGCCACAATTTCCCCAAATTTAAATCCCTCAGAAGTCATGGGTCCTGGATTTTGAACATATTCTGTAAGTTAGCCCATTTGAAGTAACTTGATTCAAAAATTGTCCTAGGATGCACTAGTTTGCCCAGTTAAAGGTCATGACAATGAGAATTTTAGTAGTATTATAAATAACAGTAGATGTGCAAAAGAATTTTCATTCCCATTAAGAGTTACTAGTTCAATGGTCTTTCCATGCTTTTTTTCCAGAATGAAAAGTAGCCTAGAACATGCTTCTTAGCATCATCACAGAAATAGCATCTATACCCAAATTATAACTGAGATTGATAAATTCTGCTCAGAAGTTTCTAAAGAATTTGAGTGGAAATCAAGATACCTGTGTTAGCGGTTAGAAACAATGGGTTTTTTTGCACTCTACAAAGTTAAAACATTTATTCATGGCACTTGGGGACATTACAATCCCTGATATGTTTCAGATCCCATTAAAATAGTTTGATATTCTAAATTACCAGAATTCACAGTCCTTAAAACCTTTGCTAATTATAATGCTGTTAATCTAATAATTTAGGTAGCTTGTAACTGTATCAGTCCATTGTATTTTTATTGGCAGAGGGAAGGCCAAATCATTCTGGTGGCATGGGAGGGAAGGACGTTCCAGATGAAAATACGGTAAGTGTCTGTCCCTCTCTTAAGGCTAATGCTATTAGTTACAATTGATGTTGATATTCAATTTCTTATACACAGAGATGGCATTCTATTTCTTATACATGCACTCACTTTGAAAACATAATAAAAATATTATTTTGTATGGCTTTTTGACTGCCAATATTTTCTTGGTACCTTTGAATATAGTATCTATCCTTTGGGAGATACCGTGACATAAAATTCTTGTTTCAGCCAATTTTTGGAGTATGGAAAGGTAACAAGACTTATAACAAAATCTACAAGTTAAACCCCATAATATGACCTCATTGTAGCAAAACTTGTTTTCTGAGGTTTTTTTTAATGGTGGTTCTTTGAGAGATAAAAGGGAAAGAAACTGGGCCTGCTGGCTCTCATCCCTGGCTTCAACAATACTCTGCCACACACATACACAATGTACCTTTTCATCCAACATATTGTGAAAAAAATAGCATCTTCTAAAGCCTTAGTCCCTTTATTTTTTTCTGACAGTTGGATCTTACCCATTCTGCTTGCTTTTCTTGTCCAACTTTTCAGAAAGACTCATTCTGGTCCTCCACAAGACTTTTGCTCACCATTGCCTTTAGGCAAGTTATGTCTGCTGATGAATATCCTGTTGCAGGAACACCTACTGGCAATTCAACTCTAAATAATGGTGGGGCTTATACTGGATGAGGTGAAAGGTCCAGTCAGGTATGCATTTAATACCATTTTCTGCAAAGTTTTGCAAGGCCCAGCTCATTACTTTAGGTAGATTCAAAGCAGTAGGTCTTGACCAATATCAGCCTTCAACAGATTTACCTCCAGGAGTATACAGGTCTTTGTGAGGAAGAAGCTGCAGAGTCTTCTGTGTGATATGAGTAAAAAAAAAAATCCCTCAAACTGTCTTCAGATAAGATTTAGTCAATAAACTAAGGAAGAGTGAGTTGTCCTAAGAGGCAAAAAGCTGGGTACTATTTTAAAAAAAGAGAAAAAAAAAGAAAGCTATTTCTCTAAGGTAGCTACTTGGGATATGCATGACGTAAGATAAAAGAGAAGCTTTATATTACTCATAAATATTCAGGTTTTTGTCACATTCTTTTAACGATGGCAGAAAGAGAGGAATTCATGCTTGATTACTAAGGCCTTTGGGTAAAGGATCAAATGAAGCGCTTGTAAGAGTTTTTGTGTGTTTTTTTAATTGAGCTACCAACCAAGACTGGGTTGAAGAGATGAGGCAGAAGAATAATGTTTTCTGTGCTTTTAGAGAGAAACTTTGTTATTTGGACAGGGACGGTAGGCACGCTGTCTACCGTCTCTGTCCAAATGTTCCCTTTTATTTGTATCCATCTTATGTATTCAAATAATGTTATACTTATGTATATTATCAAATATGTACTTGACAAAATAAAATAAATAAATAAATAAATAAATAAATAAATAAATAAATAAATAAATAAATGTGCTTTGAACTAAACGAAACTACCAAAATATTGAATATTATTGAAGGGAGAGTCTAATGTACTTAATCCCACATAAACTCTTTTGTTCAATTGGGCCATAAATTGTGTTTTAAGCAACCACTATGCTTTCTTTCTTCCATGGAAAATAAACCTCATACGAATCACGCTTTCCATGGATTGTTCTGGGTGGTTTTGGGCAGAAGTTGCAAGTCAGTTGGCACATCAGTCATCCCTGACCTAAATTAATCATTTAAGTACTCTAGGCTGCCCATTAGGATGGAATAGTTTGGATGGAAGGTGATAGAAAAGTTCTGAAAAATTGTGTTTTGCCTCTGATGAAATTGATAAGACTCTACTAATCTTTTAGATATCAGAGGTATCATAGGTGAAGTCTTTCCATCATCCTAGGGCATTGTTGCATATCTATGCCCTTGATTTTATCTTTTTTACACCCTGCACTAGGGAGTCCTAGTGGGGCAATGGTTAGCCTGCAGTAATGCAGGTTAACTCTGCCCATAGCCTGGAGTTTGAACCTCACAGGGCTAAAGGTTGACTCAGCCTTCCATCCTTCTGAGGTTGATAAAATGAGGACCCAGATTGTTAGGGGCAATATGCTAACATTATAAACTGCCCAGAGAGTGTTGCAAAGCACTATGGGATGGTATATAAGTCTAACTGCTATTGCTATTGCTATGAAGGGTTGTTCTCCACAGTACAGCAGGATTTATTAATAGAAAATCTCCATACATGCTAGAAACACGTACATTGAAACAGTGTTTTCTGTTGATTCTTATTGTATTATTT
The DNA here is from genome assembly GCA_003457575.1 of Thermophis baileyi. Classification (NCBI taxonomy): domain Eukaryota; kingdom Metazoa; phylum Chordata; class Lepidosauria; order Squamata; family Dipsadidae; genus Thermophis; species Thermophis baileyi. Next base: position 679,083 of record QLTV01002422.1, on the reverse strand, counting down.
TTAATCCTTTTGCCATTTTACCTGGCAACATTTATTTAACTTTTGGGAATTTGTACATCACCAAAACATAGTTTCAATGTTAATATGGTTTAAGTAATATTTTATTCTTGAAATGTCCACTTTTTAAACTTAATATTGCTTCTGATAGTGCAGTTTTGATAGTATTATAATAGTGAAGCCATTTCTTTTCGATCATAAATAGCATCTTAGTAAAACAATGAATTTTTATATTGAGATCTACACAAGTGATCAAGAGTCTAATATGGTTTGCTTTAAAAACTGAACATTTTTACAGTACAGCAAATACATTTTATACATTTTTAAATCCCTCTTTTTTAGGAGCTACTACTTGACTGAAGAAAATGAAGGTATTTAGTAACATTTCTTCCTTTTGAAAAAAAAAGCACAAAGCAAAACCAAAATTGGCTAGGTGATGGGTAGGAGGGAAGGACTGGCTTTGCCCACCTAGAACATGGTTTTGGCAATTCATTGGAATCCTAAAATTCCCCACTGAAAGTCCTTCTGTGTACATATGTTTGCTACTGCAGGACAAAAATAAGGTGGCATGGGAAATCAAATGCAATAGTTTTAAAAATGTTTAGACAGAAAAATCAGAAAATACAAATCTATCTCAAATGTTAGTGGTTCAAGTGCCAGTCTGATTTATGCCTTTTGAAAAACTTACCTTTATATACATTTACAATTTTCTCTTGAGTAATACCAACTCATACATGTATTGGAAATTAGGATTTGCCCATAATAATAAGCTTAGTTAGAATTTGTTTTGCTTATTTTTAAATTATTTGAACATTTGAACTCACCCCCAGCAACAACCCATGGCTTATATGGCAACTAAGCACAATGTGAAATACCATGGTTCATTTTAATCAAGGCTTATTGTGATATCTGAGCCCAGAATTTTGGCTTATTTGTAAATTGCTGCTTCTACTTTATCCGTCCAATGAATAAAAGGGCAAGGCAAGAACACCTATCTGACTCCTAAAACCCTTTCAAATACATATCCATAAATTCTCACACATACCACACAGACAAAATCACACCACAAAAATCCCCCAAACATACACTCTACACCAAAATACCTCACAAAAACAAAACAAACTGATAAAAATGCAAAAGACTTCTAAACTATTAAAGAATCTCTCACACATAAAACCCAACAAAAATGACCCATACATAGGAAATCACCCCGCAACTTCACACAAACACATGGTGAGCCCTGCAGCATCAAAAACAATTCAACAAACCATGCTTAAGAGACCTGCTGGTTTAGTGTTATTCATGATTTAGCCATTACTTTTTGTTAATTTGTTTAATGATCCATTGTATATGGTTTGTTATATACCCTTAGATGTTTTTTCCAGTCTGCACTTGAGGCTAGCTCACTTTGTACTTAGGTCTTAATATTTTTTGATTTTTCACTAAGCTTGATGATGATGATTCCTATCTTTGAATCTCTGTCCCTACACCAAGCCTTTAGTTATAGGGAAAAGCCTTATTAAGCCTTCTCCTTCAATTATTATATCCTTCCAAATAGAGACACAATGTAGTGGAGTAGCTAAATTGTGGGATTAAGACTGGGAGGATTGAGCTTGGATCTGCTTCTAACATCTTATCCATTCTTAATGATGGCAACTCACTGGGATGACCTATGACCAGTCATTTTCTCTCTTATCCCAATCTACCTCACACACCTGTTGTTATAGCAATAAGACAAGAAGACAGAGAAATACATAAATAAAATACCACCTTCTCAACTGTTCACAGATTTCACTGCAAAGATTTTTGAGCATCAACGATTGAACAAAATCCTGGGATACCACAGGTGGTTTCTACAATGACCTGCACTTGTTCATGAGAGGTGGTGGATGAGCTATTTTGGTCTAGTTCTGACCCTTTGCAAATTGAGGGCACAGTCTTGGTTACTCATCCCTAGCCCAAACAAGTATTCAGAAAAACATTTCATCTTTCAAATTGTTTGTGGGACAATATTCTCACAGGAGGAAAAAATCAGTCAAGTTTCCAAAACCATTCCTGTCACATTGGTGACTTTTGGTTAGACAGTATATTAGTAATGGGACAGATACAACAGACTGGAAAAGGATCAATTGTCAAGGGTTCAACTAACACAGTTGCTTGTGCTACATTTGCGATAATTTCTGAAGTTCTCCTGGAAGACTTGGTGAGAAGTTGCCTAGCAGAAATGGAGGGTGCTGTGGATTTAGGGAGCTCATATCACTTGCTGCGAGTGTAATATTTGCTGTCCAGTTCTTGCAAGATTTTAAGCAAGCAACAAATACAGTGTCTGGGCTCCAACCACCCCTTCATTTAAAACAAATATCTGCATGACTGTTACACAAAATACTACCAAACGTAGGGATGTACCATATGCTAAGACTCAAATTTTAATTCAGTAATTTGTTACTTTTCTTTTAAAGACCAGTAAATCCTGTTTATGGATATGCCTTTGTTTCTGTTGTATCTGCTCTGAGTTAACAACTCAGAAATATTTAGTTACTTAAAGGTAAAAAATTGCAAAAGCGGAAACTATGACCATAGATTTAAAAATGCCTTTGTTTCTTAAAACAAAATTTAGCCTGAAGCCTAGATAAATGACATCCTCAAAAGAGTGCCGTCCTGCAGGTCTTATCACTTGATCATCAATTACCAGATATTAAAATAATTCAGATTAATTTTGCAGCATGTGTTAATTGAATTCTACTCTAATTTAATAACAGTTGGATAGCTGAACATCTGATTCTCCTACCATTTTCTGCTCTGCCTCAAATGATTTGACTAACCAGAGATTATTGTTCTTTCTCATGGGCAATGCTGCATCTAAGTTATTGCCGATGTCAGATGGCCTTCACACATGAAGGTGATGTGTTGCACCACCACAGGATGGAAGAGAATGACTACAATACCCTCTGAAGTGCTACAGAGGATTGCTTATACTTACCAATGTTTCTCACATGTAGACCAGGCTTCTCCCATCTGTTAAATTTGTTTAGTTATGTGTTGTAAACTGACAGACTGTTTGGTATTTTCTATACTATTTGGGAATGGGTAGATTAGGATATAAATTAAAACCCACCACCATGTTTTGAGCTTTCTATGAAATTTATTTACTCTTCTGCTGGACTGGTTTACTTTGGAGCCAGCAGAGCATCTCAAGCAATGCCCCAGATGTCATTTTCCATTTAGGGGGCTGCTGTAATAATGAAAGTTACATAGCTTCTCCTGCCTTCCTTCCCACTATACTTTGCTTTCCTTACTAGAAGTGTCAGCAGAACATAGATCTCTTCCCTATCAGATTGGGGAAACTACTAGTGTAAAACATCCTCTCCCATTCAACATTTTGGCTTGAAATATTAGAAAGGTCTACAATACTGTCTTCCACCCAAAGCAGAAACACAACAAAAACAACACCCAAATGTATTGCTACACAAGCCTATACACCTGTTTCTTTTTGTGTATGAGCGTGCAAAATAAATTTCATCTGAAGGCCACCAGATTCTTATACACAAAACATAATTCTATTATGTCTGGCAACACCGTGATGGAACACAATTTTATGCTGCACAAACGTACACACAAAATAGTATGCACATGTTTTGAGGACAGACACACACGTACATACATGAGCAAGAATGTATATTTTGATTAAGGATCTTGGAAATAGACATTCTTAGCAAATATGGATGACAGATCAATTGTAATTTATTTTCTTTTAACACTGTATCATCATAAAGAAAACTGGTATAAATGAAAAAAATCTATTTCAAATATCTACATCTAAAATTTTAGGCAGTGAAAAAGCACTTTGTTGACAAGGAGTGTGGAATGATGGATGTTAATTGTCAGAAACTGCTGAATGCCTTTTTTTTTTAGTTGCCACAAACAAATTCACATATCAGAACGAACAATACTGCTAAATATCAGTTTTTGTTTTCTCCTGTTAAAACATACTGGGGAAAAGAAAAAAGGAAAAGAAAAAGAAAAAAACCCTCCCCTACCCCTGGAAATTCATACATATTTCAAAGTTGTGTAATTGAAGCAATATTTAGAACCATAGATGAAGAAACACTGTGGCATTGATGTAATATACACAATGCACTTTGCTCTCTCTTTCTCTCTGGTTTTTAAATCTGTAATGTACATCAAATACTTTACAACAATGCATTAACAAAAGGCAAGAAACATCTTGCTGTACAGAGGAAATCCCAAATGCAACTTGAAGCCTAAATTCACAATGGATGAAGAGAGGAAACAAAGGGTGAGAAGCTGTCCCCCATAAGGTTTGTAAACTGTTCATTTTCTTGTGCTTAACTCTGGACTCACTTCAGTGGTTGTAACTTCCCTAACTTCCTTCAGCCACATTCAGTGTACAGTACTATTTGTTTTAAACTCTACATTACAAGGTCAACTGCAAAGCTGCCCTCCCCCCAGTATATTTCTATATCTATATTTAAGAGATAGGATTCTATAGATACAGAAATAGATACACATCCCACTCTTTCTAATAACACTCCCGCGCTTAGTTTCCCATTCTTTTAGCCATCTAAAGATACCTTAATTGTTCCAGATTGAGTATTAGGGCTTTCCTACGGAACAGGCTTTAACAAACTAAATTTGCAGGAAAAGAATGTCTTGTGATATGCATGCACATGCACAGTTCCTGGACCTCTTCTTTTTTTCTTGCCCAAATCTCAAACCCAGGAATCTGGAGAGGCTGGATAGTGGCTTGTTTCATAATTGAGTTCACTATAGGGCCGAGCAGCAGAATAGAAATCAACGTAGTTGCCAGTGGACTTGAGTCCCAGGTGCATATTGTACTCGCTGGCAGGTGGGCGATGATGCACTTGGTCTTCAAAGAAGGACTCATCATAGTTTCTTGATGAATTTTGAAATGGCTGATATGGTTCGTATTCCTTTCTTGTGGGCTCCTGTGGGACTGGCTGTGTTGAAACCTGTCAACAGAATAAGAAGTCTTGGCTTGTTAAGGAAGACTATAATGATGGGAAACAAACTGCCATGTCACTTAGAGTGCAGAGCAAGGTTCCACTTCAGTGGGACTTATTAGACAGACAATGTAAACATTACCGACATTTCAGCTGCTACAGAAAACATCTTAGTCTTCCTGGATGAATGTCACCGTTCTGTTTGATCTTTCTCCAAAGATTGCTTTGCATTTGCATTTGCAACCACTTTTAACAGAGGTTTTCCTCAAAAAAGGGGTAAAATAGACTTCACATAAACTTTTCACATAATATGATTTGTGGGTGGAGGATCTCAGATTGCAGAATGTGAACAATATTAGGAATGCCTGTCCATCGGTAAATTCATATATTTAGAGACATATTTATTTAAATTATTTAAATCTTTAAATTAATATTTAAAGAGACATCTAGATTCTTTCAGGGCAAGTCTGCTCACTTCAGATCATCTGCACACTTCCCAACCTCACATCCTTTTGTAGGCCCTGATTCATATTATTGTTACTACTTATTTCATCCTCGTATGTCACATAACTCTAAAGCTGATAATAAGTTCATAAGGTATCGCATAAAAATGTAAATATGATAACTTAACCCATTCATTTTTGTTCCTGTTTCTTGTTTCCTGCTTATCAGTTTGCTTGTTTACTTGCTTGTTTTATAATTTGTGATTTTAGGAAATAATTATTCTTTTAGAAGCAAAATCTATTTTTTTTCTAATTTAAAAAATTACTATACAATCATATGGAATTTGAAATATAAGAAAGTGGAAACTGAGGTTTTTGAAACATTAAAAAAATATCCTGGCTGCATGCTAGCAGTAATGGTTTCAGACCAGAAAGCTACTTACAGAAATGTTCAGTCCACAGTCATATGGAATAGTCATCTCAAAGGTCATACCCTGGGCAGGGTAACATGACCGTCTTTTAAGTAGGATACGAGAGCTAGTTTGGTATAGTGGTTAAAGGCTCTTGAGCTAGAAACCAGGAGACCATGAGTTCTAGTCTTGATCTAGGCATGAAGCCATCTGGATGTCTTTCTCTTAGCCCTAGGAAACAGGCAGTAGCAAGCCACTTCTGAAAATGTTCCCAAGAAAACTGCAGGGACATGTCCTAGCAGCTACCGAGAATCAAGACTGACTCAGATACGCACAAAGGTAAGAGATTAAATACATAATCCACTATGTGTCTTCATTTACATAATGATAGCCATTTTGTTTAATTGTGAAGGAATTTAGATACTCATTGAAAGCTAGCAAACTGAGTTTTTAAACTACCACAAAACAATCTGTCACTGAAAGCTCTTTTCACAAATATGTGATTACTGTTTTCCATTTTCATGAAAATATATTTCTAATATTGGTCTCTATCTTTCACTTTCTCACATTCTTCTCAACAGAATCCCATCAGCAACTTCCTGAATAATGGAGCTCCCCTAGCCTCATTTTTCTCTTATATACATATATGCCACAGAAAATGTGAAAAACATATATTAGAGATGTTTAATAATATTGCCAGGAGACTAGTTCAGATGATTTCAAAACTACTTTTTGAAAATGCCCAGCTTTCTCTCTCTTTTATTTGCAAATAAAGAAAGACATGTGCTTACAAACATAATAATGAAAATGTTTCTGCCATGCATCTGAATAATAAAGCTGCTCGGAAAATAGTTTATAAGTTGCATTTCCATAATTTACTGATAAATGTAACATTTACCAGAATAGACTGGAAAAAGTTCATATCTGTGAAACATTGAATAGTTTTTCAACTATGATTCTTTAAAATATTGCAGCTATATGAATTTATTTATTTTTTTTAGTTCAAAAGGGAATAAGTTGATTTACCACTTACCTGGTTGTGTTTGATATCTTCAGCAGGTGCACCGTAAGAATTTCTATACAAAGTAGAGATTCCAGAGTTCTGACCTATAAGTGGGAGAAATAGGGATTATGTTACTAGGCAAAATGGCAATTGTGTGTGTGAACTAATAGCGGTGGTAGGGCTAATTCAATAAGCCTTTATTAGCAATGATTTACTGATCCCCACATGAATTATCTATAAGAAAGAACATGTGACTGACATGTTTGTACTTCATCCTTTCCATATACCAGGAAACTAGAAATCTTTATGCTGTACCGAAGCCAGTCATAGATACTTACTACGTACAGATTTCTTGAAAACATTTTAACAGTGAGAAGTAGCTGTGAAATCAATCTCACATCAATGAACAATTGACTCTCTCTGTCCAAGATGTATTAGTAAACAAGAGATTAAGGGATGACAGCACACTGGAAAGAGAGCAGTTGTGTGTAGGAATGCTTTGCTAAATCATTCTGTGCTTTGCAGAGCCATAAATAAATGTATGAATGTTCGGTTTAAAGCTGTATCAAAAAGATTGCGCTGTCACAAAAAATTACTTTTTCAGAACCCAATGCAGCATACAAACTCCTGGATCACTAAGAATGGTTCAAGAGAAATTTGATTCCTGAACTTTTCTGGGAAAATGTGCTTTGTTTATTTAAGGTAGTATATACTCCGATGCTCAACCAAAAAATCTGACTTTCTTTGCTGTCGTATTTAGTGGGGGGGAAACCACAGAAAGGATAGATATAATAGAACTATAGACATACACAATATATCTGATGATAGTTTTTTAAAATGAGTGGTGCCAGATGTTATAGTTGATATAAATGGAACATTACATAATTACCCTAAATGTATATATTTTACATACATAGTAATCTTCTGGTCTTAGAATGTCTGGCTACATATTACTTTTAAAAGCTACTTATTCTAGCGGGTTTCGTCAGGGAATCTATTTTCTCAGAATTCAACCAATGGTTATTAGAATGAAAATTGAATGACTTCCTTTCCAAATGATGAGAGAATAATCTCCAGTTTTCTGTGAGGTAATCTATTTTATAACTTGTATGGGTCGTTTCTGAAGCCTACAAGCCAAATATAGCACTCTATTTTGTGAGCGTTCAGTTAGGATTAAGACTTTAACACAGTGGTTCTCAACCTTTCTAATGCCCCGACCCCCCCCGCGACATTCTGCGCATGCGCAGAGGGTAGAAGAACCCTCTGTCGCTATCGGCTGTCCGGCGACCCGCAGGCACGGCCGAACCGGGAGCATTTCACCCCTGCAAGTGATGGTGGCACCAAGATGGCGAGCTAACGCGCGCGACGACCCCTGTGAAATGGTCGTTTGACCCCCAAAGGGGTCACGACCCACAGGTTGAGAACCGCTGGTCTAACGTGTGGGCTGCCAGCAATCAAGTGTACTCCTTTACGTTCCCCCAGATTTTTTTTAAAATCAAGTTTTATTGCGCTTCCCCCCCATCATACATACATTATGGACAAAGTGTTGTCCGGGTCACTTCTTATACATCATTTCATATACATAATCAATATACATCATTTCTCTGTTGTTCCAATTTCAGCCATGTTATTCTTTTTCCATAATTCTTTACTTATTTTATTCTTATACATAAACAGTATCACTAAGCACTCTTAATTTCTAGTCTCTTACAATAACATCAATTATTTACCATATTTCTTCATCGCTGAAAATACATCTCAAATTCCCCATCCCACTCTTTAACATTTTAAATTAACATCGTGCTTTGAATTATCATCAGGATTAGGCCAAATTGCCAATTTTCACATTTCATCTATTAGTCTGCTTTACTATAGCAATAGCAATAGCACTTAGACTTATATACCGCATTACAGTGCTTTACAGCCCTCTCTAAGCGGTTCAAGAGTCAGCATATTGCCCCCAACAATCTGGGTCCTCATTTTACGCACCTCGGAAGGATGGAAGGCTGAGTCAACCTTGAGCCGGTGAGATTTGAACTGCCGAACTGCAGCTAGCAGTCAGTTGAAGTAGCCTGCAGTACTGCACTCTAACCACTGCGCCACCACGGCTCTTAATCTTATCTTATTCAATTCTTAGATATATAAATAACATTTTACTTAGGTAACTATCAAAATTAATAATGTTAATACAGTTCCATCAAATAATATTTATATCTACTAATATATGCCCTATCTTTCTTTCTCCTTTCTGCTAACCTTCCCCTCTTTAACCGTCATCTCTTAATCTCTTTAAAGTTCCACTTTTTATTAATTTTTTGGTCATCCTTTTATCCCCATCTCTTAGCTTCTTCTTTTTCTTTTTCTTTTTATATGTATTGTATCTTTTTTTCTGAGTCTTTTTTATCATTTTTTGGTATTTTCTTTGAATAACCCTCATCAGAGTTTCCCCTTGTCTCTTTCCACTATTTCCCTCTTTACCTTTTAATTGTTTCTTTTTGGGGGGGCGTTTCCCCCTTTTCCTCTCTACTCTTTCTGTATCACTATAAGTCTCACTGAAATTCTCTAACTGATTTTTATTTCCTGCTTCTTTTTCTTCAATATTAACTTCTTGCTTTTCATTTGTATTCCCCTCTTCCAACTCCTCTCCTATTTTCTGTTCTACATGTTCCAACGGGTTTTCTAACTCTTTATTGCCTTTTACAGATTCTTGCACATTTTTTAACATCACAAATAATTCTTCATCCATCCAAGGCTCCATTTTTACGATTTAACGAATTTTTAAAACCTTTAAATTATACCCCAATTAGCTTAAACTTGAAAGTCTATAAAATCTTGCTTTTCTTTCTCTTTTTATTTTCCAATTATAATGTCCAATTCAAATATCAGTCCAGTCCAATTTAAAAAATGTCTTCCACGGGCAAAGAAAAATGAAACCAAGCCGTGTGAAAAAACAAGCCAAACCAAACCAAACACTCCTTAGATATTCTCACAATGTCCAAATTATCTTTTCCTGTAGTCAAGGTCAAGTTTTACAGCTGCACTTTCTCTTGTATATTCCCACAAAGTGTTGCAGTACTTTCTTCCCTCCAGCAGATGGCCCTCTCAATTCTAGCTCATACAATACAATCCAAACAGCTAATTGTCAAAGTATTCAGGGAACTTGAAATCCACATTAAAAAAATGCTATTTCTTCCCCAAATCCTTCCCTTAAGATATTGTAATTTTCTCCAATACCAATTAAAAATAGAAGATCTTCTTGGGCTTTTAGTATTTAGTCTCCGCTTTCCTCCGCCCCCCCGGTGTGTTTTTCCAAACGCCAATTAGCCGCTGTCTTAGGCTCAATACAACCTTTTAAGCTCCAAATTTAAAATTCTCTTTTACTCGTGAGTTGGCCAATCTCTCACCCGGTTCCAGCACTCCGTCCAAACACCGCTCCTGCTCAGAACTTAATCTGGTTGCCCCAGCTTCAGAGCGGCCATTGGAAGATGGCCGCCACCCCTGCCGTTGGTCTGAAGAGCTGTTTCTGACCTGCCGAGGGACTTGCCTGTCCCTCGCGGTCGCTCGAAACGCCTCTCCTTCTTCGCTGTCCCTACAAGACAGTTCTGGCCCAAAGACCCCCCCGACAGTGGTTTGTCCGGCTGGGTTTCCGCGGAATTCATCGGAGCCCGCTATTTCCCAACTGGTCTCGCAGTGACGCTTCCGGTTTCTCCCCCCAGATTTTATTGTTCACCAGCGAATGTCCATCAAGATGCAAACTGTGGGCATATATGTGTATTACAGAAATATATTTATGTATAAGAAATCATGAGACAGTATGTATATGAGAAAGTGTTTACTCACATAGACTTTATACCTGGAAATCAGCTAAGAATATGTGATGGGATCATTGTAAATGCATGTTGGGCAAATATTGAAATTCAATAGTAAATAACTATTTAATTAAAATATTTATTTAATCAGTCATCATTTTAAAATACAAAATTAAATTAAAAATCTACCTGCTTCCTGGGGGGGGGGGGAAATCAGTCCTCAAAGAATGAATGTATATTTAGCTAATAACATCAAAATTAGTTCTCCTTTTCTGGTGCTATCAGCATTATACAGACAACAGCTGTTCCAGAACAAGCATCCTTAATATCTTTCATTAACAACCAGAACCCCCACATATAGTAGGTGTATCCAGAATTATGCAAACAAGCAGTACTCGTTTTATGTTCTCTCAACGAATAAAAAGAAATTTAGAAGGCCTGAATATTAGTTGATTTCAAAATGCTCTTGAAAATGCAAGTGTTACCAGTAAACTGATCATAATTATCTAAAAGATGTCTTGACACATCTCCTGTGTTCTTTTGTTGGAAAGGTCTTATAAAAGGATTACAAGAGGTTGAATCAGAACAAGACTGTGAGTTACACATCACTCACTGACCACATCAGGCATTTTTACAATTGGACTGCAATTTCAGATTGAAGGGACTTAACTCAGAGAACTGCAACAATCAGACTGGACAATAATGGATGGACCTGGAAGTTCTTGCTACAGCTCTACTATTTCCCTCCCTTGTCTCACCAAAGCTGGTTCAAAGGTAGGAGTGGCTCCATATTCCTAATAGTTTCCTATGCCAAGTACAGTGCAGCTGTGATCAAGACTTTTATGGCTGCATACTATCTCTGACTCTGCAACTTCAATTCAGTCTAAAAAAATCTGACTGCAATCATCTGTCAGAGTTTAAAAAGAAAGGCTCACAATGCTGAGATTTCATATCATGCTTTATTGAACTGTTTAATGTTTGGTTGATTCTGGTTTTCTTTCATGTCAGTTGAAAGCTCTTTGTCAAGGTGGTAATTCAGTTCATACATAATCAAACAGAATAATTGTTTATTTAGTCTTTGTCTGCTCTTCAGATTTGATGTGGTAACCATGTGCCACAAGCTCTGCTCTGGTAGCCTGCAAAAGCAAAATAAGATTTGTAATCTCTGTTCGTAACCAGACAACACAAGCTATTACAGATGACATTGTTTTGGCTTGAAAGTCTAGTCTCATAAGACACTTGACTATCTGGCAGGGCAAAATTGAGACTCCTATCTTTGTCTATGCATTAGTACTGTAGCCAGCTAAAATGCAAGATAGAGGGAGCAAGGGGAAAGAAAGAAACATCACAAGAACTGGAATAACAAAATCCTGCAAAAAGTCACTGGTTAAAAAGTGAGAAAAGAAAATGATAGACTAGCTAACTTTGCATGGAACAGGTTAATAAACATGCTCCCACTGTAGCATATATCAGTCTGGCCTTTTATACTGCTCAATTAGATTCCAACAAGCAAGGTTGTACTTATACAGTAGCTATGTAAGGAGTAGTCAACCATATACTTGCCCCACACAACCCAGGCATGGCATTGAGGGATAGTGAGTGATAAGATGGTCTAAAAGCAGCAGATCCCACTGTAGATTTGCTTCAACAAGGCCTTAAATCTACCCCATAACATCAAAAATATGAAGAATCAGCACAACAAATTACACTAGGGAAGAAGCTAAAATGGGCTCTTAAACATAAAATCCAATTCTAAACAGTACCTTATCTGTTGCTGTTTTGCAGTTCTTCAAAAGTTCTTGATGAATCAATTGATGAATCAATCAATCTAATGAAGGATTCATGGGCTTCAGATGATCAGAACTATTGTTCTTGTAGAGTTCATTTCATCTTTTGGCTCCACTGGATGACATTTGGGGTATACTATAGAACATGGTGTCATGGTATGATGGAACGGCATTGTTGTTTAACAAGAAGCTTAGAATGATAGCTCTTAAGAGACTGGTCTCCTATTATCAAACAAAATTGCTGAAAGGAACAGCTATCAAGCATCATAATCTAGAGCAGTGAATCCATTTGGTTTTACTACAGTCTAATGTTTTTAAATAGTTTTCCTCCAGCTTGTCCTTTCACTCCCTCAACATACATATTTAGGTAAGGACATTTCAACTGTGTTCCAAGAATTTGATGGGGTTCTGTGAGAAAATAAGGACCAAAAAACCCCCCTCCTTTTATTCAAAGATAATCAAGGGTATATATAACATTTTTAAAGATATAGTAGAAAAGGCAAGGTTTGTCAGCTTTTCTTGGAACTCTCTTTTTCCAAAAGGATGTTTGTGCTCATTATGGCTTTGTCTCTGATTAATTTTTTTAATTAACAGGTTTTGCATGCTGGTGGAGTTTGAAAATCCCTGGTTTAGATGATACCACCTACAGATGTTCTTATTATTAGGAAACTTCCTGTTATTCCTATTATAATAGCCTTAAAACATTGAGAAATTATTAGCTTCAGGTTAAATTTAGTTCTGTGCCACGCCAGTCTATGTCTTGTCAACAAAATTGATAAATGTTACCCTTTTCCCTAAGTAAATTGCTTTAATCTCTTTAAAATATTCCCTGTAGAGACAGATGAGTGGAAAACTAAACTCCCTTTGCTCTGTGTATGGTGACCATACTCTCATTTTCATCCCAGAAAGCCATCAGTATAACTTTATTCTGCTGAAAAAAAGAGGTTAATAGAGGATGTGTAATAAAGATAAAATTGTCCCTGTGGTGAGGAAGAGGTGATAAGCTGGTACAGAACTTCACAACTGACGGGATATCATTTAGCTCAGGAGTCCCCAACCCCGGGTCTGTGGACTGACACCTGCACAAGCAAACGAAACCCCATCCACACACATGTGGGATCCAGGCAGAGCACGAAACCATGCCTCCTTGGTCTGTGGAAAATACACCCTTCACAGAACTGGTCCTTGGCGCTGAACAGATTGGGAGCCACTGATTTAGCTGACTATCCATGACTAAAAATATACTAAAAATCAGTAACATTAGTTACTAAAATAGCAATTTCTTATTATTAGCATAATAGCCAGACAAACCTAAAACTGAAAAATGGTGGAATTTTGGAGAAATGAATGGACATAGACCAATGCAGATGTCCTTTCCCCCACTTAAGATCCTTTGAAGCATTAAAGAAAAGGGCTCTCTTCCCACCAGGGCAATGGTGAGCTTTTTCTCTGTCTCATGGTAACATAAGGAGAAAAGATGATGTCCATATGCAAAGTGCACCTGTTTGCACAATAGAGGCCTTTGCATTGATATACATAACAGTATCAGAGTTCTTCTAAATGATGTCACAGATATAACATCTGGGAAGGCAAAGAAGCTCATACTGTATAATGAATTTAAACACTTGAGTGAGGTTATAATCACCAATAAAGGTATGGCATTAAACCAGCCTTTTCCAACTTGATGGTGTTCCACGTGTAATGCTCTTGGCTCCTCAAATGTCCAACTCCCATCAACCGCAGCCAATGACAGTGGATTATGGAATTTGTAGACTGAAATATCTGGATAGTATTAGAATCCTTACATGTAGCTGAAATTAAATCTAGCCTTATGCTATTTTTTGTAACAAAATGTTTCTAAATAGATGATGATTTTCTTGCCATCTTCCCAAATGTATTAGTTACTTTATCTGAGGTTGGGTGGCATTCAGTATGCTCTTCTGCCATGCCATGTTAAATACTTCTATTTTGAAATGAAAGAAATACCTCATAGAACTCTTTTATAACCCTTTTCAGAAAACAGCATAAACATTACAATTTTAAATAGCAATAAATATAACTGTAAAATTAAGCCAAAAATTTTGTGGGAAGAAGCTAATTAGCATTTGTTAAAGAGAGAAAATTATATTCCCTAGATAATGCAGAGCTGTTAAAAAAAAGGAATTTGGGTTGTCACAAGCAGTGATTTACTCCACATGGGATGAATTACAGTATTATAATCACTGCCAAAGGACAACAATAGCTAAAGATGATTGTGTGTGCTCTCCAATATTGTTATTAAGCCACAATAAGTGGTTCATACATAATACATCCTTCAGTTTAAAATAGTGTTTTACATCTTTCAGTTTAAAGCATGCTGGCAAAAAAAATTCTGTGAGTTGAAGTTCACATATCTTAAAAGTTGCTAAAGTTGAGAAATACTGCTTTAAAGGAAGGAGGAGGAGGAGGAGGAGAAAGAGGAAATGAAATCAGATAAATCACTTTTCCTTTTATAGGGGAAATAGTATTATGATGCCAGATTCCTATAGTAAACATTATGGTGCAGAGATTGAAGGCTTGGAGTTTTGAAACAAAAGTTTAAATCTGACATTCAATAGCTATACAAATTGAATTCAGTCAAGTTGTTGCCTCAAAATGATTAGCAATATTTGAGTAGAAGACTTTAATGTAGTTTACAAAGACTGTAAAGCTTAAAACATGCTTACTAAGTATGTCTGTACAGAGTCAATTCCAGCTCAGGTGGTTTTCTTCCACAATGTTTATATATCACATACAATTCCTGGCTCACCTGTCATGGTGTCCTTTCTAGAAGTATGCTCTCCTTTATTCCCATGGTAAGTCGCATTTGTTCCAGTTGACTCATAATCTGTTTTTCTTTCTTTTAAACTGATCATTTCCCGAGGGGAGGCTGGGGCACTTGCTACAAACAAAAACAAATGCAGACTTTAGAACTCTGACTGAATGAGTTACATGGTAAAGTATATGAACACATGTTCTAAGCAATGCAGCAATGCAGTTAGCTTGAAAAGAATCTCTTTAAAACTAGTTTCATTTGAAAATCTGTGGCATCTGGACATACATAAAACTCTTAAATGGAAATAATCTTGATCATATAACTTAGAAATTAAATTTAACACATTGCCTTTGAACTTCAGCTGTTTAAAATCTTTGTCTAATAGAAGAGGGAAAGGTAAAGCCACTGAGATAAACCATGACAGCTCTGCATTTGCTGAACCCCATTGATACAGATCAGATCAACCAATGGCATCACACAAAAAAGGAATAGAATAACAGCAATAGCACATAGACTTATATATTGCTTCACAGTGCTTTACAGCCCAATCTAAGCGATTTACAGAGTCAGCATATTGCCCCCAACAATCTGGGTCCTCATTTTATTGACCTCGGAATGATGGAAGGCACTCAAAGCCAACCTTGAGCTGGTGAGAACTGAACTGCCAAATTGCCAAGCTGGCAGTCAGCAGAAGTAGTCTGCAGTACCGCCTTCTAACCACGGCACCACCACAGCTCTTATAATAGTGATGATTATGTCACCACAGGCCAAATATGGCACTCCTGAAACTTTCTAGAATTATTTAAAGGTACATGAATTCCGTAAAATTTGTCATAATGGGAGGATGTGTACATAGCCATTTCATTTGACTTCACTTATCTTTTATGATTTACCACTTTGTGGCCCAGAATCACACTGGTATTCTATTCATATCGGTTCCACAAAGGCCCAGATCTAAAATAGCAGATTATGAAATTTAATATACCCAGGACTGATTTGATACTCTCATACCGGTACTTTCAATGTTGGCTTTTTGTTAAGATGCACAGCAGCAAGGGCAAGTTTTTGCTCAAAGCAAGGGATAAATGGAACATCATTTGACTAATAATTAAAGACAGCATTCTGCTCCCTTTCCACCAATTATTAAAGACTTCATTAGTTCCCTTTCTTTTAGGCAAAAAAGGGAGGTTTGGAAACTTAAACTTTCTGCTGTGATTTCCTGAGTCTTTTCATCCTTTATGTAGCCCAATATCTTTTTTTTATTGAGAAGCAATGTGTTTCAAGCTGCTCCTTCAGGACCAAAGAACCCAATCTAGTCATACATGATTGATTCCTAAACTAAATTTAGCCACCAGCTAGCAAGTATGACATACATGCTTTTCAATGCTATGGGATCATCAAATCAGGAGGTGTTGTGGAACGTGTGGACAATACACTTTGAGATATATCCTTTCAAGAGGCATGCTCGTAATCCACCAGATTTGTACTTCAGAGAGCAGTATACCTTGTACATAAACTCCAAAAATAAATGTTTTTCTTTCAAGTGAAACTATTATCAACATTGCTATTAATCAAACATAGTAATTGAATTATCTCGGCCCAGATAAAGTTATCATCCAGCTTGCCATCTTTGCCTTTCTATATTGCAAATTAGCTGGATTTGTAATGTTTGGTGAAGTTTTTTGATCCATCTTTTCCAAAAGGGGAAATCTGCTAGCTATCTGGAGTACTTTGTTTGCAGCAAGAGCTTCTTCCAATTCAAAATAAATGCATGCTTCTTCTTTGCTTGTTCACAGTGAAGATGCAATCGGTTTCTTAAGAGAAAGCACACAGGGAGCCTGATGTATGCTTTCTCCTTACCTGATATTTGAAAATCTTACTTGCTTATTCTACTAGGTCTTAAAAAAAAAACTAGCTACATTTTCTTTTTCCAGCCTTCTCTATTCTTTCCAGCAAAAATTAGCAGATATTGCAATTAGTTTTGTAGGTTTCTGAGTAGGGCTCCCCATTCTTTTCTTGATGAAGAATTTTTGGCTGCTTGGAATTACTCAAGAATCAAAGAAATATGACAATGGTGCTTGGATAAAGGATTTTTTGCATCCACATCTCCTTGAAATCTTCACAGTCACCAGCTCTTTTGAACAAACAGTGTAGAAAACTTGAATGTTACTATTTTTCATGCTTTTTGCCACCTCATTGTTCTCTCATAAAGTTGAATTTGATTTTCTTCAATTCCATTTTGCATGGATTTTGGTATTTTGGCCCCATCCCATTTGCTATCTTTTCAGTCATGCTGATGCCATACATTATCAGTTTGCTCCCAGTTATTATAAAATATATTAATAAATTATGGCAAAACCCAGTGAAAATGGATAGTAATGACAGTTTACCCAAAGGCTTTAGAAACATTAAGGAAAAACTGTGTGGTGAAATCCATTATACAATCTCCAATCTCTTCATAACCTGAGGGAGAACATTTTCAAAATAAAAATGAACACAGCAATATGCAATCTTACATGAATTAGGCAGTGACAATTATTTATTAGCATAGGTAATATATCCAGAATGTATTCAAATCAACAAGGAAGGGGAGAAACCAGAAGAGTAAGTAACCAAAATTTACATACTCCTGTAAATTCTACGACTACCCACCAATCTGTGTTATGTCACTCATGGTAAAATTGGGTAAGAATGCAGTTTCCCATCTGAGTAACCCCCATAGTATATAGCAGAACCTTGCTATAATGAGAGGTTGGCATCCATGGGTGGTTGTTACTATTATAAAGTACGGTAGAGGAAAAAACCAGCTCTGTAATTCTGTGCCCATAAAGCCCATATAGCCTCCTTGATACAAAGATTCAAGGCTCATCCAAGCAAGAAATGGGAACCTGAATCCCAAGAGAAGAAAATGCTTACACTTTCCATTTCTACAGCTTGAGAACAAAAATGCTCAGCTATAGATGACAGAAATCAGAAACTACAGGTAAAAGCTGCTGAATAACTCAGATGTTATATACCTGAATTGCTTGGTTGAATGTAAAGCACTGCTTCAGGCCCTGTTGGTCTATTGGCCTTCTGTAAGGTCTTAGTTTTTCCTCTAGGCAATGGGTCAGAATGCTGGATAAGTCCATCTAGAAATGAAATGATTTGAATGGGAATATGTTGTTTTTAATCTCAGTTGTTCTATACTGAGTATCCTGAGTTCTGTTGCTGTTGCGAATTTAACAGCCATATACAATATGTACATAAAACAACGTTAATGTGAGGCAAATAACACTTAGAAACACTAAAACCAAGTTGGAATACTGCTGCATAATCATGTGGCTACTACCCCCCCCATCTGACTAAAAGCAGTGCTTCCAGCTCCTTTATAAAACCCCATAATCCTGGGAACAAGAATGAGTAATAAAGGGGAAGAAGCTACTGATCCTGGATTTGTATTTTGCCCCATTCAACTCCATGGATATAGTATGGTGCCAACTACAAAATGAGCAAGAGTAGGGGAAAGAGATGTCCAGTTTTGGACTGTTAGTAACAAATCTATCTATCCAACCAACCAACTAACCAGCCAGCCAAACAAACAAAAACTCACACAAGCAACAATGGCAAATACTTTATTGACCAGCATTTGGGAGGAAGTGGAACCCAAAAGATTAAGAAATATGAGAAGTTGTTCATCAGCAGCTGGGGAGCAAGCATAGGATCTGGTGCATTTGCTGCATAACTGCCAGTCATAGTATGTAGGTTGTCATACAGGTTCTCAATTCTATGCATCCTTCTGGGCACTTGTAAGGAAATCTCTCTCCTCTCCTGTTTTTAACAGGCTGTGAGATAGTTCTTGTATCTGGAGGACAGTCTGTAGGAAATAATTGGAAATGGAAAGAATGAGCCTCAGGCAGTGAGTGGAAGACATCATTTTTAAAATCTGAATACATAGATATTTGTTGGTAGAAGGAGAGAAGAGTGAGTGATACCATCTGATTCTTTCTCAGTGTTCGTACTTCAGCCTCCAACCCCCACTGGGGAAAGAGACTTTGGTGTCTGTGAATATAGCCATGTTTAAGGCCAAAGCAGCTATCCCTTTGAGGCCAAAGGAATGCATATAGCATTTTTGGGCAGCCCAATGGGTGCGATGAGTGGGGCAATGATGCAAAGTGGTGAACTAAATTATTTTTCTTGCTTGAGTGAGGAAGTCTGTGCAATACCACTAATTTTCCACAATGGTAGTAAAAGAAGAATCTGAGACTTTAAAAAAAGAAAAACTTCATGTGGGTGCTGTAATGGTTTGTTCTGTTGTATACATGTGTTGCTCTCTCAGGCAGAAGTGTGTGTGAGTGAAATGGCTGGCTGGTGTCAACAGCTGCAGAGTTTCATCTGAGCAGGGATAAGTGCTTTCTCTCTGAATGCGAAAACATTTCCTTTTGTCATTACAGTGTAGGCAAGTCACCTTATTTACAAAGGGAAGGGGGAGGTAGTCACAGCAATGAACACTTTGTTGTGATTGTTCTTTTAGCTTGCTTACCTGTGTGAGTTGTTCTATCCAGGTGTACTCCACTTCTTGGAATGCAATTTGATGCGGGATATTTACATTCAGATTCCTTAGCACTCTCTATGTGACTACTAAGCACAGAGGTTAGCAACATATTCAAGTTTCTGTAAGGGTTTCAGGTAGGATTTTTCCCACTGGTAAAGTTTCTTCTTATGAAATTTAAGCATGCAATAGAGTAATAATATTAAACAAGAAATTCAAAAAGAAGACGAGGAAGAGAATGTTTAATAAAGGTAACTTGGGTCTACTATTTAAATATTTAATATGGTTAAGAAGCAAACTATATCATGAAGCAGATTAATTAAAATAAACATTAAACACATTTGTTCTCTTTGAGATACTGGTAATGAAATGAAAATGCAATGTAATTTTCCTGGACAAGCACTGCTACGTGTTCCCTCTTGCTAAATCTGGTCAACTGTTGACTTAACATGATGGGAACACTTACATCGATACAGGTGGTACTTTTGTGTGTTATGATTCAAAGCCTCATCTAACAACAAAATTATTTCATATTTTGTATATCCCCAATGAAAATAATCAGAACTTGTTTATTTTTGCTCTTCCTGAAAGAAATTCCTTAAACACCGATTCTGTGTATTTGTCAATGAAAGACTGGAGATTTCATATGTGGAATTATTGAATTCATTCATAAAAAAACACTTTTGATATTCTTTTATGATCCCATATAAGGGAATATTCATGAATCTAAAATGTGCTTGGCCATACCTAGTAACACCATCCAAATTTATATATTAAGATGTGTAGACTTCAACTTCCAGAATGCTGTCCGGGCAATTCTGGAAGTCCACACATTTTAGGATTGCAAGTTTGAAAAAAACTGTCAAAAATGGGCAAATTAAGATCCTTTTTAGGGATCTGTGCTTTGGTCTCCTTTTAAAAAATATATTACAGATTATCCTGAGCAGCCTATCTATGAAGGAAGACTCTAATAGAAATATGCTTTATGCATAAAAATATAGAAAGGCATCTAAGGATCACTAATCTCCGCACCTTCATGGATCATAATTTATGAGAAGTTCGCAATGATCTCAACAGAAGTTTTCCTCAGCTCTGCTTTGCCTGAATATGCAATATCTATGCTCTGTCATTGAGCTGTGATCATTCTGGCCCTAAAAATAGACACAAAGTTCTCTCAATCACAAGAATTGTCCTCCATTCTCTTTATTTATAGTATGGGACCCTAAAAATAGACACAAAGTTCTCCCAATCATAAAACTGTCCTCCTCTGTCTGTATTTATATTCTGGAATAGTCAGATAATGAGGAAAAGCTGAGCAGGAGAGATACATGGACAGACATTATTATTGATCTGATTTATCCTAGAACTGTTATCAATGGAAAAAAGGGACTTTTACACTGATACTTAAGATTCCTTCCCTACCCCACCCCATTATTGATGTACTGATATGAAGAAAAGGTCCAAGTGGGTGGAAGGATTTTTGACCATCTTTCAAGCTTACTTTCTCAGAATTGGTTCTACAACTGGACTTAAAGTTTATTAGTATAGAAATTGTAATTGGAGAAAAGAAGGAAGCAGGGGACTTTAGGAAGACAACATTATGGCAATTCAAGTTTTTGATGAAGTTTTCTTGTTTTCCTTATTTTCATATCTTGGCTTTAAATCAACCCAAAGACATTGCATTTGTTCAACATAATCTATATATGGGATGGGAACTTATATCAATTTTTTTCACAAAGTTTTGCTATAGTCCAGGTGTTACTCTGCTTAGTAGTGTGATTTTATACTATTTCATATGGTTGTGTAATAATCCAAATTCAGAAGGGGGAATATACTTTGGGTTGAAGGCTCACTTTGTGTTTGCCAGCAAATGTTTAAAAGATTTGTGCAGCAGGGCAGGAAAAAGCACAATGGATGTGAGGTATTGAGAGGTCTGAAGTGTGTGCCCACACAAGCTACGAATTCCTCTTCCCTTTTCAAATCCAGATTGTTGTACAGCTTCAAGAGAGGTAATTGAAGATTTGAAATCATTTTTCAGCCTGTTTTTCGGCCATTTCCGGGCTGTTTTCTGGGCTGTTTTCGGCCATTTTCAGGGGTGTTTTCAGGACCGTTTTTTGGCCATTTTCAGGTCGTTTTGGATGTTCAGTAGTAGTAAATAGAGAGGGAAATAAAACGGCCCAAAAAACAGCCGAAAACGGCCCAGAAATGGCCCTAAAACAGCTGAAAAATGGCCCGAAAACAGCCCCCCAAAAGGGCCAAAAAATGGGTGGGGGTGGGGCCAGCCAGTTAGCTGGTTCGCCGAACTGGGCAGAATTTTAACAACCGGTTTGCCCGAACCGGTCCGAACCGGCTGAATACCACCTCTGCATCCGTGTCCACCTCTAGGGAGTGATGCTTATCTTTGGTTTTTTAGTTGAGGGAGCCAGCATTGTCCAGAGACATTTCCATGGTCATGTGATCAGCATGCCGAGGTTACCTGAAACACTGTTACCTTCCCACTGAAATTGTACCTATCTATTTGCTTGCTTTAGAACTGCTAGGTGGGCAGGAACTGGGGCAAGTAACGCAAGCTCACCCCATCTTGCGGCGCTTGGTTCTTGAACCCGGACTGTCAGCTTTCCAGCTGGCAATGTCAGTGTCTTTAACCAATGAGCCATCATGTCCTCCTGCTATAATGTGTAGTTAAGTAATGAATACAATAACATTAAGGTGAATTTCATCTAAAGAGGATTATAGAATGGAATAGCATGAACTAGGTTTGCAAGATAAGTCCTATGGATATTCTTGTTCAAAACCATAGGATCATAAAATATAACGGCTGGAAGGAACCTTGGAAATGATCCAATTGAATGTTGTATCCTAAGAAAGTTAAGGTAAAGCAGCTGATTGTTCTCCTTATGTGTCTTCCTCCCAAAGGTAGTAACAATACTCCAAAGTGAGTGCTTATTGACTGTACATCTTTGAAGAGTTCCAGCAATAAATAAATACATTATTTTACTGATGTATTTTCATATATAAATATATGACTGTTCAATCTTCTTTTTTATTTCAACTAGGAAATGACAACAGCATCCTAAGGAAATGAGCTCTAGTTGGTTTTATGAATGTTATCCTTCCTTTCTAAGCAGATCCACAGAAAAAAAATACAGCTGATCTTTCCACTCTTCTGACTATGCTTCTCTTGTTTTCCTTCTTTATAACTTTCATACATAGTTCTGCAATTATATTCATACCTTTCTTTACTTTAATTGAAAATTTATTTCAAATAAATATTAGTAACAATTACTTATGGAGGAAACATTGTTTTAGGTCTTTGGAATCATTTAATGCTTCAGCAGTGGGTATGTTTGTCTGTCTCTCTACAAGATAATCCAGAGTGATATCAAGATATCCAAACCAGCATACCCAACAGCTCTAGCAATGATGAACAATAATCAGGAACAGCTATTACATGTACATATACTGAAATACAGTAATAATTATAATGTATATAATGCAAATTTTTAATACAAATTATTTCACATATTATCTTCCTTTAGCAGGCCCATGATTATCAATAATTTACAAATAATCAACCAATGATATGGTTAAGTATAGATTTGAACCTAGATTACTAAAATAGTAATAAGTGTAATAATCTCTCAACTTGACAAAACCCACACAATATCAGAAATGGGAACAGCTTTTTTTCTGCTTTTTAATTTTTTTTTAATTTTATTTAAAAGTTAAAATACAACTCCAATAAAAAAGTGAAACAAAATCAAACAAGACAAAAAGAAAGAAAGAAAATTAATTTGCAGAAAGCCTTATTCACTTCAGTCATTGTCCCTGGTCCATCCAGAATCAAATACCCTTGAATGATTCTTAGTAATAAAACTTTTCCTTAAATTTAATACTGGGGTCTTTGCACATAATTGCATTTCCAAAGTCATACATCTCTGTTGTAGATACCTTCATATAATTATTTTTCAAACATTCTGTCATCTCTGGATTTTTTAGATTCATAGCCCTTTCTACCTTATCCACCAAATCTGTAATTTTCCAACAAAGTTTCTTCTCCTCCAACTCTGTTGCAACAGATTAATTTCCAATCCATCTGACTGCAAATCTAATTCTGTTGTTGCCTGTATCTGAATACAGATTTTAGGGTGATTTATAATTGTTGTTGCTTCACTGAACTTATCTAAATTTTCAAAAAGAGCTTTTAAGGTAAGAAGCATTCTTCTTTTCAAACGCTTCCCATAAAGCTTTTGTTGTTACCATTT
The DNA here is from genome assembly GCA_003457575.1 of Thermophis baileyi. Taxonomy (NCBI): domain Eukaryota; kingdom Metazoa; phylum Chordata; class Lepidosauria; order Squamata; family Dipsadidae; genus Thermophis; species Thermophis baileyi. Next base: position 655,062 of record QLTV01002422.1, on the reverse strand, counting down.
TTAGTGTAATCCAAAAACATACACAATTCACCTCAAGGACAATCGGTTCCACAGTCAGCTAACTGCAGGAGGAATTGAGATAATTTTTCCCAGCATAGAGAGTAAATAGAAGAGATAAAATGAAAAGTTCCTGCCTCTTTAAGAAGAAAAAAAAAATCAGAGAAATTTTCAGAAATAAAATACAATAAAATAGCACAGTTCTTTTAAAAAGTGGTAAAACTTTTGCTATGAGTCCAATGTAAATCAGTTCACTTACACTATGTAAGAAAAAATCTTTGTGCCACTGACTTTCATGTGGCAAAAATGAAATTTTTCATTATTCCAGAAAAAAAGCAGTAGTAAAGAATAAAAACTTTAGGTTTATAATCCAGTAAGGGGTAAAAATAGTTCAGCATTCAATCAGATGTTTAACATTTAAAAAATAAAGCAAAAATGAAAGAAAACAAATTCAAAAAAATTTTGTTAAAATGAAGGCACACTTAAATATCTGAACAGCTGATAGGAAAGGATGGAGACCTGACTCTCCAGCTGTTCTTACTGTGAATTGCAATCATCAAGATTCCTCTTCATTGGTAAGTGAGGGGTCCCCCGAGAGTCATCTGGGGTCATTCCTAGTTGCTCCTGTTCAATCTAGGGAGCATTTTGCCACCAAAGAGCCAGCTTTGACAGTGAAATCAACTGTTAGTTAGCAGGGGGGGGGGAATCCTCCCAGCCGCTCAGAGCACCATTTTTGGATGATCTCCCTTTTCTGCTTTATCCAGAATGTTTCATGATAGCATCAAACATTCATAAGCCAGAAAATAGATAAACAATAAAAGTACCTTTTCTATGCTTCATTACAGTTAATAATTCCCTTGATAACATTTCAGCTCTTGATTTGACTTTGATGATTGTTTCCCTAATTATTCAATTATATATATCTGATCTTACCTGAACGATTGTTGGGAGACATGCGCACCGGAGAGATGGAAGGTGTGCGTGAGGAAGAATACGGTCTTTGCCTATCCCTCTCTATCGTTGATGATGAAGCTACAAAATGATACTGTGACCATCCATCCTGCATAGGAACAGCATACAACAATAATAAACAGGCTGAACAGGATACAAGTATGAAAGAAAATACAAGTATGAAATATTTATTTATTTAACAATCTATCTTCCTTGTTAGGGGCCATTCTTATTCTTTATTAACAGGCAGGTCTTCCACATTATCTGTTTCTATATATTTTTTACTTAAAAAAAACCTTTTCTCAAAATAATCTTTTGAAATATGCATTCAATGCAGGCTGACTGACTTTCCCTTCACCAATAGGTAGACCCATATATAATGTGAATGTATGAGGATGACTTTATTCTTACACTAAGAATCTTGTAAAAACATTATATATTATATATACTATATATTTATAGGTGAATGTCATTTAAGAAGATCATGGTACAAGAGGACTAAGAAACAGAGAATGCTTCTATCTGATTTGGGGAAACTTCCTCCACTTTGCCAAGGCTGGGAAGGCTGCTAGGTCAGGGGGAGGCAAAGAAAGTGTTGATGTCTAAATTGATTTCGAAATATCTAGTGGAACTATTGCTTAAATGAGCTAGAGCTATACTTGTTGTAGTTAAGGATTGTAGAAAACTAATATAAGGAATAATTAATTATTGAGTGTACGCTGATCATATCCCAAACTGGGCAGCTGAAAATTAGATAAACTATAAGAAAGAAAACTGATTACTACTAAATACCAATAAAAATAATCAGTAAAGGCTAGTGATAAAATATCATCATTGCTGAAATCTACCACATTCCTGTTTGGCAGTAGTGGGTTCTAAATCCTGTCGCTACCGGTTTGCGCTCACGTTCGCGCCTGTGACGCTTCTGCGCATGCAGCGCTTCTGCGCCTCCCACCGCAGCTACCGGTTCGCTGAACCGGGCCGAACTGGGAGCAACCCACCGCTGCTGCTTGGTAAACATATGTTTTAGAAAAGTATATGAGATCTGGGACAAACATATTATATATTATTTATATTACATCTATATTATTTTCAGATGCTAGTGCTTATTTAAATATTAATGTTACATATTCAGTCTTTTAGAATAAAAAGATTCATTTTTGAAACACAACCATTGATTTTATATATTTATATTGAAAGGAAAAGATTTTATATGGCTTTTCAAATTTAGGAGAGGTCAATCTGAGACCATGAAAGGATAACCATTTATTTTTAAAAAATTAGAATGAGAAAACTAGGAGTCCAGTTTTAAAAATATTGTGATAATAGTATTTCAATAAACAAATAGAGAAGAAATGCCTTAATGAATTACATGAGGTCAATCACCCAACTCTTCCTAGATTTAGTTAACTCACAGTTTCTAAGCTTTCCAAAAAAGGTGATGAAAGTTTTAACACTGCTTTATAAATGGCCTTAACTGACCACAGGAACACAAGATACAACATAGTTCTAGTAAGCAACCTATTTTGACAGTTCAGTTATGTATTTGAGCAATCCATGGGCCTAAGGCTTTTAAAAAAAGCCTTAGGCCCATAGATTTTTTTTAAAATTTAGCTGAATTTCCCCAAGATTGGGACATCAAATTTGACAGCAGATTTTGTAGTTTACAGCAATATGATTTCCTGTTCATTTTTGGGAAATGAAAATACAAGCCTTTTCTGTAGTAACATTCACACTTGGCACACACTTCCCTGGGAAGTACAATTAGCACCCTTTCTCCTTGTATTTTGAAAACAATGCATAACTATTCCAATGTGCATTTGACCTAATTTTATAGTGGATATGCACAGGCATTGTATTTTTAATAATTGGAATGTTTTCTATCTTATTCCTACTCTGTTATCCATTGCCCAGTCTTGAGTAGGTGTTCTATACATATTGTAAAAAAAATGTACAAGCATCAAGCTGTTTCCGTGGTGAAAAACAGTAATTTTAACACAAGGAAAAGTGTATATTTTAATGACATATTGTATACTAATACCATGTCAATGAAATTGATATAGTAACATGCCTCAAATTATGAAGTAGTACAACTACTCAGTGAGATTGTCCTCAAGTTAATGGACTGCGAAGTGAAAGCTTAAATAGCAGTTGCAATTTTAATCTACAAACCCATTATCTCTGAAGTCAATTTAAATTAATACATTTTTCTTTACTATAAATCTAGGTTTGTCCAAAGGTCTCTTAAAATAATTGCTTGAAATCAACCTAATACCTGCCCCACTTAGAAAAGCCAAACTGAGTACCATTGGAAAGGGACAAGACCACGTCTTCTACTAAATTTGAGGGGAATAGCCTGGCGTGAGAGAGTGCGAGATTAGACAGCAGACCATACTTCCAACTTTGCTGTTGCTCTGCATTCACCAACTCCTTTAAAACAGTCCTGCTTTGGGAATAGCCAACTGCTGCTATGAGAACTCACAAGGGGTTGATGATCCACACTTTTCTCTAGAGTTGAGCAACTTTTCAATAGTTGGGAGCAGTGGTGGGATTCAGCCGGTTCGGGCCGGTTCAGGTGAACTGGTAGTAAAAATTCTGGCAGGCCCTGCCCCTCTCAGTCACTCCTCATCTCGCCTACCCAGCATAGCACACTGTGTGGCTCCTTGCTTGTGTTGACCACAGTCTCTGCGGCTTGCCTGCCTTCCCATGCGGTGCCTGCGGCCCAAATGAGCGGCCCTGATCTGCCTGCCTGGGTAAGTAAGACTGCGAGTCGCGGCCTAGCTAGCTGCCCCCCCCACCGTCCCCAGTCCTCAGCTTCCCTGGCTTGTTTCACTGCGATGGCTCCATCCCACGTGGCACTGTGGCCTAGCTAGCTTCCCCCCCACCGTCCCTGGAACTTGCCTGGCTTGCTTCGCCGTTCGCCTCGGCCAGTCGGGGAACGCGCCATTCCCCGGCTCCGGCATTGCCCCAGAGCCTCCGCCCACTCGCTGTTCACCTCGGCTGGGGAACGTGCCATTCCCCGGCTCCGGCCTTGCCTCGGAGCCTCCGCCCGCTCGCCATTTGCCTCGGCCGGGTAATGCGCCATTCCCCCGCTCCAGCCTCCGCTTGCATTCCGCCCCCCCTTTGGCCTCAAAGGCGGCCCCCCGGGCCAAAGCAATTTATTCGGCCTGCCACATTAGGCCGAAGGGCTGTGGGGGGGCAGCGGCATGGGCGCAGGAGGGCCGAAGCAGTTTGGGAATGGACCAGATGGTTCTTCTTACCTGTAAGAAGTCTCATCCGGAAAGTGCTGCAGCGGAGATCTTGCAGCTGCTTCTTCCGTCCCTTGCCGAGCCTCAGTCGCTCGCAGAGCGGCTCCATGTGTTCTCCGGGTCAGCAGCTGCTTCTCTCTGCCGCTGCTCTTGCTGGGAGAGCATCTGGCATAGTGCAATTTAGCAGCTGTGAGCTGCCGTTTTCCTCTAAGTCCCATCTGGAAAGTGCTGTGGCAGAGAGAAACAGCATTCAACCTGGCTGCTTCTCTCTGCTGCAGTGCTTTCTGGATGGGACTTAGAGGAAAATGGCGGCTCATGGCTGCTAAATTTCGCTGTGCTGCACCAGATGCTCTCCCAGCAAGAGCAGCGGCAGAAAGAAACAGCCGCTGACCTGGAGAGCACATGGAGCAGCTCCACGTGTTCTCCAGGTCGGCAGCTGTTTTCTCTCCACCACTGCTCTTACTGGGAAAGCATCTTGTGCAGCACAGCGAAATTTAGCAACCATGAGCCGCCACTTTCCTCTAAGTCCCATCCGGAAAGCGCTGCGGCAGAGAGAAACAGCATTAAACCTGCCGCTTTCCAGATGGGACTTAGAGGAAAGTGGCGGCTCTTGGCTGCTAAATTTCGCTGTGCTTAAAGGGACAGGCTGTGGCGGCTGCCTTCTGAGCAGCTTTGCTGCGAAGGGAGGCAGGAAACGTTTGGCCAAGTCGTCTCCTCCTTCTTGGCCTCAAATATACGCACAGAGCAAACCTACCTCATGGCACATACCTCATGGCACCGGGATCTTCTGTGAGGAGACGGCGCGTGGGCGAGTCCCTCCGGTGCCGTGAGATGTGTGCGTGCGTGTTTGCTCTGTATGTATGTTTGAGGCCGAGGAGGAGGAGACAACTTGGCCGAACTTTTCCTGCCTCCCTTTGCAGTGAAGCTGCTTGGAAGGCAGCTGCGGCAGCCTGTCCCTTTAAGGTACTTCAATGCTGCCCACCGTGTGGCCCTGTGCAAAGGCAGCCAAGCAGAGCTGCTGCTGCCAAAGGAAAAGGGCTCGACTCTCCCAGTCCCGGTCGCTCCGTAAGCTGAAGCCGGGTGGTGGAGGGGGGACCTTAAAGGGACAGGCTGCGGTGGCTGTCTTCCGAGCAGCTTTGCTGCAAAGGGAAACAGAAAAGTTTGGCCAAGTCGTCTCCTCCTTCTCGGCCTCAAACTGGTGGACTGGATGCGGGTGTGAAGGGCCTGGCTCCGCAGGGCTTCCTCGCTCAGTTGAAAACTTCGTTCGGCCTTCTGGAATTCACTGCACCGGGGCAGGAATGATTCCCACGGACCCCGCCACTGCTTGAGCAGGGAGGATGACGCTGAGGAGGAGAAAAACTGTGAGGTTTTGCGCCAGGCGGCTGGCCCTTTTTCAAGCCCGGCCCGGTTGGGTTGAGTACTTTCTTGGGATGGATGCCCGGACACGAGGGGCACAGGCTAGGACCGGGTGCCCTCATCCGTTTCTCCCAAAGTGCTTTTTTTTTCCCCTCCAAGAGGCAACTGGACTTTCTGGTTTTTCTTTGAAGACATTTTGCTCTGAGGAAGCTTCTGGGAGGAGCTGAAGAAGCTTCTTGGAGGAGAAGCGAAAGGTCTTAGAAGAAAAAGCAGAAAGTCCAGCTGCCTCTTGAAAAAAAAAAGCATCTTTGGGGCAACCTGGATGACCGAGAATCCCCATAGACATCCCTCATCCTAACCTTCCTTTCTGATGCAGCTGTTTTTTGCTTCTGCACATGCGCAGTAGCTGGGTTTTTAGCACTGCGCATGCGCGCGTGCGTGCGCGCAGGAGGAAGCGAACCGGCAGCGAGTTAAGAACCCACCCCTGTGTGAATACCAAAAATAAGCATTGGCAGTGTTTATATTAACACATGATCAAGATTATTGACTTGTCCTGATCTATTATGAATGAGCAGCATGCTGGTGTACGTTATTCTCCTGTTCCTTTCTATATGAGAATAGCAAAACAAGTCAGGATTTGTTTCAAAATCATACAAAAACTTTGCAAGCAATTCAATTTATTACAATTTGTAAGTCTTCATAGTTTTGGTCCAGGCGTTCCTACTAAAGCAGGCAAGATACACAGGCAATTTCTGTTCAGTTGTGTGCAAAATTGCCGTTACCTGCGATTGCGAAGAGTTTCAGACAGAGGTGGATTTTAACCTCTGAAAGTTTATATTCAATAATTTTGTTAATCTTTAACTTCTTTATAAACTTTGGTTTGACTTTGTTCAGAATAACTTCTTGAAGTTTCAAATCTCTAAAAATACACAACTATTTCAATTACAACAGATAGAACATTACAAAATAGTTTATTTCTACTCTCTAAATGCTGCTATCTGGTGAATGACACATTTTTGTGTGAAAACTCCATACTATCAGATAGTAGTTTCTATTAAGTAATCCTAAATTACTTAATAGACATTTCCTAGGAAAATTGAATGTGAATTGGAACTAAAGCAAGCAATGAAGCTATTGCTTTAAGTTGGCAAATAGTGCACTTATTTATTTAGCCTGAGAGTATCAAAAGTTTTAATATGAAAAGATGCGCCTAAGAGATTGGAAGAGGGCTCTGCAATAACCTATTCTGATACTTCTCTGAAAAGACCTGTGGCTTCAAAGATATGATAGCAACATGTTGTTTGTGCAGTGATCCCTACTGTTTCACCACAAAAGTCAACAATCAAATTCTGTTGGGTATGGATTTTCAATCTCGGCTAGATAATACCACAGTCAACATGAGCTAGTTCTTAAGATTATAGGAACATAATAAAATCATATGGCATCTCTGGACCCCTACATGATTGGATAACTGCGTTCCTGTCAAACAGACAACAAGTGGTTAAAATAGAGAGTTCTCTATCAAATCCTGTACCTGTCAATAGTGGTGTCCCTCAAGGCAGCGTTCTAGGACCAACACTCTTCATACTTTACATAAATGACCTTTGTGATCACATTATAAGCAACTGCGTTCTCTTCGCTGACGATGTCAAACTATTTAACACCACAGACAATGCTACTACCCTTCAGAAAGACCTTGACT
>QLTV01002422.1:603948-647401 GCA_003457575.1 Thermophis baileyi | reverse complement strand
CCGATCTACATGTGGTTCATAAAATTATCTGCCACAATGGCCTACCTGTCAATGACTACTTCATCTTCAACCACAACAATACACGAGCACACAATAGATACAAACTTAAAGTAAATCGCTCCAAACTCGACTGCAGAAAATATGACTTCAGCAACAGAGTGATCAATGCCTGGAATTCACTACCTGACTCTGTGGTTTCTTCCCCAAACCCAAAAAACTTTAACCTTAGACTGTCTACTGTCGACCTCACCCCATTCCTAAGAGGTCTGTAAGGGGCGTGCATAAGCGCACCAGCGTGCCTACCGTCCCTGTCCTACTGTCCTCATCTATCTGTATTCACTTTGATTATGTTTATGTTTATACCTATACCTGCTATCTTGTACACGTTTGACAAACAAATAAATAAAATAAATAAAATAATAGAGGAAGTTGAATTTATGTTTTGCTTTGACATGCCTTCATTCATTTTTCTGCGGATAGCCTTATTAAATTGAGGTTTAAATGTAATTTAATTTGCCCTTCTACCGTCATGTTGCTCATGAAGCAAAATGATAGTAAGAAACATAAAAATGTTGTTTAGTTTTCTTTGGGCAGGGACAGTCTTCTCCTTAGTTGAATAATATATGAAAATGCAACTTAAATGAAATAATGTCTTTTTCAGATCAAAACAAATGCTGTTGCCAATATATATTATACATTTCAAATTACAAATTTGATTTGGGGGACTATGTCTCCAATGTCTTTTCTAATGCAGTCACTGCAAATATAACATTAGCCTTTCTTTACTCTAAGTCCATTTCGATTTATAAGTAAGTATTTAATAATAAATTCATTAGATATACTTCAGTTTTAAAAGTGATTACTGGTAAAGATTTAAACCAATTTTTAGAAGTCAAAAGGGAATATTATCAATTGAATGCAAAAATAAATACTAGGTGACGCACTGGTTGCCTTCATAAGTTAGTTTTAGATTTAGTGCTTCTAATGGAATTTAATTAAATTGATCTGGATATTGTAAAAGCACAATAGATTTGGGACTCCTGAAGTCAGTATGTAACCACTCCAAAAGTAAAATGTTGGGTATTTCTGAACCCATTTGTATCCATCCTACTTAATCCTAATTAAGCAAAGTTAAGCAAAAAACATATGACGTACTTACAAGGAATTCTTCTTATGGGAACGTATTAACATATATAATTTCTTTAAACAAGGCAATAAGATCTAGATCAGTGGTTCCCAATGTGGGGCCCACGCCCCACAGGGGGGCAATTTGATTTTTAATGGGGGCAATTGGAACCTTGTTTAAACCAAGTTAATGGCCTTTTAGGCTTCCTCCACGTGAGTAGGTGTTCACTTTTTGAATAGTAAGAATTATATGTCACGGGGGGGGGGCGGCATCAGGATTTTAGAGACGCTTAGGTGGGGCATGGCCAAAAAAAGGTTGGGAACCACTGATCTAGATTTTAATATAACTATAACTATAAATCTAAGAAAGATTCTAAGAAAAAAGTCTTAGAAAGATTCTAAGAAACCTCTGAATCATAAGCCTGTTCAAGATTTCCCCCCTATTTTTTAAAATAGATACAGTAAATCCACTCGTAGAGAGAATTTGAAGGAGAGTACTTGCTAATTTGATCCTTTTCTTTAGGATTGGATCTACTGAATGGTACCTCAGGAACACTGCAGAACTATTACTTATTAATACTGAAGTTACAGTTGTACATATTAATGTTAACTAAGACTGAATTTACCACAAAGGATCCACTGAAAGACAATAAATCCCTTATTTCAATATATTGAATGAGACAGATATTGAAGAAATAAATAATTCTTCAAAAAAAGGTCAAAGAAAGAGATGGGTGCACAAGAATAACTGTGCTGCTACTCTTTAGGTGCATAACATATTAACATATTATGTCTTAATATATTAATATATTATACCTCTATTAATATTTTATAGCATATTCACAGTATTTAAATGAATAAGATTTCTGAAGTACAAGGTATCTATTGGGATTATACCTAATCTTTTGGTCTTTATATACCTCTGTATTTATTAACTGTTCTATTATTTAGCTTGGTCTTTTCTGGAGGATTGAGCTGTGAAATTTTAAGTTCTAACAGATATAGGTCATAGATCAGTGCCACTTAACTTAAATTTTCTACCCTGGTTGTCAAGCACCAAATAATTGATAAAACAAACAGTAGATGAAACTAAACATGATGAGTTTTTACTCAGCATTTAAGCTATTTTAATTAATCATAAATAAAAAGCAAATACTGAGGAATATTGCCAATACTGCAGGTGAAAAAACAATAATTGACCTAGAAACTTACTATGTAGTGCCCTCATATAAGTAAAGTTAGAGATGGGAACTGATACGGTTCCTTTTGTATTGCAAGAAAAATGCTTTCTCCACCCTCCTCTCCAGTTCATAGAAAAGCAACCGTGACCTCAGAAATAATAATTGAAGTGCGCTACGGAGAACTTCATGTATCTGTCCTTCAAGTAGAAAGAGAAGAATGAACCAGAGATGGAAAATGTCTTTAAAAGTTTTGGAATACAACATAGAGGCTCTCCATTAGGAATATAGTTTTTTTGACGCTAATGAAATTCAACAGAAATGAGTGCTTCATCAAATTTAAAGACTGGCAAACTAGAGTGAAGATGATTACAGTACTTTCTATGGAGGAAATAAGGACCAGACTGTTAAAACAAATAAGTTAAACTTTTAGAGTTTATAAAACTATTTTCTCATGTTTGCTTTTCTTACAAATGCTCTGCCAAAGAAACTGCCAAAGCAAGCAAGCTAGCTCTTACTTTTTTGACTCGTAGAAAATGAAGTATTCATCATGCAATTTTGGTTCATATTTCCCAAGTAGTTTAATAATAATACCTATCTCAGATTCCTAAGACTGCTGTATATCAGGTGAGATCACTATTCAGTTAATGACAGAACAAGCTATTGTGGGTTTTGGAAAAGAACTTTTGCTAGCTCAACCTGAAGTGTTCCGCATGGAAAATATATGCAATCCATGACAATCCCTTCCCTTCAAAACCTCTCAGACCAGGTTCTCTTCCCTAATCTATGCTTTCATTTATCATATATATAGCATTATGACTTCTTTATTACAGTTAGAAAGTTCATTTATTCAGCCCAATTTCACAATTTCTACTTTTCCTTCTTCCATCTGAAAATTGCCACCATTACAGAATGCTAATCAATGTTACATTTTCTTAAAAAAAAAAAAGCTTTAGAGTTTATATACCATTAAAAAAAAGACTAATATCTTTCATTTTGCATGAAATGGATAAGAACTAAACATACCCTATGGGCAGTTAAATTGTTTTTGCAATTTAAGTTTTTATGTGTATATAAATTAGGAGCCGAGGTGGCGCAGTGGTTAGAGTGCAGCACTGCAGGCTACTTCAGCTGACTGCTAGCTGCAGTTCGGCGGTTCAAATCTCACCGGCTCAAGGTTGACTCAGCCTTCCATCCTTCTGAGGTGGGTAAAATGAGGACCCAGATTGTTGGGGGCAATATGCTGACTCTGTGAACCGCTTAGAGAGGGCTGTAAAGCACTATGAAGCGGTATATAAGCCTAAGTGCTATTGCTATTGCTAAATGTAAATGTGTATGTATATATACATGTGTGTGTGTATCACTAATATAACAAAGTACAAATGATTTAATGACTTGTATCAAAAGCAAATGTATCTATCTTTAGGTTGATAGAGAACCCTGGCATCAAAATGAAGATTAAAATACACTGTAAAAACTATTTTTTGATAAAGTGTTATCATCAAAATCTATAGTTTGGTTCTTTCATTCATTGGATCTGTGCATTTCCAACTTATATCTGAATGCCAAAATCCCATTACTCAATCAGTATGACAAAGAATTACTGAACCATTTTCTTCCATTGTGTTCCTGAAATTATTATAAAGTCCCCTATTTAACATTTCTAAGAATATTTATTCTTTCAATGTACTGTACAGTTGAAAGTATTTTCTTCTTTTTCAAACTACAGTATTTTTAAAAGCTGCTGCAGTTATGAACAAAAAGAGAATACACATTTTTTTCTCTATGAATCTTATCTCTAATTTTAGTTTTAAAGATGGTCAAATTCAGATCCAATTCAAATAATTCTAAGGTTCATGTATAGCTTACACCTTTATCTTGCTATGGCTTACAATTCAGTTTCATGTGTTGTTTGGCAAAAGAATAGAAGGAACAACTCATTTTATATTCATTTCAATGAATTTTAAGAAGCACACAAGTATTCTAGCAACTATCTAAGAAAATGCCATGTACTGGATGAAACATGGAGTTAAATATGCAATTATAATTATGTGAGATGATTATTGGCTGGTAGGAGAAATGAATTCTTTAGAATTGCAATGATTTAGAGTCCTCCAGAAAACGGTGCCCCGAACAGCAGGATAAATTTTTCCCCTGCTGACAAACATCTGATTTTGCTGCCAAAGATGGCTCTCTTTGGCAGCACGCTCCCCAGAATTGAATGGGAGCAACTAGGAATGACCCAAGATGATCCTTGGATGACCATATAGTTGCATGGGAAGACAGTTGCAATTCTTGGTAACAGTGATCTCTTACCAAGTTGGTTCATCATCTTTTCCTGTCAGCATTTTTTTCTAGAAGTGCCTTGATTTTAAACAGCACGTTTTGCTTTTGACCTACATCTTTAATTAAGCATCTGGTTGAATGCTGATTTATTTTATATCCCCTTGCTGGACTGTGAACTTTTTACCTTTTTTTTTTGCTTTGCTTTGGAGTTAGGAAACATTTTCATTTTTGCCACATGGAAATTGATGACGTGAAGACTTTCTCTTTGGTAGTGAAAGTGATCTGATCTGATTTACAATTATACTGGACTGCTGTACAAATGATTTTCTATTTTACTAGTTTTTAAAAGAACTTTGCTGCTTTATTTTGCTTTTGTATATATTTTTGGTTTCTTTTCTTTTGTTCTCTACAGAAATGGAAATGTTCTCTTACATTTCTATTTCTTCTCTATCATGGGAAATATTATCTTATTTTCTCCTGCAGACATCTTGTTAGAACATCTACTTTGTTTGTCTTTGAGAGTAATTGCCCTTGTTTTGTTGTGAAAGTCGGGCTAAAATTTGGACTATATTAAAAATGGAAACAACAATAAAAGCAGATGAACTTAATCTTAAAGCCTTCTTGGAAGTCTTCAGGAAAAATGCTTTTCAACTTACAAGCTCTGAGTGAAAATTTAGATACAAGGTTTGATGATTTAACAACAGTTATAAATCAATCTAAGGACGATAATAAGATACAGATAATAGTAACTAAATCAAACTTACAATTAAGTGGATTGGAAGTCAATTTGTTGCTGACAGAATTGAAGGAGAAGAAACTTTGCTTGACAATTGCAGGCTTGTTGGAGAAGGTTGAAAGGGGCCTGGATTTAAAAAGCTTAGAGATGGCAGTATGGATCAGTAGTGAACTGTACTTCCTTAAGAAAACTGATGGAGATTGTGGAATAGACTTATTATACTCAATCAGAAAACAACTGTTAAGTTGTGGTTCAACTGGCATGAAACATTTCTGAACAACAAGCACTGCAAAGATGTTCATAACAGAGAACTATGACTTTGGAGGAATGAGATGCAATTGTTGGGAAAGATCCCTGTTATAATTTTAAGGTAAAGCTTTATTAAGAATCAATTAAAGATATCTGATGCTAGACAGATAGAGATAATAATTGCAGTGGTTTATGGTAGATTAGAAGCCATAGTGGACTTTCTCTGTATGAAATACAATAATAGATTGTTAACAGAGGGATCTGAAGTTTAGTTTTGTTGTTGGCTCTACCTGTTAACTGATTATTTTTTACAGTAAATAGATCGTTGATCAGATTAGTTGGGCAAATAGAGCTTAAAAGTTTATAAATTGTAGACCTGTTTTGCAAGGGGGGAGATGATTATTGTTGAAATATATGTATCAGTATTCAACTAGGGGGAACAATATATGTGTTTGTTTTTTATGCACATTTTTTTGGTCTTGTTAATTTTTGCTTTGTTGTTTTCTTTTCTGCTGAAGTTTGTATTTTAATTTTGGAAATAATAATAAAAAAGAAGTGCAATGATCTAATACAACAGAAATGGAATAAAAAGATTTCCCTGTGATTTAAGTTCATATATTTCCTTTAGGAAAAGGGATGTACGGTTGTTGTGGTTCTGGACATATCTGTTTGAACCAAGGCAGTAAATCTGTGGAATTGCTTCTTTATTCAGATAGTTTGACAGCTGCAATGGGAAAAAGAGCATACATAATAGAGGATTAACCTTTAATCATCATCTGTTTATCAGAGTTCTGGAATCTGTTAGTAATCCATGGGAGATGGGTAGTATTCTAGTAATAATCCCACTTCTTATGTTCTATGGCTAGTGATGAGCTTCCATAATGCAATTAAGTGGACTTTTTTAGAATGATATTTCTGATAATTTTCCTGGTAACATTTATCTACAAAACTTTCAAAATGAATGGCTTTGTCTATCTATAATTAATTATTGATTTTCCTATTGTGAATGCAAGGATGACAAGACTTAATCTAATCAATAACATACTGATGTATACAAAAAGACTAGTATGTCAGATAAAACCCAAAGGATAGAATGTCAGACATACAAGAATCATAATTTACACTGTTATGTTATATAGGGAGCCACTCAACAAGCTCTATTAAAAGCACAGCTAATTTTCAAAATTGTTTATATCATGCAGGGTACATGCAAAATTATCTGTAGCTCAATGGCATTCTGCAACCTGTCTAAATCTCTTTGGAAAATCGTCTAAAGTGTAGATATGTAACAGTTGGGAGATCATGGAGTTTACTGAAATTGTGAAATTAACTGAATCGTTCGAAAGATAACACTATATACTGTACATTCTTTAGCAAATCAGAAATCTAACTATAGACCTTAGAGCAAATACAATAATTATGGCCAAATAATAGCAAAATGAAGTTAATAGGATGTATTATGAATAAGAAAGCCAACATTGTTACTGAACCATTTTCATTTCCAAACCAGGCACTCTCTCTTATACCTTTTCCTCAGAAAGAATTAAACTCTCTAACACAAGAAATGAATTGAAACAAAGAATAACTGAGCATCTAGAATAGCACAAAAACAACTGAATAAGGTTGCCTGCATTAAAGCCTGTGACAAAAAGAACAAAGAAACAAAATGAAAAAAGGGGGCATGAATCATCCCTGCTAAAGGGCCGCAATAAGCTGGTAAACCAAGAATAAAATGATATCTTTTGGAGAATTTAAAAGAACACTTTCCTTAAGTGAGATATAGTTTTTTAAAAAGTATGTGTTATTGTTTTAGAAGGAAGACCACTATTTAAATTAACTTGGTACAGAGAGAGCAGTTGGGCAGCCTGCTTAATTGTGTGTAAAATAACCTCCCTCCTCTTTAATTTAAGAGTGCAATCCTGGGATGGAGATTAAATTAACTAAAACTTGCACCACAGAAATAGGTTCTCCCAAATGAATATATCTGCATTCATGTAATAATTAGATAATTCTCCATCCCTCAATATTGTGAGCAAGAAACCTAATAAACCATTATTCCCTCTGCTGATTTTTGAACAATATAGCTTGCTTACACTGAATATGAAAGAGCTGAAATTATTAGTTTCATGGACTCACTCATAAAGTTCTAGAAGAATTTGTTTTCTAGCTGCATGCACTGGTCATTTTAATTTCCCTTAAGAGTCTGATTTTATTTTAGTACAACAAGGAGGAATATAGCCCAAAGAAGTTGGAAATGGTTTCATAGCAGCAGTATAGTTTCATCTCTCCATATAAAATATGACTGGAATAACAATACAATATAGCCCCCCCCATTTCTTTAACAGATATAAAATGATATAAACAGATATATTTGAATCTCTGTCTGGTTTGGCATAGCAACCAAACAAGACAGACACAATGGATAGTTAGGTCTGCAGAAAAAACAATTGCAACCAGCCTGCCTTCCATTGAGGACCTGTATACTGTACGAGCTAGAAAGACGGCTGTGAAAATATGTACAGACCTCTCACATCCTGAACATAAACTGTTTCAACTCCTTCCCTCAAGATGACGCTACAGGGCATTGCACGCCAAAACAACTAGATACAAGGACAACCCCCCCCCAAATACCATCAGTCTGCTAAACAACTAATTCCCACAGCACTGTCTTATGCCCTGGGATATCAAACCACCTAGAAGGGCTGTATTACTACTATCCTTCTCATCTTTCCTATTATCTATTTCCTTAGCTTCTTATGACTATAACTTTGTTGTTTGTATTTTATGATTTATGTTGACTGATTTTATTTAGTATCCTATTATCAGGGGTGGGCTTCAAAAATTTTAGCAAGGGGTTCTCTGCCCGGTTGCTGGGTGGGCGTGGCCATGGTGGGCGTGGCCTAGTCAGCCTCCTGCACCATGGTGGTGGGGGGCATTTTTGCCCTTCCTGAGCTCCAGAGGCTTTCTTCGAGCCTCCGGGAGGGCGAAAACGGCCTCCCCAGGCTCTGGAGGCCCTCTGGAGGTTGGAAACGGGCCCATTTCCGGTAGGCCTGTTTTTCGCCCTCCCCGAGCCTCTGCGCGTGCCCTGCACTTACCTGCATCCAAAACGGGCTGCGTGGGGACTCCTGGGAGGGGAGGGGTGGGCGGGGCCAGCCAGGAGTGGGATTTGGGGGTTCTCCGAACTGCACAGAATCTTAGCTAGAGGTTCTCCCGAACTCCTGCGAGCCCCCAGCAGCCCACCCCTGCCTATTATGATTTATGTGGATTGCTTTTATATAGTATCCTATGACTATCACTGGGTGCTATATCTTATGATATACTGTTAAGGGCTGGAGTATCTATCATATGTCTACTTTTAACACATAACTTAAGCACATAGGTAAGTTTGCTTATGCAATTCAACATTTTCTATGATAAAAAGTTGGACAGAATCCAGGCTGCAAAGTAAGCAGGCTTTTGTTTCACTTGGTCGTGGACAGAAGCTTTGTGGATGCAACCTCTGCTTGAGTCATACAGCTTAATACTAGCAAGTTACAAAACATATACATATAAGCACGGAAACCAGATAATGCTGCAGCTGGAAAAGTTCTTTTTGTTGTTGTTTTTGTACTGTACCAGAGGTAGCATGGCAGTTAACAGGAAGAAACTGTAATTGGTAAAATTTGCTTTCTTCAGTGGAGAGATCCTCTGGATTTTAGTTCTTCTAGTCCAGGGGTGGGGAACCATGGCCCTTTTATGACTTTTATGACAGGAATTCTGGGAGTTCAAGTCCACAAGTCATAAAAGGGCCATGGTTCCCCACCCCTGCTCTAGTCAATGGAAGGACACTACCATGTTTGAAAGGTTCATTCTGGTATAAGCCATAGAAATTTTAACAGAGAAATATTAGACATTTTTGAAAGCCACATTCATCTACTTTTGAACACAACAGAAAGTAACTGCAGCCTTGACCTACATAAGCCCTTCAGACATCTTGTCTCAATTCTCTTGCCTAAAGCAAGTTTGAGATTTCACTGAATAACTAACTTCAAAAGGAAGGTTGTCAGTCAATTATTCAGAGTGATGTACCATAAAGAGCATTTCTATCTGTCTTAGAGAAAGATCAAAAGAACACATCCTACTCTCTGCAGTGATACAATCTTTTAATAACCAAAGCTAGAAAGCATCCTAAAATTTGTTGCAACTCTAAATCTACATTTTAGCAGTCAAGTAAATGCCTTGGCTTTATGGAATGCACCACATTCAGCAGCCTTGGCATAAGCAACTAAGAGCAAATTTTAGCAAATGCCAATTATTGTTTCTACCCAAATTTTAAAAGTGTCATACAATAATTTTTAAATATACAGTACAATTGTCTTAAAAGTGTATCTGAGAACATTAATATTCCATATATTTGACTAAAAGAATAAAAACACAGCATTCTTGGGTTGTGCTTTTTTCATGAAATACCCTTTAATTAGTCAACCTCCACTGCCTGGATAATAAGCCTGATTATAAGGCATATGCAATCCACATTCCCTATAGACTATGACCCCACACTGCCTGTGTAATTTGGGTATCCATGTTATTATATTTTTATAAGTCACCTATGGCAAATAAAGGAATAGAAAATTGCACCAAGGGGAAACCAATAATATCTGAATTAATATAGTGTTTGCTTTATGCCATGATGATATGTTTAAGAAAGAATGACATGATATCAATCTTTATTCTTTTGTAATCCCAAATAATGAGGATTGACAAAAATATTAGATAGGAAAACATAAGAATAATTGCTTATTCTATATTGCAACATTCAAACATGAAGTTTGAGGAGATTATCTGTTTAAACCAACCTACAATGCTGGGATTTAAGTTGATATAGCCTCAGCACAATTTGAGGCAAAGACATGTGTGAGTGTATTCTTCTCTCTTTCTCTTCCTTCCTTTTTTTTTTTACAACCCCGTAATCCAGTGATGGATAGCCTTTTCTGGACCAAGTGCCCAAAGACCCCACAAAATGCAATGCGCGCGTGGCCCCCGCGCATGCCCCCTACCCATCCCGCACATTCACACGCAGCCCCCAGCATGCGCCCCCATGCATATGCACCCCACCCCTTGTGCATGCACGTGCTGCACCTTCGCATGCGCCCCGCCTCCCCACGCATGCGGCCCCTTTGCATGCACCTCTGCGCATGTGCCCCCCCTGCACATGCGCATGCAGCCCTGTGCATGCACAAAGACCCAAAGACCAGCTGGCCGGTGGGAGGCGCATGTGCATGCACGGCGGAGCTCAGCTGGGACCATCACGGGCGTAATCCCTTAATTTGGGATAGAGTTGGGGCAACTGAATCGAGGTGAGTGTTTATTGACCAGATGCCCTTCCTGACACCTATGGGGAGTTCACAGCAGACATTTTCTCTTGAGAGAGAAACATCTGCTGCTACCTAGGATTGAACTCTCAACCTTCCGAATGAGAGGCAAGCATCTTCATTTCTAGGCCACTGTGCCCCCCTTCCCCCCTTTGAACACAATTCTTATTTTATATGCTGTTAGGCAATTTTTTTTCCTAGCGCTTAAAACATTCTATCAATATTGTCAATATTTGTACAGATGCTTATACTTAAAATTTTGAATATGCTTTGATCAATCATCTCTATTGCTTTATAAGTAATTTTGATTTTTTTCAATATAGCTTAATAGTGTTTCAACATACATTTAATAACTGCAAAATCTGATTTTAATAAAATTTGAATAAAATCCCTATTATTTAATAAACAAAACATAATCTGGCGTGAATTAAATGATGAACATTTTATTTATTGTACTTTGCCATGCGAAGAACATGGAAAAAAATCTTGTGGATGTGTTTCCTCAAAAGAAGAATTCCTTAAGTGAATGAAGCCAGGATGGGGTGGGGAGATCTTTTGGTGGTAGGTAAAACTTTACAAGATTTTGGCAATATACAGCAGAACATTTTTGTATCATGTTATGTTTTAGTAACAGATGGCTGGTGCTAACAGTTTTGACATCACAAATCACTTGTCTGGAGATATGGGAATGCTGGTTCCAAGCTTCCTCTCTACAACCAGATAAGAAGGAAAGAAAAAAATCTGAAGCAAACTCCTAATCCAGTACTCTTTTACTTAAAAATAAGTACCTTATCAAATACATCAACATGAATTAAAATAATAAAGTCTATCAACATACATTATTAACAAAATCACATAAAACAATATCAAAATGAATTACAAAGGGAAGGTACATTTTCAACTGGTTCTTTTTCTCAAAAAGCCAATTTATTTTCTTTAGTAAGTTATTTAGCTAGATGCCTGAGATGCATTTGACTCTGAGGCTGCACATATCCAATTCTGATTGGATTCTAGCAATCTGTTGCAAATGAACAAATTAGATATAGTTCCTACCCCTTCCGAATGCCAAGGAGGCAAATCTCAAGATAAAGGAGTTATCAGTTTGGAATTTTGTTGCTGTGCAGTACCACTCCAAAACAGTCCAAATGTAATAGTGAATGTCAGGTGATTTTTATGCTTCACTTTCTGTGAAGCAGTCTTGGTCTTCCCATACCATTTCTCCCTCTCTTTGGACTACTGTTACACCCTTGGCTGAGTCCTCTTCAGTCTGATTTCACTAGTAGAAACAGTCTAAGTAACAAGTACATAGTGTCATGACGAAGTTGAGGTTTCTGAGAAGGCTTTGAGATAGGGATTAGATACAGTGCTTATTCCAGGTCTGAATGGCATTTGGATAAATCTTTAAATAGGTGCACACAATACTGAACTGGTGTGATCTGCAGCTCAGGGCTACTCTAACTGTAATAGACTTTTCTATGCATCAGGCTCTTTAATTAGCCTACTGGTTTTCTAGCTCCCAGTGATATTTCCATGGACCAAATAGATAGGCTTTCATCTCATAGGCAAGTCAACTGGCCAGGAGCAATGGGATCTAATGCTCCCCCTCAATGACTGCTTGGGATTCAGCTTTCTCTGGGTTCTTCATTCTGGTCCTTCCTTGGGGAAGATTCCTTAGGGCAGTGTTGGCGAATTTTGGCACCGAGTGCTGAAATGGGAGTGCACGCATGCATGTGCCGGAAACCAGAAGAGCAGCCACCCGGTGCACATGCATGCGCACTGGCCACCTGGTCTTCCAGTTTCTGGTGCGCATGCACGCGCAAAGACCAGGTGGCCGGTGCACATGCACGCACTGGAAACTGGAAGAGCAGCTGCCCGGTGCGCATGTGCATGCCGGGAAGATGATCTTCCGGTTTCCGGTGCACGCATGCACACCGGCCAGCTGGTCTTCATGTGCACATGCGTGCCAGAAACCAGAAGACCAGATGGCATGCGCACCGGAAACTGGAAGATCATCTTCCTGGCACACGCATGCGCACCGGGCAGCTGCTCTTCCGGTTTCCGGCGCTCCTGCGCGTGTGAAGACCAGCTGGCTGGTGCACCAGAACCCGGAAGAGCAACAGGCGACAGCTCGAGTGACCGGAGAAATGGCTCTGCGTGCCACTTCCGGCACACGTGCCATAGGTTCCCCATCACGGCCTTAGGGGCATGATAATTGCTGTCTTTTGGAACCTGATAATCTATTTTATATTACCAGTATATTTGAATTAGGATTTAGAATCAGAAATCATCACTTTCATTTCTTGTAAAGGGATAGGGGAATAATGCAAAGCATTTAGGGTTAAATATATGCACTGGCATGTCATTAACATGAACAGGGCTTATATTTTCACTTTTTTCCTGTTTAGCAAAGGGGTTATTAAATATATTTCAATGTAATATTTAAGCATCCTATTATATATTTTTAAATACATATTAACCTTATTTTAGATTTTATATTATTTTTCTCCTTTACAGCATTGGACATGATGATTCCTGATTTTCAGCAATTGTTTTAAGAACTTCAAAACAAAAATGCAACAACTAAAATCACCACCACCACCACCTTTAATTTTCAAAAATTCAACCACAAATTCAACTGGAAAAAAGGTGACATTTTAAGCTAAGTCAAATCCACCAGTATTAGGAAATATCTAGAAGCCTGGCATTCTGACCAACCAGCCATCAACAGGCATACAGAAATACCTACCTGGTATATCTTTGTATACCATTTCAAAGATACAATCAAAAGTGAAAGAAGGAAACAAGCATTTCATAGCACATTAAACTCCAATGTTGAGGGCTATCACTATAAAAACTCCAAAGTTGATTACGGTTACTTTTGCTGATGGCAGTGTCTCCCCCAGAGTGAGGAAATGATTTTCCTGAAAACTCAGAAAAATGTATGTAGCTGATGTCCTGGAATCTGTATAAGCTGTTCGTGATAGTAGATAAAAAGGCTGTCCCAGGCACATATTGTACTTTTGCTAGATCAAAATACGTATAAATTGTATTATCTTGATACAATAATCTCCATATTTTAAAACATCTTAAATGATGTAAACTGATCTACTTGATTTAAAGTTTAGCTTTTATTCATTAAGAATAACTATGTATACAGCATATCTATTCCTTTTCCATCTGCAATTAATCCTACATTAAGGTATTTCTTTTTTAAGCTGCCAATGGATAGGAATTTAATATTTATATCTTACTGTATTTCTATGAAACTGCATAGAAAGAACATTTTGCTGGTGCTAGAAAAAGGAGCAGCTGACATCTGTTTAAAGAAGGCTCCTGAATAGTTTAAAAATGCTGGCAGGCAACTGCCAGGAAGAGGTTTAGTACCAAATTCTTTCTTAAATTTATTTATTTATTTATTTATTTATTTATTTATTTATTTATTTATTTATTTATTTATTTATTTATTTATTTATTTATTTATTTATTTATTTATTTATTTATTTATTTATTTATTTTGTCAAGCATGTATATGATTACAGGTAAAGTATAAATATTAATATGAGTATATAATAAGTACAAACATACTGTAGTTTGAGTACATATTTTCTAGTACATATTTTTCGAATACATGGGGACTTTAGGACAGGGACGGTAGGCACGCTGGTGCACTTATGCACGCCCCTTACAGACCTCTTAGGAATGGGGTGAGGTCAATGGTAGTCAGTTTAAGGTTAAAGATTTAAAGGCACAAGAGATCAAAGACAATCCATTTAAGGTAACCTGTGAGTAGGCAGCAAGTTACATAGCTTTCACAAACCTGGAATGGGTCTACTAGTAACTGTACCATGCCAGTTGTAAACTAGTATGTTTGATTAAATCAATCTATCAATGTGTCTTCCTGCCTGCCTGCCTGCCATCTGATTTCTGTGGGCAGTGTGACATCTAGGACAGTTAGTAAAGATGGCCGCAAACATTAAGCATCTACATAGAGGAAACTTTGGGGGATGCTTGGATTAAATAAAGGAAGTCTTCGGCTTACAACATTTTGTTTAGTGACCGTTCAAAGTTACAACAGCACTGAAAAAAGTTATCTATGACCGTTTTTCACACTTATGAACGTTGCAGCGTCTCCATGGTCACATGATCAAAATTCGGATGCTTAGCAACCGAACTGGTTCAGATTTATGACAGCTGCAGTGTCCTGGGGTCATGATCCCTTTTTGTGACCGTCTGATGAGCAAAGTCAATGGAGAAGCCAGGTTCATTTAACAACCGTGTTACTAACTTAACAACTGAAATGTTTCACTTAACAACTTTCACAAGAAAGATCGTAGAATGGGGCAAAACTCACTTAACAACATAAATTTTGGGCTCAATTGTGGTCGTAAGTCGAGGACTACCTGTATTGTAATAAATAAAATTAATAATATTTCTGTAGTGCATTTCAGACAATTTAAAGCGCCATGTTTATATTATTTTTATAATATAATTCTGTGTAAAAAATATCAGAATAGCATATAGCCGGGAGATAAAACAGAAAGGCAGTAACCAATACAACATTCAAACCAAGATGCTAAGTGCAACAGTAATATTTCTTAGCAGGATTGTAATTCTGTTTTATTTTT
The DNA here is from genome assembly GCA_003457575.1 of Thermophis baileyi. Lineage (NCBI taxonomy): Eukaryota > Metazoa > Chordata > Lepidosauria > Squamata > Dipsadidae > Thermophis > Thermophis baileyi. The sequence continues at coordinate 631,851 of QLTV01002422.1, read as the reverse complement.
CATATGACCCTGAATGCATCAAAAGAGAAAAGTCAAATAAATTTTGTATTCATACCCTTTATCAAATAAAAAAATAAAGAAAAATAAAGAATATCGCTATGTTTTGATTTCCCCCCCTGCTAAAAAAATCTAGTATTGAGCAAATGACTGATTACAGAAATATATCAGTTCTATCATATAACGGAGAAGGATTACATAGAAAAAAGGGACTGACCAAAATAAGCATACTAGTCTTTTGCATTGTTTTAGATTATCATGTTAACTTCATTTCCACAGTCACTAAGGAAAATAATTCACTGCTCATACAGGTGACATGAAGATTTAATTGACGCTGCAAGTGATATTAACATGTATTCTACGCATTGCTTTCTGTAATTGTATTTTGATTTATATCAATGTTTAAGTAACTCTTTAGTGCTTTTGCAGTGCTAATCTAGGAATGCATTCAGTTCCATTTGTTGTTTTAAATGTGCCAATATTTAATGTGACACATTTAAGTAAGGCATGTTGGTGGCATATAAATTTTAGAATAAATAAGAATTAAAGAAAAAAAAATCACAAATCAAGACTCATCAGCTGACAGCCAGAATACCTGGGTCTGGGAATAGATTCTGGTTTCTTGGTTCTGGGAGAGGGAATGCTGAGCGTGCCATGACTCAGAATGATGGGTAGGTGAAAATCCTCTGTCCTCAGCCACTCTGAAGTCTGGGGCCACCCGCTGCCATAAATCAATCAGTCAGTCAATCAATCATTTATTCCAGTGAGATTTCTTTTTTCAAACAGAAATATAGAAATATGGGAACGAGGCTACATTTTTGTACAACTGTAACCATTTAAATTATAATCAGAAATAGATTACATTGATAACTACTGATTCAGACCAGTTCCAAAGCAGAGAAAATGCAGTGCAAACTGTTCCCAACAAAGACTATATTCAAAGCAAAACAAAAACCTTAACATTAATAATTGCACATTATTCTCTTTATATACGTGGATAGTGATGATTTAGTGGCTGTCCTTATGCCACAGAGTTATATTCAGCTCCCCCCCCCCATGCATTTCTTCAGTAGGCATGATTCTTGCACTAGGCAATTGCTTCTTTCTTTTTTTCAGGAGAAGCAGGTGAAATAATGATAGCTGTGAATGTTTGGAGTCAGTGATGGACTAAATCAGGGAAGGTAACTTTGAGGGGGACGTGTGGTCTTCACATTTTGGCAGCAAATTACATTACTCTGACAAGGAAATTATCTGATGATAATTATTAAATTTATATGCTGCCAATTCCCAGTGACTGGGTGGACCTTGTCTTTTCATGTATCATGGTTAGGGTGACACAAAGCAAACTATTAAATTTGATCCTTTCTCTCTCCAGTTGCCAGGGGTACTGTCTGTCACCCTGACTTACATTTTTCCCCTGAGCAGATAGGCTTAGTTCCAGACATACCATGAAGAGGTGACCCAACAATATTTTCAATTTCTGAGGTCTATGTAGGGCCCAAAGGTTTTCTAAATTATATCAGAGGCTGACACTTCACTTTGCATTACAAATATTCTTCATTTAATAGATTTTAGTAAAAGGACTAAAACTGAGATGAGGTACCCATAGTTGCTTACCCTGTCACAGATAGTGAGCAAACTTATGTTCAGTCCAAATACAAGGAAGATGACATTTTTGAGCAATCAGGCTGACCTTCATATTTATAGCTACACTAAACTGGACAAGATTGCATTTGTTCTAAAGGATCACTTTCACAATCTGAAATTGATTCTACACCCGTCTCTTCATCTTGGTTTCAAGAGGGTATCCCAGCTAGTGCTTCTAGAGAATGTGGATTTAATTATTGTTATATAAGGCTTTGATAACATCCAGGCTGGCTTATTACAAAACATACTCTATATTCAAATTCGTTCAAAAACTACATTGAAGCTGCACATAATTCAAAATGAGACTGCACACTTTTTAAGGGGGAGGAGCATTTTATGGATAAGTTGAAATATGTATAGTGAAAAGAAGAGAATGGGAAAGGTAAGAAAAATGAAAGGACAATGGTGCACAGAAGTAGCAGTCAGGGGAACCAAAGATCCCTGAGCAACATTAAAATAATATGAATGTTCCTGTTCAACTATATCAAATGTGAAGTGAATGTTGAAATGAGAAACGTTCAATGCAAATGCTTTAAAAACTTTTTACTACTAAAATATTGCTAACTTAGTCAAAGATGACAATAATTAATGACATGTCAGTCATGAATAAATGATATCCAGTCAACCCTACAATTGAAATTATTTCCACTGTTCTCAGCACAGAAGCTGAGGAACCAGACTACCTCAACCAACTTGGTATTTATCTTCTTCACAACTGAACATGCCAGTCACAACTTTTGCACATTTTCCTTCTTCAGTCTCATTTGTAGGAAGATCATTGGAGAACAGAGTAACTTTATTTATTGAACTTTTAGGATCAAGAGACAAAAGGATCAAATAATGAAAACAAATCCCACTGGGTTGTTTGCTCACATAGATGATGCAGTGTGTGTGTGAGAGAGAAGTTTTGAGAAGCCAATTCAAGATATAAAAACATAAAAAGCTCTTTATTTAAATTTACATAGCAAGTCAACAATAATATTCTGGTATTCTGCTTTAAACAGCAGCCAATCAGATGACCATGGATGGTGCATAGACAGGCCATGATGGTAACAGCCTTCTGCATTTTTACTCCCAGCATTTTATAATTAGAACTGTGTTATTTCTAAACTTGAAACTTCAGTGTAACTATCAAAACTATCAATCAAGTTAAATCCTTTTGGTAGCCATCCACTTTTGCAGTATTGAATTCAAAACATTGTATATTGCTACAATTTTACATTTTGCCTAAATATATTTACCCATTTTTGTTTTCTATTCTTGCTATATAAAGGAAAACCAATCGATTTACTCATTTCTTCACCATATTATCAACAATCTTATAATTCTTCATCAAAAAGACAAACCTTTGGGTTCTTTCTTTTTATACACTATCAACTAATCTTTTTTAAAAAAGGAAGGGCCAATATTCTACAGGGTGTATCGTATTGATTTCTATAGCAGATGTACACTATTGTGATATATGCTATCTTACTTAAAATCTAAAAGAACCTAATATTGAATCTTCCTTTACGGCATAAAGGTGTCTTTCTATTGTCAGCAAAGGGGCACCACTTTATTCAGCCCAGTGAGTCATGTTCTCTAAGATTTTACCCTTAGGTATTACAGCTAACTGATATCTTATGAATGAACATATGAGGTTAGCAGTTTGCACTTATTTTCACTGAATCTCAGCTGCCATTTTGCTACTCAAACAATTTAGAGATTCTTTTTGCACATAAAACTTCTTTGGCTGATGTACATGCTTAAAAAGGGAAATGGAAACTTTATTTGCTATTTCTCCCTCCACTCTCCAATGTGGCTCTCCCATCTATAATATTTAGGATCTACATCTTTTTTTCTTGTGTAGTTCAAAGTTTTCTTGTGAAAACATGCCCCAATATAGTTAAAATGAAGCAAGCTTATTCTTCAATGCTAATGTGTATATGAGACAAATGTTGCACTGATTAATTAAATTAATTAATTAATATAAATATTTTTGTTAAAGATTTTAGGAAATCCCCAGTTTGTGCCTTTGAAACAGTGTATATTTGCAGAATAGTGTAATTATTCTGGTTATAATTGAACATTTAAAAATATCATAATGGAATACAAGAATGAAATCATTGCTGCCTTCAAGCACAAGATCAATCTTTCAGTAAAGATTTTCTTTTTATCTATTGGCAACAACATTACACAAATGCTATTAAAGAAGAAAAAATGATTTGGAATATTATCATACACTACTGAAGAATTTTTAGAGATGGGCAAACTTGTCTAACTCACATAGGAGATACTCTAGAATAACTTACATTAATAAAAACTATCAAAAATAACTTATTCCTCTTTTAGCCAACCAGAAGCTCTAAAAAGCAATCTATTTGCAAATCAATGGAGATAGTTCTGCATTGCTTTCCTTACAGTGTCCCATAGTACAATAGATGGGAAGGAAAAAAAAAACAATGGTTCAGATTTTTAAAACAGAGCCCAAACTTAGATCAAACAATAGAGAGTAGATTCTAAAATTGCTGTGGGTCATTCAAGTAGCTAACAAGGATGACTTTGGTTCTATTGGCACTGTGTAAAAAAATTATTGCCATCCATATAAGTTATATTTTAGAAGTTATATTAAAAAGCATAGATCCCAATTAGAATGTCATTTAGGATATGTTTAAGATTATTTCTGAAAGATCCTTAATAGCATCCACGTCTCTGGTCAGTTTGTTGGTTATACCAACTTTTTGTAAGATATGCTTATGCTCTACTATGCACAGTGAAAATTCATTGTTCTTTGTTTCTTTTTTAAAGAAGATAATGATCCTAACCATATCATATATTTAAACTTAACTTGCCTTTTTTATAATTTATCTTTGAATTTCATAAGGACAAGGCTTCAGGTTTTACAAAAAAAATCCATTTTAAAATCAAACTATGACATCTGCCTACAAAATCTGGTACCCTTGCTGAATCCACATATGGCAGACTGAAATTAGGGGGAAAGACTGGAAGAGGTAGTAACATTTTCAGGGCTTTTTAAATGTTAGATTCATTACTAATTTTCATTGTAAAGTTCCTAGCCAAGAAATTGTAACTTACTAACAGATAACATGAAAAATAAGTCTTACCTTTTTGTATAGACTTCTCAGATCTCTGTATTGCCACATGCTATTTAAGACCTGAGATGCTGCCTTCACTACTTTTGGTGAGTGCCTATTAGGGAATTAAAAAAAAAAGATACATGTGAGAAACTGAAAAGCACTCATTGGTTCAATCAATATTATATGACAATGTTTCTCAACTTCAGCAACTTTTAAGATGTGTGGACTTCAATTCCCAGAATTCCCCAGCAAGCTGCAGCAGCATGATTGGCTGGGGAATTCTGGGAATTGAAGTCCATACATCTTAAAGTTGCTGAGGTGAAGATATCCTGTTATATGCTTTGGAAAATAGAACAGAACTTTTTTTGAAAATCAAATTTATTACATATTAAGAGAGAAAGGATGAACCTGTTAGCCTTAATCCTAATCCTAATGTGGTTATTAGCCCTAACCCTAATCATAATGTGGTTTGTTTTTCAATTAGTGTGATATTTGAACCTGAGAAATACCATATTGTCATTTTATGAATACTCATTTATTTTAACTGTGCCTTATACTTTTGTCAGAGTCCAACATCTTAATACACTCTTGTTTATTCCTGGTTTGCATTTATGGTCTGCCAAAATTTGTACTTGGATAAGAAAGAGGCAAAACAAGCCAAGAATGAACTAGCAACTTCATTCATTTGCAACAGACTCTGACTTGTTCAACAAACTATGGTTGAAATAAATCCTGATTTAGAATTTTATACGCATGCAGCTTTTCAATATGTTTACCATAGGTTTTTACTTGAATACAGAAAAGGATTTGGGAAGGCAGAATGTAAAAGAAAGATTCTGGAAGATGAGACTCAATAATATACAGATTACAGCTATAAAATTAACAGTGCTTTGCTTTTCCTCTGGGTAGAATGTGAGCCCAAAGTTCTTGGGATTTATTTTTATTTTTCGAGCATCCTACCTGGCTTATTTTTTATTCTTTGAGCATTCTACCTGGCAGTAATAATAAGTTTAGTTATCACTGCAACCTCTCAGCATTATGTAAATATTATTTACTCTGGATATTTGCTTCTAACCTTGATGTATTCCACTCTTTTTTTACCATCACAGACAGCAGCCCAAATATATTGGGAATGGATTACTTTTTAAACATTTTCTTGAACAAATCTGTTATTTTGAATAGCAGCTGCAATTATCAGCTTCTGGGTTGCTGACCAGAATAGCTAAAAATTAAACTGCAAGTTTCTTTTGATAAATCAATATAATGCCGCAGATCCAAATTAAGACTACAAGTGCCACACACTTTGATGTGAGATAGCTTATTATCTTTTACCCATCTGCCATTATCTGTGAAGTTTTCTAACACGCAATAGAAACGATAAGACTCCAGGAAATCATTAGTGTCGACTATAAATTACAGCTAACAGGCAGACGATGATTGGCAAAACATACTTGTCTCCTTTACTTTTGGAAATGCCAACAAGTTTCTCAATTCCTCCTGCATCTCGTAAGGCCTTGGCATTTTCCATATTTTTTGTGATGACTTCATGCAAGGTGCAGCAAATGGCAGTTACGGTATCATCAGACATGGTCTTGCTTGCTGAACTGTTACTGTTGTTACCTCCTGGAAGCCGGTGAACCAGGTCCCGCATGGCATACTTGCCTTTTGGAAAGGGGAAAAAAATGATGGAAGCAGTCATGTATTATAAGTCAAAAACAAAAGAACAGAAAAGCACAGGAAAGAAATATCACATGATCCAATGATTTCTGAGTGTTTTATTTTGCAGGTTAGCATGTGGTTGTTTGTTTATTTAGCAAACTCTTCCATATAATTAGTAGTATAATAAGTAAAGGAGAACCATTATATTTTAATTTTTGTTCACTAACTCTACATGTCCTTATTTCTTCACTGGGCATATTGTATATCCCTGATGTAGAACAGGGAGGAGAACCATATATATTGAAAACAATGTCATGTGAACACTTCAGTGTCTGAGTTATGCAGCAAAATAATATTCCTTAAAAAGCAAGTAAAATGTTACTTCTGATTGGTATTAAAGTGTGGATAGATTTTTGATCCAGAAAGAATTAGTCAAACTAAATACTGTCCCTTATAGTATGTATCATTCCCAATTCTGCTTTTAAAGTTCTCCCGCTTATCTTAAATTAACTGGGTTCCATGGAGGGCATGCAGACAAGAAGAACTGAAAAACACTTTCCTTTTTTAATTACGAGAGTTGAGTTAAGAACCCTTTACATCAAACCAATAGGGGTATCCTACAAGGGAGATTCACTCATCTGATTGCGCTCATTGTATTATCACAGATATATTTTCTATTTATTTTATCCTGGAACCAGATTATGTGCTTTATTGATAAGGTCGCAAGACTAATCAATTAATAAACTATTCTAATTCTAATTGCATTCCTCCTTATTCTATTAATAGAATTTTCTATAGGATCAAAGAACCTTTTATTATTAGAGAAGCATCAGTTGAACAGAACTTATATAAACAAATGGTACAAAATTTCAGAGAGGCAGGATTGCTGTGTACATCATATATTTGTATGAATGACAATCTCTCCATGACCATGTATGGCAAAGCAACTGCAAAACAAAACAAAAAATAGTCTATTTCCCAAAATAACTGTATTTCCCCACTTCTGTAAATACAGAATCTTTAGTGAAAACATTTCCACCCTGGTTTTCTTTCCCAATAGGCGCACAAATCTAACCCTGCAATAAAATTATAATCTGACATGAATGTTACTAAACACAGATGATCTATGGAGACCTAATTAATGATAAACTGTTTTCACAGATTTGTTGGTGAAATTATTTGTAAATAACATTACATGAGACAATGAATACATGCTGGTGGCTATCAAACATCTGCATATATTCTCTGTCTCAAATAACTGATCCAGAAATCATTATATTGTGAAGCTTTCTGCTTGGAATTTGGCTGGTTAATCCATACTAACAAACTGTAGTTGATTTATTAGCTATGTATTAGCATCTAAACACCAGTAATGATATGCTCTGTCATAATAGTGCAATAAGTATATAATTTAGCAATCTGTATATAGATATAATAGATACAGATATATGTATAGCCAGTGGTATTAAGTTACTTAATTCAAGATTTAAAAGGTCAAAAGTCAGCAAATATTTAATGGGTAAACTTATGTATGGAAATGCCCCACACTAATTGATACACATACACATTGCTTCTTACACCACCACCACCCCTAAAAACCCCATAGCTCAAATCATTGTGTTTGTGTTTTCATTTTGGAAGGTGTGAAAAAAATAGATGAAGAAAATAAATCATGAGACATGTCATCTCTGCTCAATAGAGAACAACTATACTATTAGCAACAGTGATCCACAAATTCTGGACGATTTCATTGAGGAAAACATTCTTTAATAGATAAGCCTCCTTCCTGTGAAATATACATGCACATTTGTGTACACTTTACTCAATATTAATAAACTCAAATATCAAGCAATATAGCCATATCTTACTGTAAATCTGCTAATACCAACAAGATTCCCCACAGAAATAAAATGTTACTTTTGTCTAACGTTATTTTCGATATAGTGGAAGAATTACCAGTTTTTCAAGAAATCGCAATATTTAGCAGACAAGTCTTTTTCATGGCATAACTACAGTCATAAATCTTATATTGAACATACTGGTACTTTGAAAACATAGGTTCCTTGTACAAAATAACTAATAGAGTAACTGGCTAGCATTATCCCTATAACTTAGACTGTATAGATGAACATTTAGTTATCAATAAAAGGACTTTTACTTGTATCTTCAGACCAAAAAGGGTCCTCTGCAGAAACTTTGAAAGGTCAATAGATTTCCTGCCTTGTTTTGGCGTGAAGACAAGATTTCTTTTAAAAAATGGAAGGAAGAGGTAAATTCAGATTTGGTAATGGTTCTTAGCTTTGAGGTTTTTACAATCAAAAGTTGGAGTTGGAGTTGGCTTTTCAATAGTGTATGCATCCGGGAATTCCGGCTGCACTTCCAGCACCTTCGGAAGCAGGATCCGCGAACTCCGAGGTCCTGTTCCAAGCTCTCTTTGTTGGATGGCTCAAACTGAGCCCTAGCCACTCTGGAGGAGTGGTGAAGTAAAGGGGGGCTGCCTGGCAGGTCGAGGAGAGCTGCATCTCTCCTCCCTGATCAGGAAAGCCCCCTCATCCGAAGAGCAGTGGCAGCAAAACATGGCTGCCACAAAGCTGGGGACAGTCAGAATACATAAGACTGTGCTGGAGTGGAGAAAGTGAATGGTGTACGAACTGGATGAGAAAATACTTTTAATTGCAATCTGACCCCAAGAAAACCAAGGGGATATATATGTTTACAGATATTTGAAAAATACCCGGAATCTAAGAGGAAAAAAAATATTTTTTAAAAAATACAAATAGAAATTTGGATTTTCAAAAACAAAAGACGTGATGTGGAGAAGGCATTTTAAAGGCTGGAATTATAACCCCAAACTTATGTTTTATTATCATCGCTCATTTATTGGATTTACAATTTAAAACAACTGAATTTGGATTTTTTTAAATAACATAGCAGAGAGGCTGGAGTAGACTGAAGTGAGAGCACCATCTGCTGATAAAAGAGGAACTAAGCAACTTTGGAAATAAATACTCAAAAAAGTCTGAAAATATTTGTTGGATAAGCTTCTACCTTAAGACCACTGGAGATTTAAGTAAAAGACCCTGGAATATTACTGAATAAATATAAAAGTCATTTGAAGAGGGTGGAAAACTTCCTGGAGCATTAAAATTGAATAGACTATGTTTTGATGAAATATTTAAAACTGTGATTTGGAAATCTTGTAAGCTAAACGGAATGGAGGTGTCTCGAAGTACTAAGGAAATATTCGATCACATGGACCAAATGTTTGACTGCATAGAACAAAGACTGGAAAATATAATGCAAGAAATAATGAGCAAAAATTTGGACAATGAGGGAAGAATGGAGTTATCAGAAGAAAGGGAAGAGAAAGCAGAATTGAGAAGTCAACAAGATGAAGATAACAATAAGGAAGAGATACCATTAAAATTAACAATGATTAAGAAATTAATACAGGAGAGAAATATTGTAACAGCTTTAAAGAGGGAATGAGAGAAACAGGAAGAAAAGTGGGGAAAAGAGAAGGGGCATAGAATAAATAGTTTTGAAATTAGACAGTGGGAAAAGGTAGAGGGAGGGAAAAAATCTAGACTATATAACCAGAATATAGATTTTGAAATAAAGGTAGTAAAAGGTTTAAAAGAAGAACATCGGAAGCAAGTAAAAAAAAATAAGATTAAAAACTCAGAAACGGACAAGAGATGATGGATAATAGGGGTAAAAGGAGCTAAAAATTATTTTTGAATATATATTAGTAATGTAGTAATGTAATGTATATCATGATTAGAATTATATAGGTTGGAAAATTACGTTGTAAATTAGATAAATAGAATTTGTATGAGGGTACTATTAAATATGTATAAAAATGTGATTAACAGTGAAAAGCTAGAATTGAGTAATTTTAGATTAGACAAAGAAAGGACATATTTCAATGAAAACATGTGTATTAATAGTAGAATTATGAATTGAAGGATTGGAAAAAATATTAAAAATGTTAAAAAATGTGACTAACAGTGAAAAGCTAGAATTAAATAATTTGAGATTAGACAAAGAAAGGATATATTTCAATGAAAACATTTGTATTAATAGTAGAGTTATAAGGATGGAAGGATTGGAAAAAATATTAATATGAATAGATATACATTAAATGCTTGAAAGATTGGGATTGGAACTAGAAATGCATACTGAAATACTGAATAATGAAAAAAGGAAGGATCACGTCTTTGAATATTAGAGTGATATGGGAAGGGGGGAAAAGGGCTAAAATAGAGGTAGAAATAAGAGGGGAATAAACAGATATTAAAATGATACAATGTATGGAAGAACTATGAGAAGGTTTAGAACTGAAGGATGATAGTAAAAGTTATGTGTTAGTAAAATTAAAAATGAAAATGAAATGTAATTATTAGGAATAATATTATGTTTATTTGTATTGAAATGTATGATACCCAGGTATCACACCATTCATGCAATGAAATGTATAAAATAAAAAATAAAAAAAATTTTATAAAAAAAAATGCGTTCACGTGCATATACACATAAACACACATACACACGGAAATATATGGTACGTGTGAATACTACTGTCTGAGTATTGTAGGTAAGAAGAGAAAAATTACTGGAAGCATATAATAAGGCAATGGCCACAGAGTAGACTTTACATATTTAAAAAGGCAAAGAATCCCTACAAATTTAGAAGTCTCTCTACTTATATTAGTAATGATATTGTAGGTAAACTTGCCATTATATTAGTGGCATAATTCTGTCCTGTACAACATTACAGTATCGTCTTGCAAGCTTATATTACCTTGTGTTTCTTGAATGCTTTCTTTCTTGATAATTAGTTCAGATGTGTTTCAAATAGACCTACCCTTTTATTTTTTAGTAATCAGCAAAAAAAACAAAAACCCCACCCAATTAATCTGAAGATAATTAATTTCATCTGAAATATCAATGTAACAGCCGATTATTTTAATGCACTATAATTTTCAACCAGTTTCTTTCCCATTCTGTTTTGGCTGATAAAGAGTCCACAGAAAACACAAAGCTCAGAAGGGTATTATTATCTCCCCTGACATTTAACTTTTTTCTTTAAAGATATTATCTATATTATGATAACAAATTGAGGCTATGATTAAAGATCATAGCTCCACAATGGCTCTTTGCAGAAATCTATGAAAAGATATCTCAGACCTCTGTACTCTGGAAGGAAATGGATGGGAAGAAAAATTAATCGAAAATGATTATGCTCGGTATCATAATCAGGGATCTTGAGTCACTAAATACATAGTTGTCACTGAAAGTTGGGTATGAATCAGGACAGAGGATATTTCTGCTTTGCATCTGAAGCAAAATGCAGTAGCACAGTAGAACTGTGTAAGGAGCTCTTAAGCTACATATGGAAGCCCAAGGTGGCCAAGGTATAAGATGCTGCATGCTAATTGGATGTTGCTGGGTCTGATTCCAAAGGTACCAGAAGAGAGTTCATGAAGAGGTCTATGGCACAAGCAGGCAGATCTTTAAGCATTTCCCCTGTGGCAACAGTAGAAAAAAAAAATAAGGAAGAGAGCATTGTGGAAGGGAACTTTAGATGGTAATAAAGCATAAGTAGGGACAGAAAAAAACTGCATCAAAATTAGAAGAATTACATTTATAAAAAAAGTTCTCTGCTGCTGCTTGCCTGAAAAGAAAATATTTCCTTAACAATTTACTAGGATAGGAAAGCCTGAGTTATCAACCTTCCTTTTGGGAGGACCTGGAAACTATGACAGCCTTGAGAATATCAGTCTGATCAATAAGATACATGCTACAGAGAGACAAGAAAATAACTCCTGTGCAAGAGAAAGAGGCCAAGGAGCAGAGCCTTCTGCTAAGCTGTCAATACATCAGTTGCCTTAATGGCCAGTAAGTTTATAAGGTGCAAAACAGCTGCTAGTGCTCAGATATTGACTCTTTCAAGAAGCATGTGCAAAGAAAGACTTCGAAATGTCAGCAGTCTAGACTTGGGTAAACAGCCTTCCAACTAAAGGTAGCAGGGAGTTGTATAAATCTTGGGACTTGACTCCCTCCCCCCCCAGTTGAGTCATAATGCAGAATGCCATGCAGTCCATTTCAATCAGACCATAACACACAACTTGTGCAATATAAGAGACACTTATCTTTCTCTAATACAGTCCTTATGCACATTGCACTAATGAAGTTCCTCCTTAATAAGATGTGAAAATTTACTAAACTCTCCAATTTCACATTGGTTCTACAATGGACTATGATCAGTGGCAATCAGTCATGTAGGCAAGTTTTAGCAGACAAGTCCTTCAAGAAAGGTTTAATGGAAACATCCTAAAGAACAGCTACGGTACTTCACTTAACAAAAACAGTACCATTTTTTCCTGAAGCAAGTAAGGCCACTTCAATCAGGTACCTTATTCACATTACGAGTTTTCAGAGAAGTGGTACTGCAGTGGATTGGGCAGTCATTTCATGGTGGAGGCTGGGCTGAAATGGTCATGGTGTTTTTCTCCTAGCCTCCTTACTCAGTTTCTGACTGTACACAGCATACTGTATCTGAGAAAGCACTCTCTCTCCTTCTCTCTCATTTTTTGTCTTCTGCCTCATCCCCAAATTTTGCAGAGAGTTGAATTGCAGATGACTACTGCATTGGGTTTTTTTTTTTTACTGGAAAAGGTAAAAAAAAAAAAATTGAATATAAAATTTGAAAGATTTTGGAGTTTGAAAAAATATATTTAAGATTTTACACGAGGCTCATGGCTCTCACGTTAATTACTTCTGTAGTGAAGGACGGAATGGAGAACATACATTTTTGAAATGGACAAAATTTTAAATCTATGCTTACGGATGCCAAATCTGAGCTGCAAAAATCCAGATGATCACTAGATGGAGATAAAGATGGAGGATGGGCTCCAACACAAGTCTGAAAGCTTGGAAGACTAAACCTCTGGTCCTGGTGACTGACCCAGATTGGATCCTGCAACATTATCCTGGACACGTATATTCACCTTCATTAAAGTTATCTGTATCTTTTGTGGTCATCTAATGACTGTATGGATTTCTAAAATTGATATTTCATAGCTTGATTAAATGGCTTCCACATCAGTCCCATATGGCCCCTTCCCATGATTTAGCTGCTTATTCTGAAGGTCCAACAGAAAAATTAATATTGATATCTGAACTAGCTGCCTTTGATTTACTACCGTATTCCTTTTCATTTAATTAGAAAACCCCAACTCTTGAATGCAGGTGTCCTGGGTCCCTCAAGCTAGAGTAAATGAAATTTAAAACATGTAAATCTAGCAGGTGTAGTCCTAAAGAAAGTCCAAGCTGAAAGAGAACAGAATTAAATAGAAGAGGTGTCTTATTGGTGAAGTTCATGGGGCAAGGCAATATTTGTCAAAAAAAATAAAATAAAAATAAAAATTAGCAACACAAGTTCCAAGAATTCTTTTAATTATTTATTAATTTAATTATTTAATAGTTGTTAAAAGAATAACCACTTACTCAACAAATTGCAGAACAAGCCCTACAAATAATGTTCAAAAGTCTGTGGAGATTCCCAGTCATCCAGGTCATAGTTGTCTCAATGGTGCTTTTTCAAAGGTGACTGGACTATTTTTTTTCCTCTTGAGGATGAAGAAAACGTTTCACTTCTCATCCAAGAAGCTTCAGCAGTTTGATTGGGGGGGGGGGAATGGAAGGATAAGGTACTGACAGTTGAGATTCAACTGTCAAATACCTATCCTTCCATCAGGTAATGACAGTTGAGACAGTTGAGAAGTGAAACATTTTGTTCTTCTTCCTCAAGGAAAAAAACAGACCAGCTGTCTTTTGAAAAAGCACCTTTGAGACAATGTTCAAAAGTGCTTGCATTTTGTTTTTCTTCCTGCCTTTACATCACAGATGCCTCGCATTTTCTTCTGGAAGGATTGGGCGGTCTACACCTGCCTTGTTTTCAAATGGCCACCTTCGCTATCATATTCTTTTTCCATGGCTAGGTGAGAACTGAGTCAGTTTGGTGTAGTGATTAAGACATCAGCTAGAAACTGGGGGACCGTCAATTCTAGTCCCGCTAGAAAAACCAACTGAGTAATCTCAGGGCCAGAGTCCAGGGCCAGGAAAGAGACAATGGTATACCTCCTCAAGGAAACTATGGGCACTTCTCCAAGCAGTCTTCAAGAATTGGACATGATTGAATGGAAGAAAAAAAAAAGGTGAAAACTTTCACACTACAGTTAGTATTGATCCCTTTTGATTTCCAGCTCCATCCCCCCCCCAAACTAGTCTTGTGTGGGCTGAATGCTTCTCTATACATCAAGGCATTCCTATGTTTTCTACTCTGACTCTTCAGGTGGACATCATAATGTTTCCAAAGGCTAGATGAACAGGACTCTTCAAGGTCTGAGTCACAAGTGTCAGAAGAGGTGGGCCTGATGATATCTCCAAACTGTGGCTAGGATCAAGATTCAATGTCTCTGTGACTCCTTGATTATCTTATCTTAGTCCTCTTTGGCCAGCATCATGACAGTAATTCTAATGATGTGGAGAAGATAACCAGCTTTTTAATGTAACCCTGGATTTCCAAATTGTGTATTAAAATAACTGGATTTGATACCATAGTCCTATGTCATATATTTATTTGTATTCCTTTTGATATATGCTCCAACAGTTGATATTGCAATGTAGAAATATTGGTATTGTTATAGGAAAGATGTAAGCCTCCTGCCATTAAGAAATATACTTTGAAGACATACAAATTCCTCACTTGCAGAAAAGAAAGTAATATATCATTCTAAAGTATTTTAAATTGATCAAAATGGTAACAGATACAATGGTACCTTGGTACTCAACTGCTTTGAAACTCATAGAATTTGGTACTCAACACATTTTGATGTGAAAATTTTGTCCCAGTACTCATTGTTTGCTATTTAAAGCACAACTAGAACCTGTCGGTGTCGGCTGCCTTGTGACTCACTACATTATTCCTTATGGGAAACATTTGTTTGGTATTCATCATTTTTGGTATTCATTGTGCCTCCTGGAACCAATTAATGTTGAGTACCAAGATACCACTGTAAAAGCAAATCTCTGTCCAGTACTGTTTTTTAAGGAAGTAATATCTTTTGGGGAAGAAAAAGGTATATATACACTGTAGATAAAGATATGGTACATTGATCACACATTTCTTAATTAGCTTCAATGGAAATTCTATGTGCATAATTAATCTTCTTGATGGAAAGGCAATTGTGCACAGAAATGATGTCACAGTTTTATTTTTCTTCACTGCTTTGCATAGCTTAAAAGTAAAATCATTTAGGGTTTGATTTAGTCCATTATGGCTTATGCAGGGAAATATCTTCACAGGATTTAATTAAATTGTATTTTCTTTATCTCAGTAATGTCTGAGGGCATCCTGAAGGCTATCATCAATAATAAATAAATAAATAAATAAATCAACAACAACAATAATAATAATAATAATAAAAAATTATTGGCTGCCTATCTTACCACTACACCCTCTTTGCTAAAAGATGATGGGAGATTTCTACACATCTCAATAAACATTAGTTTCCAGGAAGTTACAGATTACAAATTACAGTTTACAAATTAAAATTTACCTTTAAATAAAAAATGATAAAAAAATTATTAAAGCTAGATTTTAAGTGGAACAGCAAAAGGAAATGGTAAAGACAATTATTCATAATAAGCACAGTATTTGTTTCCTAATTTCAGGCTGCTTCTGATTCTTGGTACAGCCAGTTCACACAATTTTGGAAGGTTTTCATCAAAAATCTTTTGCAAACTTAAGCATACAATAACTTGTGGCATGTTGTAATTTATGCATGGTGGATGCATCTTTGAATGATGCTTTGGGCCTGCTTCCAGTTCTAGTGTTCACTATTTCTTGAGAGAGGCCTAATATATGGGTTAGTGATACTGTAATAACTGGTTGTTAGAAAATGGAACAAATGAGAAAGTTTTCACAGCAGCACAGTGTGGGAGAAGCACTGAGATACTCTACAATTCAGAAGAAGGGCAAAAGAACAAGCCTGTAAGATGAAGGCATCTCTAGAACATTGCATATTGCCTTATTCCAAAATTAATCAGTAATAATCTATTCTCGAATAGAAAACAAAAAGCAATGATTTAAGGATTTGGAGTTTTTTTCTGTATATGTAAGACTAAAGATTCTGAGCTTTTACATTTGTAAAAATGGAAGACTGAAAGGGAGAGAACAGAAAGTTATAACAGTTAATGGCACACAAAGTTAGAAATACCACCATCTTCAGCTAATTCTGAGCAAGGAAAAGGAAATCATGCCTGAGTAATTAACATATGAAATTCAGTATCCGAAGGTATAATACCCATTAAGCAAATTTATTTATGTTATTTTTATTTATTTATTTTGTCAAGTACGTATTTGATAATATACATAAGTATAACATTATTTGAATACATAAGATGGGTACAAATAAAAGGGAACATTTGGACAGGGACGGTAGGCACGCTGGTGCGCTTATGCACGCCCCTTATTTATATAATTGATGTAGTAGGGTTTGTTTAACCATCTCTGCTAACTATATAATCGATGCTTATGACCTGAGATTAATCCAGATTTCATAATAATATAGACAACATGACAAAATGTCTAATTATAATGTGCAACAGCTCCAAACTGAACTAGATTCCAATTCTTAATCTATTTTCCCTTTTTGAGAGGGAAAATTCAAGGTGCTGTTCTTTCTTCTTCTAATGATTCTCCCCATAATTTTGTAAGAGGAGGATAGCTTATTGGACAAATCCATGGGAATGAAAGATTCTTAAATAAGAGAATAAGTGAATAAAGAGAATTCCAATACACCTAAGAAAAGGCGGTGGAGTGTCAGGCAGCTTAGGTACCCTTCTGCCCCTGACAGTAGCCAACCCTGCCCTGTCTGCACTTGTGCTGGCCTGAAGCAGCCACTTATCCACACACTGACCTGTTTGCAAGCTGCCCTGGATTCACAACTTCCTTCCAGTTCCTCATTCACTTTCATTTGTTGGAAGTCAGCAGGAAGCTGTGAGGAGGTGCTTGTTTAATGACTGGTGATTCTCACTTAACAAAAGCAACACGCACTGCTGGGATTGCTGTTGCTAAGTAATGAGGTCACGTGAAACAGGATTTTGCAAATGCATCATTTAGAAACAGAAATTCTGGTCTACTACAACTACAGCTATTACTATTGGTAAGCAAGAAATTTAATATGTACCACCTATATCCCAAACACCAGAGCACTAACTTGAGTTAATCTCTTTGTAAAGATTCAATTAAATTCTAAAATATCACTTTTCTGAACCACATTATCACTTTGTATCAAAACACTGAATCAAACTGTTGTCTTTGAATTCATCTAATGATTCAATACCTCTTACATGTATGGATTCTATCCTTGCAAACTAAATCAACTTCCCAATTAGATAAATGCCACTCAATTGTCTGAAAACACAAACTGAAATGGATTCAGCAAACTGAACGATCATTTCAATTTCATTAGAACTGATCCTTACACTCCCAATGAACAACATCCAGCCAACATCATATAAGGATTGTGTATGCATTGTAAGAAATAGCTCACAGTGCTTGGAACACTTTTTGAGACCCCTTTCTTTAGGTACAAGTAGCTATACCATACTTATGAACTAAATGTAGGTATATGCGATAGTCATGATTGGCTCCTCTGCTACTGCTGCTAATGTCACAAATGAAATCTTATGGATGAGTTTTAAGTGTTGAAATTTATTAAACATTACTACCATTTCACTCCTAAGTCTTTTGACACTGGATAAGTTAAAACCACGAATGAACATGGGAAGCCTCTAGCTTTTAATTATCCCCAATCCATAAAGTCCTGAAATTGCACTCTTGAAAATTAGCTATTTCCTTGCCAATGTTTTTTAGCACAATTTGGGGATGCTAGGGGCACATGACTCAAGAGCTGCTGCATGCCCATCTTTATCTAAGTCTAAAACTTTAAAAATGCATTTAGTGAACTCAGACTTGAATAGTGAGAGCCATTGTATTTCAATGCATTTCATAACCGTCAACATCTTGCAGATTAGCATTCCCATCCATTTACTTTTATCAAAGGAAAGGATGTAGAACAAATGTACACAAGGCAGCATTTTCAGCTGAAAGAAAAAGCTATTCAGCCACTGCAGCAAATTACATTTTAAGAATTTGATTGTTCCATTTCAGTGTTGTTTTTTTGGGAGCTGGATTTAGATTCTAATGTGTGTTTTAAAGAGTGTTCTGGCTACTCCATGTGTTCACTGTTAAAACAACTTGAGCTCGAAGAAAAGGAAGCTATAATATTTTCATTAAAATAAACAATAAGAAATTAATAAAGGATAGCCTACTATCTTTCATGAAGATCAAATCACTTTTTCAAAGGGCAACGAATAATAAAAGCATTAGGAAAAATTGAGAGATATGAATGGAAGAAAATCTTTGAAGTCATATTGAAAGTTACTTGACTAATTTGAGTTTTATGGGAATGGAGATTTTTTTAAATAGAAAGCTGTAGTTTTATTGTATTTTATATTCCTCACCCTTTCTACAGATTTATGCCATGAATAAATGACATGTCACATATTTTTCCTTTTTCCAGTACATTATTTTCATTCAGGTGCAAAGAGAAGAAAAAATGCAGTCATACAAATGACACCATATCCTCTATTGTGAACTCTAATTAAAATAGAAGCTTGAAAAAACAACTGTTATTTCTATATTCTTTATACAAATTTATTGTACTTACGTTTATTTTGGGTCTTCAAGTGACTGTTGACTACTGGTGACTGCCTAGAATAGTCCGAAGTGGTTTGTCATTGCTTTCTTCCTAAGGTTGATAGAGACTGACTGACCCATATCCACCCAGCTGGTTTCATGCATTAAGGCAGGACTAGAACTTACAGTCCCTGGTTTCTAGCCTGGTGCCATAACTACTACACTGAACTGCCTCTTAATTTACCTTTACACATATTTTAAGATAACCAAAATATATAGCTAAACAAAATTCTAAATAAAGCTCAATAGATAAAGTAATAACTACCGTATTTTTCAGAATATAAGATGCACCGGTGTATAAGACACACTAAGATTTCGAAGAGGTAAGTAAGAAAAAAAAGTTTTTGCCCTCCCCCAGCCCCCAGGAGCACTCTGCAAACCTTCCAAACCCTCTGCACAGCCGTTTTGCGTGGGGCAGGGTTTCGGGAGGCCAAAAATGGCTGTATTCGGTGTATAAGACGCACCAACATTTCCACCCTCTTTTAGGGAGAAAAAAAGTGTGTCTTATACTCCGAAAAATACGGTAGTTAGTTGGGGAATAAATTTCCTTATAATATCAAATGTTTGAAAGTGCTGGGTTTGCAGATAATATTTTCACAGGATAAATTACTTGGCTATGTCTAAGGGAACCTGTTAATCAGGGGTGTCAAACTCGCAGCCTGCGGCCCAGATGCGTCACACGCTGGCCACCCCACCCCAATTTTAGAAGGGGGAAAAGTTGCAATATGTCATGTGACGACAACGCGTCCATGCTGTTAATCTTAATTTTTGAAGTAGATCTGATATTGATCTCTATAAATTATAGAGTACAATTACTGAAAGATCCAAGAAAGGTAATAATATTTGTGAGACCTTCTGTCAGTTAAAAATGCTTGTGATCGGAAAATATAGTTTTGTAACAGAAAATACCTGGTTTTAGTTAGATTATTGGAGTATCACCCTGAAATCAACACTGTCATATAACCTTTTAAGACAAAACTAGTAAGTCAAGTTCCCTGTTAATAGTAGAAACAAGCAGAGCACACACTTAAGCTAGAATTTTCTTCTTTGTTTTCACATTGCCCAATTAAATTAATGTAGCTAAGAAAACTGAATACACATTTGGAATCATAAAGTTTCTAACTTAATTTTGGATTCTATCTGGGGTTTTTTGGGGGGGGGAATAAGCTAAGTAATTATCTGATATAGATGAAGACTTTATTGATCCTAGTTTACATATTTTATTTTATAATTCAGCAAATTCTTTGCATTGAGTCATATTTTGAGAAACCCGACAGAGAATAAATTAACAGATACTGATTTACTCTAGACTCTAGAGTATCATATTAAAATATCATATAAATAGCCACTTTATTTCAATATTACTATTACAGTACATCCATGTAACTTTGTATCAGCATAATGTTCAATGCTTTGACATTTATTGCATCTTAGTAAAAAAATGTTCCTACCATCTTCAAATTTATGTAGCTTGCATAAAATGTAACATGAATTGATTATTGAAAACAAGCAGCTCCTGACATAATACAAGCCTTGGCTTTCAAGCTTATAAACCTTTCACTGATGAAGGCACTCTAGTGCTCGGAGTTTGTAGAAGACAATTATCTTCTACGTAATCCTAAAATAAGTTAAGCTGGTTCTGAATCTAACCCAAATAAGTGCAGCTTTCTAAAACTGCACTACACAGCAGATTTATACCTATGATAGCCATATTTTTCCTTTAATAAAGGTGAATTGTTTTCCAATAATTATAATTCTAAATGATTACAAAATACCAAGAGAGTGTCCTTGTTACGAGGTGGCAATTGATATTCTTCAAATGTCTTGAATTATAACTCCCCAAATCCTCACCACTGGCCATACCGGTTGTGGCTGCAGGATCTGAAATCAAATACAGAAGGACTGCTTTTGATCCTCTACACCCTGCTACAAAAACAGAGATCTGGGCCATGATTTCATTTTTTTTTTAAACAAAGCTTCAGTTGCTATATTGCTTTGTCCTAGACCCCATTTTAGCAGAGCCTCCAGATCATACCTCTTAGATTTGGGGGCATACAGTGGTTTCCAGTTGCATAATAGTGAAGATTCTCCCCCCCCCCCTAAAAATGTGGAGAAAACTTAAATCTCTCTGAACAAGGAGGCTGTCTACCTCTATTGTAGAACAAGGTTCAATATATGAACACATCAGTTAGAAAATATTAGACTGGAGATGAATTCACAGTAGTTGATCTGTACAGGGCCTTTGCTTGAGGGAGTCTTTATTGTCATGGTACTTGATGTTCCAGAAACCTAATAAAAATATGATTTATAAGTGTATTTCAAAGTTCCCATCTTTAACTTGCAAACAGTGAAAACAGCATCTTTACAATTGCCTAAACATCCTCTTTAGAAATAAAAAGCCTTCTGTGAGCTCCCTTAGTCATTCTTTTCTTTTCTAAATTGTTGTAAATAGTGACTGAAGATGATAAATTGACAACTTTGGGACAGGATGATTAGGCAGTTGGACATTAATCCAAGATGTGATATAACAGGAATGTTTTTTAAAGGAGGAGAGTACATGTAGTTCTTGACGTACGACCACAACTGAGCCCAAAATTTCTGTTGTAAGCAAGATGGTTGCTAAGTGAATTTTGCCCCATTTTGCAAACTTTCTTGCCACAATTGTTAAGTGAATCACTACAGTTATTAAGTTAGTAACACAGATATTAAGTCAATCTGGCTTCCCCATTGACTTTGCTTGTCAGCAGGTCGCAAAAGGTGATCACATGACCCCAGGACACTGCAACTGTTATAAATATGAATCAGTTGCCAAGTGTTTGAATATTAATCACATGACCACGG
Organism: Thermophis baileyi; assembly: GCA_003457575.1. NCBI lineage: Eukaryota > Metazoa > Chordata > Lepidosauria > Squamata > Dipsadidae > Thermophis > Thermophis baileyi. Next base: position 609,798 of record QLTV01002422.1, on the reverse strand, counting down.
AGATGCTGCCCCGGTTGTAAGTGTGAAAAATGGTCATTAGCTCACTTTTTTAGTGCCGTTATAACTTTGAATGGTCACTAAATGAACTATTGGGAGTCGAGGACTACATCCCAAAAGCATTCTTTTTATTGTTACAACAAAGCTGACCCTTTGTATGATATGATGAAAATATACAGTATATTACATTAACTCAGAATACTATTGGTTAGATATATTTTCACATGAATTGAAAAATGTCTTAGACAGAAATGTACACATCAACAGCTTTCTACACAACAGCTTTAAAAGCAAATGAGTCAGACTTGACTTCTGGTGACTGGTTGGACAATCCCTGCAGGATTTTCAGAAGTAATATTCTACTGCCTTCTTCCCAGAGCTGAGATACTGTCCCAAAGCCACCCAGCTAACTCTGTGCCCAGGTTCAGGACCGGAATTCATAATCTCTCAGCTTTAGCCTGGGATCTTATGGTAAATTGCCACCATCTTGGATTTGCAATTCTTGTGGATAAAATGAAAAAGTTGGTATTACCCAGAAGAAAGCAAAATTACAATACAGCATTACAATAAAGCAGCACACTGAGTTTGCTTCCAGTTGAGCAGAATGACATTCTTATTAACAGAAGAGAGGAAAATGTCTTTCATCTCTGTAGACTGCCTGAAAACTGCTTCAGATGAATGGGAAACTCTTTGTTATGAGAGGATGCAAGAGATTAATTAAACAAGTATTCCTGCTGGTGGGATCCTTCCAATTCTACTTAAACTTTTCATCTGTTCGTATCTTTTCTATCCTTTGTCAGCTTTAACCTATAGCACTTGAACAAAACTCAAAAGCACATGCAGTTTTGCATATAATGAGTAGTGTCAGACAGGATTCTGTCTCCCCCAAAAGTTAAAAACACAAAATACATACAGACTTTTCAAGATTAACCAAGAATAGAGAATCCCATTCTGGAAGTATCTTAACACATTAAAATGCTCAATATGTTTAATTTCTCACCAAAGCTTATGCAGGAAAGACATATTTATATTACATTTTAGCAAAGTTGGGGTGAAGCCAATAAATATCATGTTGTTACCTACCTATTAGTTCTTTATTTCGGACATCTAAGGCCATATTCCGTAAAGCTGTTGCAACCGCACATACCACCCGATCATTGTCTATTCGAAGAAGTTCTACTAGTATAGGCAGGCCTTTTTCTTTCCGTACTGCAGCACGGATATATACTGACCACTGGGGGGGGGGGGGGGAAATATGAACATGACAAAGCAGATAAGTTTCATCAACTGAAGAAGGAGGCTATAGCAAAAATTATTTAGAGATGGAAAATAGTGATAAGCTATATAAGCTAATAACTGCTAATCTCATTTTGAATTACTGACAGATACCGTTGTTACTATCCTCATATTGTAGAAGACTGAGTAGCTTTGCCTGGCAGTATAGTTTAGAATTGAACCATATATGTGGTTAGCCATTTCACTTCACAGGTTTGCATCAGGCTATAAGGTGGGAAATATTGTATGGGAAAGTAGGTAATTGCAGAAAGTATGTGTGAACTATTCCGTTTTTCCCCAGATAACATTGATGATTGGATGGATCAGAAACAAATAAATAAATATACATTTTACTTTCTTGAACTCCATCTACTCAAAACCTTTCCCAGATGGTCCAATCCACTTTATCATGAGCACATTCTGAAAAGCAGTCAGATGATGTTAGGTGAACATTTATTGTATGTGTCTATACATAAACACCCACAACACTCACACAAACTCCGCAACAATACAGCATATAGTCCAAGCTCCCCAAACTCAGACAGCTATCTAATTCTGTCACTGTGTGCTCCTACATGCATCTTGAGTTTATGCTTTTTCCAATGTTCTGTATAATAAATCACTTTTGATTTATTGCTAAACAATTAAGGTGGGATGTAAGACAGGAGCCTAAACTACCTTAGGCATATATGCATGTGTAAGTTGTATCAAATAATAATCCTGTTTATAATGTTTTCTTTGTGAAAACTCCATATAGAAAATCCCATAATTGTCACTGTGAATCAAACCGTAATCTTATCTATGCTTTCAAGTTATGAACCTTCTCAGATATTTTATTAATCATGTGGAATCAAGAATTCTTGGGGTACTGTCAATAAGGATATGTTTGCAAGCAATTATCCTCCCCTGTCTTTCTTGCAAAAGAATTCAGTATGAGATGCTGCTACTTCATTCTTCTTCCAAAATTGAGAAATACATTCATTCTTGAATATGTTCACTATTGTTATTAAGCAACAGCCCTGCACATATACTCTACAAGTCAATAAGCCTCAATAAGCCTACTAGATAATTTTTTTTTTAAATGACAAAGAAAAATAATTTTTTGAGGCATGGCAGTGTATTTTGAAATTGGGGTATACTTAATCATCCAGTTAGTCCATAAATCAGACTGACATCAGCATTCAAATAATTGCTCAGCATGAAAGGGGAAAACGTTCCTCTGAGAACAGCCCATTCTAATTCAAACTGAGGTTCTGCAGTAAACAAAATTTTCTTTGCCATAGCATTTATTTGCTATGCCAATTAAAGGAGGAAATTTCTGTAATATACTACTATGCTTTAGTTTGTCATTGTTATTATGAAAAATAATTTCCTTGACTTTATTCTTCCATTACATTAAACTAAATCAATTTAAGAGGCCAACATGGAAAATGAAGATATAAGTTTGGTGCTTTTGTTTAAATAACAGAGTTTCAGATAGAAGTAATTCTGAGTGGAGGAGATCATGAATCTGCATTGATTGCCCAAATCCACCATTCATTCTGAGAAGAAATGGCAGTAATTTCTCTCCCCCCCAAGCTTTGTCCAGATTTGAGTAGCCTGGATGGTATGTAGGACAGGCAGAGAAACTTGCAACCAAACAGCCAATGCAAATATCCCATCTGCCTGAGCAGACAGGTAGGAGGGCTCATGTTAACATAAACAAAGCCTTAAAGTAGGGGAGGAAGAAATTTGCCTAGATTAATCTGAGAAGCTTTCCTCAACTCTATTGTTGCTAGCAAAAACCCTTTGTATTAAGACTGAAGAAAAGAAGAAAGTTGGGATATGTGAAAAAAGGAGCAGAGGGGAAAAAAATCTGGAGAAAAGATTTCTGGATGAAGAGGACAAAATGGGGAGTAGAAGTAGCCACATGGTTTTGTTGAACTAGTTTCTGGGAGAAGCAGAAAGCTAAGCAACACTTGTGCAAGAGGGAAGTGTTGTAAGAGTGAAGCTAATTTCTGTGACCAGAGTTGAGGAAAATCTACAGGGACAGAGAATAATGCCTGCTTGAGCATGGATGAGGCAAAGTATTTAATGGCTAGAATATTGAGTGCCTATGGTAAAAGCAGTATTTCTGGGCATTAGGTGAGAGAAGCATTGAACTGCAACTCAGAAATCTCTAGGGAGTCAACAGCTAAGAAGAAAAGCTCCTAAAATTTGGACTGAAAGCTGACATCTATGGGAACAGTTTTCAAATTCCTGACAGGTATTAAGCTTTGGGATTTAAAATGAGAAATTTGAATTCCATTCTGTATTTTTTTAAAACTTGCAAACTGAAGAAGCTGCAGACTCTCAAACACATCCAGTTAGTGCCAGTGTGCATCATTAAATGTTCGCTCATCCATAAAATTGATCTGCAGGCCCTCTGTACTATCTCCATGGCCACACCTCCCAGGAGGAGGAAAAGGGGAATCAAGAGGGGAGCTGAGAATCTGTTCAATTAGCACCGGTTGCTCCCTGGTATGGTGCATCTGACAACAGGACCTTTTGAATCAGGTTGGGTATTGGCTGGACTCACTGGAGAAAAGTCTAATGCTGGGAACGATTGAGGGCAAAAGAAGAAGGGGACGACAGAGAATGAGGTGCCTAGATGGAGTCAATGAAGCAGTAGGTGTGACCTTAAATGGACTCCAGAAGATGGCAGAGGACAGGAAGGCCTGGAGGAACGTTGTCCATGGGGTCGCGATGGGTCAGACACGACTTCGCAACTAACAACAACAACAACATTGGCTGTCCCAAGCATGAAGTGCTCCTTGGAGTGCTGGGAGCTACAAGCAACATCTTACATGTGACACATCTTCCAAACATTACAAGCAGAATGGCAGAGAGCACCTTCTGACCCTACCTTGATTAATGTTTTTTTTTGCCTGATTTTTCTTGGGATTTGGAAGAACATATTTCAATAAATAAAATAAATAAATATCCATTTTCCTGACAAATGTTGGAAAGAAATTCCCATATGGAAACACTAGTAGGGATCAGGACAAGCTAGGAGAAGCTCAGGAAAAAATTCCTTTCTGAGGCAGTTAAATATTGTAAGTGAGGTACTAACTCCTTGCATTAAGCTATTTAGTCTGCTTCATGAATTTTGATATTTTGAATGTGTCTGCTAATGGTTTCCAGGGATTTTTGAATCAGAGGTTTATTGTCCTTCTGTGACTCCATTCGTACATGTTTTGTTCTGAGAACCTCAGATCCAACCCATTTGGTCCATGCCCAGTCTCTCCAAGAATAGTCTAGTGCCGTGATGGGAACCTATGGCACACGTGCCAGAGGTGGCACGCAGAGCCCTCTCTGTGGGCATGTGCGCCATTGCCACCTGCTCTTCCAGGTTCCATTGTGCGCATATGCGCCAGCCAGCTGGTCCGGAACGCATGCGCACTGGCCAGCTGCTCTCTTCTGGGTTCCGGCACTCTGGCACATGCGCGCGTGCATGCGCTCCAGTTTCAGCACTCTGTGCCTAAAAGGTTAGCCGTCACTGGTCTAGTACCTTATGCTACCCAATTGTTACTTCAGATTAAAAGAAAATATTTAACTTTAATATTTAACTTAAATTTAATGTTTCAATCATAAAAGTTTTATTTGGATCACCTCAAAAGGAGAAATGTCTACTTGTCTCTGGCCACATGGCTTATACTACTATAGCCAGGAGCTGAGATATTGTTTTCCTTTTTATAAGTGTTATACATACAGGTTACAGGCAAGTAAGTGCTCAAGCTGTGAGAGTCCCATCTCTCACACAATTGGTGTGATGGAGAAGAAGCCTGGCCCAGGCATTTGCTTCTTTCAGCAAAGTGGGAAGTGGCACAAGGAATGTATTACATAACCTATCACCATTATATACCAAGAATGGCAAAGTGACAAGGGCATGTTCAGAAGGGTAATGACGCCTTTCACCACCATTTCGCCCTTGCCAGAGATTGAACTACATCATCTAGCAATCTTAGTCAACAAAGCTGACATGAGGGAAACTGGAGGGGGTTCCTTACCCCTTTTCCCCAAAAGCAACATGAGAGTACCCATAGGGCTGTCTGCATTCTCCAATTAACACATTGTTAAGAGTATCTGGCCCTTCCAGACCATTTACTTGCCAGGAAACCAACCAGCTTAACTAACTAGAGAAGGGGCGTTGGTCTTACCTGATACGCCTCTTCTCAACAGGAGGAGCCATCATTCAGGATGGGTTGTCCTCATCCACTCAGAGTGAGGACCGAGTCTGTCATTTTTGCTGGGTCCGCCCTCTTATGACCCAGATCCGGCGAGAGACGCAGGACAGACCCGACGTGGATAATAGACCAAAAACGTCTGAGAAAACAGTCTCCCCTCCTGAAACCGCCAAAAAAACAGAAGAGGGCGGCACTGGCAAGCAAAAATGGGTCAAAGGGAAACCCCCTTCATCGATACAAGCATACATCCGGGCACTAGGTAAAGGACTGCTTGGACCCCTACGGGGCGGGACTGAATGATGGCTCCTCCTGTTGAGAAGAGGCGTATCAGGTAAGACCAACGCCCCGCCCCCCACGTGGGAGGAGCCATCAT
>QLTV01002422.1:587088-599802 GCA_003457575.1 Thermophis baileyi | reverse complement strand
GCCTGGACTCCAGCGCGCGAAGGAACTCGGTGAGGCCGAGACTTCCGCCGTCAAATCGTAGCGGCCGCTCCCCTTCCGTGTGGCGTGATCCGAGGCTCCAACGCCCACGATGCCTCGTTAGCAGAGGCCGCAGCCGTTACGCGCGAGCCTAGGCTCCAGCGCGAGGGGGGGTGTAATGTCCAAAGCTGAGGCCGAGCCTGACAGGGCCGGTATCTCCGTAACGGCTGCCGGAGGGGAAAGGAGACGCGAGCCGAAGCTCCAGCGCCTGCTGGGATCAGCTGTTTGGCGCAGTAGGGGAATTCCCCCTCCCCCGAATGCCGCGGCCGGGAGGCCCGCTGGGCGAGGCAAATCGCCTGAGGGGCCTTCCGAAGGCCACCGCAAAGTCTAACCAAGCAACTCACGTCGAACGGTCCGTGTTCAATCCAGTAAAATCAGTCCGATCAAGGGGGATCCACATCGAAAACTAAAAAACAGTCCGAGGTCAAACCAACACGAAAGAAGCCAGTCAGTCAGGAGGGGAGAAACAAATCCACGTCTGTCCTCTCTGAGGACCGAGTCGGATCTGGATCATAAGAGGGCGGACCCAGCAAAAATGACAGACTCGGTCCTCACTCTGAGTGGACGAGGACAACCCATCCTGAATGATGGCTCCTCCCACGTTGGAGAATAAGGCATTTTACACAAAGATCATATAAACATGTAATTTCTTGAGGGAGGGAAATGAACACATGCAATTTTGCATTTCCTTCCATCACTGAGCCTAAATATTTTCAGATCTGAAAGAACTTGTACTTTTTGCTAATGATACTGTTACTGTATATCATAAACTTTTGCTGGCTGTCCCTGGCAGGTATTTAATCTCAAAGAAATGTTCTGGCTAACATGAAGAAAGCTTTATTTGCAATTGGACTGCTGTAAATAAATATTTTCTACATCATAAAAAAGCCCCCTTATTGGGAAGTGGCAGATTAAAATTTCATTGCTTCAGCGAAGTCCACATAAGTCTACATATAATTAGGCATTTTTCTCCCTTCAGGACAGAGCATCCTCCAGGGTCAAACACATTTTAGGCAAATTGACAAGACAGAATGAAAAAGCTTAAGGTAACACTGCTTATTCTATATATGAATTTTCTGGGAAAGCAGATTATTTCATTCACTGCTCAGTTGTACCAATTTTGCTTGTCAAGCTCCCATTTCAAGGAAAGATTGTTTGGTCAGACATGCTTACCTTGGACATGACAAGCCATGCATCTTATTGATATATAGGCTATTTTTAGCAAGCTGTAGTAGGATAAATCATGTCTTCTATTGCCTGGTCCATATAGATTAGTATATTGAACTAACAGCATAGCACAAATAAAACACCCTGGCATAATATGGAAACAAATATATTAAATCACATCACAGTTCTACTACCTGAGCCCATACATTTTGAAGTGAAACTAATTAAGTTTTAAGGAAGGATTTCCTGCTTCACATTTAGTCAACAGAGCAGCTTAAGGTTGTTTCTCAACCTCAGATAAGGAACCTAACTCAATTTTCTCATTTGTTCTTGATAATTTCCTAAAGCTGTCAGCAAGGATGTTAATTGGTGCTAAATATAATTGGGTATCTTCACAATGAAATGGTTTTATTTAACTCAAGCAAACAAACAGGGTTAAAGGAGGGAATTTGGCTCCTGTATTTTTAATATGAATCATGAACAATATAAATAGAGTTTAGATCCAATATGCCTGCAGTCTTATGAATAGCAAGAATTCCTTATTGATCTTACAGTAGGGAAAGCAATTGTTTCAACTGGTATTCAAATTAGTTTTTAATTATCCAATTTAAGACATCTAGGCCGATTTAAGAGTCTGGCCAAGTGCAGAGTGAAGGCAGATTTCATACCTTCCAGCTACCTGCAGCCAAATTCTGTAGTGCACCAGCTGCCCCTTCCAGTGTATCTGGATTTGAGCACTCAGAGAGAAGTGTGAGGTAGGGTTTGACTATGGATGGGTGCCATAGCATCTGGATTCCTTTTGGTGGTTCTGCACAGTCAGGGAGAGGACCAACTCCATCCCACTGAAAAGAAGAAACAAAGATGAATGTTATCAGGACAGAGCAAAAGAGAAAAGCTTTCATTAAAAATAAAGATGTACTTCTATGCTTATAAATTTAATACATATTCAAGGACACCTAATTCAAAGAAATATTTGTTTTTACCATTAAATAACTTACGTGTTATTTTATTTACGATGGCTGAAAATCTTCAATTTAAGGGGCAATGTAATTCAACTGTTTGGAAATTAATGCCAAATGAGATTGATGCCATCACAAACATATCTAAATTAAACTAAAAACTAAAACTGATTTTAAATAACATAAGGAACAGAACTAAATCCAGTCTAAAAACCACACTAACTGCAAATAATTACAATGAATCTGGTGATGATGAGGAAGTACATTTTTAGAATAAGGGCAAAGGAAGCTTCTGTGTTCATCAAAACGTCATCTATTGCTTCTTTGCAGGCTTAGCAAAAGCTTTTCTGAATCTTTTCAGAAAGGTTAGGAATGAATGTTCTCAGAACAGGGAAGAAAGTCTTGAATCTGCAGCAGAATAGAGCTAAATCAGTCAGTCAGTCAGTCAGTCAGTCAGTCAGTCAGTCAGTCAGTCAGTCAGTCAGTCAGTCTGTCAGTCAGTCACTCAGTCTGTCTGTCTGTGTCTCTCTCTCTCTCTCTCTCCAGTATCTGCTAGTTTTCTATGAGTAGTCCCCAAAGCAATGTACAATTATAAAAAATAAGCAGATTATATGCCAATAATGGGGTATGTCCAATGTTTCATTCAAGTAAGAGACCTTCCCTTTTCCCTGAAATGAGAGTGAAGGATCTATATGAGCAGGTATTCATATCTCTCCCTATATCTGCTTTAGAGGATTGGCTTATTATTCAGTCACCAGAAAGATACAACTGGATCAACAATAAAAGTTAAAACACAATAAAACAAATTAAAAGGTATGTCTCAAATACATACAAGTAGGAGCAAAAGAATATTATATAGCAACCAGTAAAATCATCAGCTTAAAACTACTTGTGATTTCATTTATATATTTGTTTATAAATATGTATTTCTCAAGTGTCTTTTGGGGTAAAGTTCTCCCAGAGAAGTATTCAAGTGACTCTTTTTTTAAAATGCTGCCATGTTCAATTTGGCCACTCGGGTATCTGTCAACTTCTCCCATGTTCCCACAGATTTTTTGTTCACTATTAAGATCTGTCACATCTTCTCCTTTTCAATATTTTTTTTTTCTGTGGCTGTCTCCACAGACCAATTCAGTCAAGCTTTTGCTTTTCTATTCTTTACTGCTACGTTGTGAAATTTCCTCTGTAAGTAGGCTACTCTTGACCAATTCTTCCTTTCTTCCTCATTTCATGACAATCCAAATATTCCTCACTACCTCATGTTATTTTCTCCAGGTTTGTTTTCCCCCCACCAAATTTCAAATTCTTACAGCAATACACACATACATCACTTCACCACCAGTGTGTCACCCTGCTTCTTTGGTTCTTCTTTTATCCCTTAGCTGGATGGCTTAATGGTGAGATGTAACAAAACAACTGTCAGGCCGAAGCCATTTTTCTTTGGGTCTTTGGCCTGCCACACTTTATGCTATTTTAAAATGTATTCTTTGCTATGGGAATTTGGGAGGGGTCATTGCATGAGGGATGTCTGCATGTAGCCATAACAAATTCTTTCTAGATTGTCAAGGTCATCCTTTGTCCTGCACCTGCACGGAAGCAGATGGGAGTAGCTGCCAAGTTGGCAGACGAAGATTGGTTCACGTGATGGACTTGAAGGTGTGGGGACAAGGGCTTGAACTTTCAACTGGGTGGAGAAACCCCTGGGACTTCAGATTCGGGTTTCTCCCAGATGTGCCAACATGGCTCTGTTAATAAATTGGAACTTTGAGGATTACTTTGCTTCGGACTCTGATTTAAAATTGGATGCTATTTGGAACCTTAACAACAACATTTCTTGTTGCTTGAAGAAAGCTTCTTAGTTACAGAAGGGCAAAGAAGGGCAGAAGGATTTGTTCATTCCAGAACCTCAGAGTTAGCTTCCAAAAAGAAAAGGGGAAGAGAAAAAGATGTTTTCTTTGCCTTCTTTCCTATAAAAATATTTTCCATGGAAAGAAGACTCCTTTCTTCTACACAGATCATATAAGTAAGTCAACTTCAGTTATAGTCAGAGATTCATCTCATATGACAAAAAATCAAGGTGATAAAGAAAAGGAAACGGAACTAATACTCAAGCAAGTGTTAAACTGGATGCCTCCAGACTGTGCAGAACACCCACCCACTTATACATGAAACACACACACACACAACATACAAAGTCAAGAGTATATCATATGTTTTCAAGCAACAATTGCAATAGAAGAAAATTTAACAATCCATCTGGCGGTATCTAGTCATAAACCAACAAGTACAGCATAAGTATTCAATTCATCAGATGTATAAAACTTGGATGACAAATAGGATTGGGCTCCAGACTGCATAGAATAGGCATCTCATAAAACATGTGTGACTAATTTAATTTCTTCCTTTAAGATGTAAGGCAGTCATGCATTGGAAGATTGTAATATCTCCCTTCTGGGAGTGTGGAAGGCTGAGGAATGAATTTGGCCAGCAAATAGTCTCTCCTGTGCAACATGCTCAAGAGGTTGAATAAATAATTAGCTGGTGTGAACAGCCTCCCAGGTAAGCCACCACCATTAAAAAAGGAAATTCCAATCTTTCTGGGAATCAGTATCAAAATACCCCATTTTAGCTTCATCTTAATACTCTTCAGATAGAGTGAAGCCAAATATTAAGCTGATAAGCCATCCTGCCTACTTTCATTCCTGTTTTATGATGATGAAAACCTTTCTTGTAGAATCAGGGAAGCTAAAGATCCATCATTGGAAAATTAGTTTTAGCCAGAATATGAGACAGAAAGCTTCTAATGAGGATAATTCAGATACTTAATACAAAAGGGAGTTAGAAATATCCCAATAAGAGAAATCATACAACTAGACATTTTAGAGATTTAAGCCCTTGCTGGGAATTCACAATGGCAATGTCCTTCAGATATTGCATTCTGCATCTTTTATCATTAACTATCTTGATTAGGAATTATAATTCAACATTTCTAGAGCCACATACTCCCCACTGTTGCTACATAAAGTTGACTTTTGGAATGCTACCACGGGAGCTACCATAAGCAAGGCATGATGAACATTCTAAGCTGTTAAATAATTATGATAAGAAGACAATCCTGCTAATAAATTTCAGTTTTCAGAATAAATAGAGGGATAATAAGGAAATGAATCTTTTCTAAAATAAATGAAAAAAATCAGTAACAGGACAAATGTTAAGTATACAGTCATATATTACAATAATTCCTTATGGATTTGTGTTGCATGCTTTGATGCTAATATTCTGGAATCTAATCAAACTCTTTGTACTATGCATAACTTTGTCTATGTAATCTCTATCAATGAGTACAAAGAAAAAAGGGACGACCACAATTTAGGTAAATTAGGTATACTTCATATATGAAAAGTAAGAGAACAATCCATTCTAGTATGCAGAAATCTATAAATGCTGCTTTCTATGTGTGGGAGGTAGACCAGTAATGGAAAATGTTTGCAGTATGGAATCATACTGTTGGCCAAGACATTGCATTCTCCTGTGTTTTTCACATACAGAAATTTTAAGTCTTTTGTGTAATCATAGGGGAAAAGGAGATTTCCATGTATTTAATTTAATTTAGACATTGTCCAACTCCATGTGACCCTGGGCAGTTCCCAAGTAATAACTTAAAAACCAATACAAATTATCTAGTAGATGAACTTGCATACCAAATGTTTTATAAAATTTGGAAGAAAATTCTCATTCTAAATTAAATTTAAACAATTTAAAATTTCAAATTAGATCAAGTATTATAATAACTTGTCTTCAAATCACCTTAACAGCACCTTAGCTGTTGCATAATTTAAGATGTCAATGGAAAGGCTTACCAGGATAGCTAGTCAAAAGTGGTCATCAGTCAAAAGTGACCAGTGAAGCCTAACTGAACTAATAAAAGCATCATGGAGAAAAGATTATTTTGCTTATTCGCTTATTTTAAAAGGTTTTGCTAAAGAGATAAATTTTGCTTAAATTTTCTCTGCTTCAGTTTCAATTTAATGGGGTTGTAGTTTCTATTTGCTCAGCACAGCCCATTTCAGGGAATCTGGCTTTTTTTCAACAGCACAGAACTATACATCCTTCTTAAGTGTGATATATTGTGTCTAATTGATTGCTCACATGGAGAACTTTCAACCCCTCACAGAAAATTGAGGTACAGGGAAAGCTAAGTCAATGATCTGCCAGATACTGCTGAATTACAATTCTGAGCAAAGAAGCCAGAATGGCTAAAAATAAGAGTGCTGTGAGCTACAAAATCTAGAGAGCATAATATTTCCAGAGCTTGCTGCATATTGTTCATAAAGAGGGAGACTAAAGTCTATGTGGGGTGTTGAAGAAAATATTGATTTAAAATAACTAATTGAATCTTTGGCAAAGGCTTACAAAGTAGAAAAACATCACCTCAAAAAGATCTTGTTAATACATTATTCTTGTGATCATTATTATTTCAAACCTAGCAATAAATTCAACTTTTCACTTTATTACTTCAGTCAAACACCAAAACTATAGAATTAATAAAATTGCTAAAAGTATTAATACTAAGCAGTAATCGCACTATGGATTCTACAGGCCCTGTAACAATATTTAGACACATTAAAAAAGATTCATTTTTATCTGACAGTAGATACTGAAGATAGAACAAATTCTGAGTGCTTTGATAATTTAATTATTAGCCAGAATATAGATTGTGAAGAGATGACCTTATAGAAAATAACATAAGAAAAGATGAACAACTCTCCACAAATAATCTCACACAGACAAAGATGATTTGATATGCGATGTTTCTATATCTGCCTTCTAGTACGGTACTACTGTTGGTAATACATTAAAACATGCTAATGTCGTTATTATCCCATACTTTAATATTTAAATATTGACTTAAATATCTAGCTGCAGGAACTAATAAAAACTGATTGCCAAGTTACATCCTTTTTGGCAATTGGAGTCTTTCATTGTATCATTCATGCATTCAAATTTTTACCCATTACAATTGATAATTTCATAAGGCTTATGAAAATCCATAATAGAATTATATAGTCTAAGTAAACAATTGCAAGATTAAATCAATAAAAAAAAATATAAATTACTAATGGTAAGCAATAAAAATGGTGAGATTAAGAATCAAAAGCTCTTAATTTTTTCCAATTTTAATAATTTCCTAACGATTATAATGGCCAAGGTGTGCCAAAATGCTGGTACAATGCTTTGGCTCAGCTTTCCTATAACACAACCACTCCTCTTAGTAAGAAAAATGTCCGTTAAAATTAAGGAAACCAAACCAGTATGGAAAAAGAATAATTTTAACCAATAATTAAAAAAATTTGCCCATGTTGCAGTTTTTATGTTGATTACCCAAATTATTCTATGCAAAAACATATCTGGGACGTATTTGAAATATTTTCCTCAGAAACTGTGACTGCAGAAACTCCAAAGCTGCATGATTATTATGGAATGTATGTGAGCTCCATAAAGCAGCTGCATGCAAGCTTTGGCTATAAATAATATAAACACTGCTGGTGCATATAGAGCATCTCTAAAGCAATAAAAGGCTTGTATGGCCAGATCTGACTATGAAATACAGAGTCGAAGCATGCCCTCTGGCTACCAGAGGCATGAAAGACTATTCCCAAGTATTTGAACCCTCCAAGTTCAACTTCTAGATATGGGATGCTTCACAAAAATGATTATTCAGATCTTATCATAATTTATTTCTAAATCTTCCACTTTGTAGAACAATAAACCCACTGGAGTCTATGACAATATAGTCACTTCATCATTGTAAGTGTTATATGCCAGCTGTGGAGGATGATATAGCAACCTTTCAAAAAACAGGTTGTTTATATAATAATTAAACAATCATGGTGCCAAAATAAAAGTCATGATTTTCCCTAGTGTAATAACTTATAGACCATATAGCAGTGAACATTTTGTGTGAGTGCTCATAAACAAATTCTGTATTTTTTAGAGGAACAGCTTTATTCCTCCTCCTTACATCATAGGTTGGGATAATTCTTGCAAATAAAATATGACTATTTCTTATCGAATGTTAAGTCCACATATAATGTGTGCCTTTGCTCAAACAACAAATTCTTAGCAATATTTCTAGAACAGTTATTTCCTGTTTTGGGACTATGCATTATGAGAAGTAGAATTACATCCCATCTTCCTGATGTGTTCAATCTCTAGCCATGCTATTTTCCTTCTTCAAGACTCATGTAGGAATCTAGTGTGTCAACATTTCAAAAATTAAAGATATTGTGATGCATTTCTGTTCAAGTTTTATTTTGGAAATAGTTCTGAATAAGGAATAGCTACAACTATCTATGGTAATTTCCCTGTCTTCATGCTCCCCAACAATTGATTCTGGAAAACCAGACTGAAATTTGAGCTTGTAATATTTTCAGTGTTCTTGTATTATAAGTATTTAATTTTATACTTTAAGATATTAAGAGCTTTAAACTCTAAGAGCTAGAGTCAAGAAGAAAGCAACATAACCAAAATTCATTAATTCTCCAATATACATTAAAAAGCCACACAACAGATATGCTTTGGAAAACGACTCTCTATCTATCCAAGAGTTTGGAAAACTCTGACTCTCTACCTCTTTTGTTTTATGAAACAAAAGTACCATGTCTCTAGATAAAGAAAACTATAGAAACCTATAAATATGCATCATTCTATTTTTTAACTATGTATGCTTTATATGTTTTTAAAAAAATAGTCTGATCAGAAAGCTTTTAGATTGTAGAATTATAGAACAATCATATCCGGCATCCAAATGACCTCTAACTAATGTTAGAATGGCAAAATGCTCCCTATAACAACCCAGGACCCATTTTGGCTACAATATTCTAAATCAGTTAAAAGTCTCTGAAATGAAACTGTTTCAAAGAGACCCCCATACAAAGTGCAACATAGTAGATCAAAGAGCATGTAATTAAGAAGCATATCATGACTGCATAATCTTCAGAAACAGGCAGAATTGGTGCAATAGATTTAGGAATAGAGAAGGATTCCTCGTCACTGATAAACTATCCAGGTTCAAGGCTAAATTCACAAGGGATGTGGTGGGCTCCCACATAGATTGAAATCACGGCAACGCCCCCCAGGCTCTCTCTGCTTTGTTTAGATAACATTGCAATGTGCTACCCCTCAATTCCTCCAATTCAGATATCAGGCCCTTATCACATCCATTACGGATTGTCTCCTCTCCCAGCCAGTTTTATTAAATAGACTAAATCTTCATTATATTTCAAGCTGTTCTTGAGAAATAATTCATCCAAAGTGCACATAGTAATACAAGCACAGACAATAAGCAACACATTTTTTCTTGCAGTGATTTTTAAAGACTGCTTTAGTACTTTGGTCCTTTAATAGCAAAACATTCAAGTCAATTTACTCATTAGAATTTCAGAAAAGGAAGTGATTTTCTAGTTCTTTCTGTTGTATATAATATCTATGGTATCCATCTTAAAAAGTAGAAAGAATGCAAAATACGGTATCTAATATTTCTTCCCAAATAGATGTTATTTATTTATTTGTTTGTTAAATTTATTTCCTGCCCACCTTGCCATGGGGCTACTCTAGGTGGCTTACAACAATAAAACCAGAGAAATGAAAAGAAGTGTAAACATAAAAATAACAAAGTAATGGAACAATAAAATAAACAATGAAAAACAAAACAATGAGAATACAGCGATATGAGAATAAAAGACAGGTGGGTAAGGAAACAAGCTGCGAGGAGAGAGCTGCTATTAATCTAGTAGCTGCTTCAGTTATATTGTGATGAAGGTCGAAACAACACAATGAAATCACTGACACAGGGAAAACATCCCAGAAATTATATTCTTGGAGGTGTTGAAATTGACCAAATACTGTAAAACTGATAATAACACAGTACTTCGTTGAAAGTTGGGAGAAACCAACTTTTAAAAACTGTCTAGAAGCAGAGGCTGCTAAGACCACCTGTTTGTTTTTGAATGATACAAAATTCATTATTCCGTACACATGCAGAGATCAGAGCCTATTTGCACATCAATTGATTGATCTATCTACGAAGCAATATTTAACCTGCTTTCTCATCTGAGAACCTCAGTCAGTCAGGGAATGCTAATATTAATAATTTGACTTTTATCCTCTTTTGCATTATGATTTACAGCCTATCTATCTTGCACATTCAAGTTTATTTCCTCTTACTTCAGAAATGTTGTTACAACTTATGACTCATTACAAGAGATATAACTGAAGGTCACCGTGATTTCTGGAGGGTCATCTAGAATAAAAATATTATTTTGAGTTAGCTTACATGTATAATAAAAATTAAAGATGATAATAAATCTAAAGAAAAATCAGAAGAGTATCAGAAACACTGGTAAAGACACATATGATTATAAAGGCCATTCATATTACAATGATTTTGCACAAACTGCATTGTCCACTGAATTATTCATTAGATTTTAGAATATGAATATTACATATATCCAAGACCATAATGCACAATTCTGAGAAAAAGTGCTTGCTTCCTTTTAGATATTCTTAATTTTTGCATATATTTTCCAGAGAACATCAGAGTTTCCCATGGGTCCTGCCAAGATACAAAGGGACTCTGCATAAAAATATAAGACTAGTTGTTACTTTCATTTATTTCATAAAAAACAAAAAAAAATCAAATATGCGACATGCCAATGTAGGAAAGCAATTGCCCTCTTAGATTCAGTACCTTTTGGGGTCATTTTTAAGTATGATAATTGTAGCACTTCCAGTAATTGGTAAAGTACATTTCAAATACTACATGAAAGAATTATGGGCTAGCCTGTCACGGCAATATGGCTCAACTTTGTCATTTCTGAGCCTTTACAAGCATGAACTCTATTCCATGAACAATATTCCCATTGTGGTTCTCTTCTAACAGGTCTGCCCTTTGATGTGGCCAAAATGCTGAATACTTTCCTCTTCATTCATTCTGTTGTAGGCTCCCTTGTGCATTTGGGATCACTGCGGTGGCGCATGACCCACTTGGGTTTCAGCTCATTATTCAGATGGATAAATGGCCTGTTATTCTGTCATAAAATTATCTGATAGAAAAAAAGAATACCTGCTTTTTTCAGTGATGGAAAACACAAGGCAGAAAAGAGTGACTGGACCATTTGAAGACCCACAAATGAATGAGAATGATGCCTTTTTAGCGAGTCTCTGCCTAGAATAAAGCCTAATGTTTTGAATCCAGGTTTAAAGCATAAAGTTTGAATGAGTGGTTCAGAAAAGACTATTATTTTGTAGTATCAAGAGAGGCTTTTGAACATGGAAAATGTGTTTTTATTATGTTCTTTTATTAATCAATGTTTACATGAGCTTGATTGATAATGTAATCATTAATAATTTATTATTCATTCTGTTCATTATTCATTTCATTTATTCTCTTCTTTTCATTTTCATTTAATAATTTAAATTAAAAAGAAAGAAACAGAAGCTAATATTTTTAAGATTTATATTGTTTGTTAAATGAAATAACTTGCTCTAATTATCTCTTTAATTGAACTGACTGAATGAGTGGAGTGATTAAATTTTCACATTGTCAGATTCTGTGTTGACATAACCATAAAATGAATAAAAAAACCGCTAAACATTGCAGTTATTTTTTTCTGGCTTCTTTTAAACAACAGCAGGATACATATAAAGCTTTGGTCACGTTCTGTGTGTAAAGATATGCAAAAATCCAGAAATCTAAAAGAGGGCAAATTCTTTTTTCATAAAAACATATTTTGGGGAGATTAATGGTATCTTCAGAATTTTATTATTCTAATTCCCCCCCCCCTAAAACTGAACTAGTTTGAGATTTGTCTCAAGAGAGAAACCACAGAAAAAAGTTTCTTGCAGCAAAAACAGTTTGACAGGTCAACCAATTATCTAGGGAGACAATGGTCTACCCTTTATTAGATGTATTCAGATAGGTGGATACTTTACATCACCTTTGTGCACTGTACAGAGAATTGGACTTAATGCTTGAACAGCCTCTTCCGTCTCTATGATTCTACAATGGGGAGTTCCCTGAATCTTCTCTGCTTTGCTAACAATAATCTGGAAAATAAAATATAAATCCTAAAATATCATGTGAGTTTATTTCTCAAATGAAAGAGATTATTAAATAAATAAATCTATAAATAGACTGGAATGGTCTGGTAAAACAAGGATCTTATGAACAATATACTATACCGAGAAAACCTTTCTTAGAATGACTATGGGCACTCAGTCATAGACACAAGACGTATGATGTTTATATTTTGTATCTGTGGTTCTGATTTATAAGATTTAAGACAGTGGGGTTTTTTTGCTAAATGAATGAGAAATATTTTAGATACCTTATTTCTTTTCAATATAAATTTAAAACTGCTCTAGTAATTTTAAACTTTCTGAAATGTTTAGAAATATTCTGAAAATAAACGGGCTCTATTAAAAATAAATTAATGTTTCCAGTCCTGGGATCCTGGATTACCTGAATCTA
>QLTV01002422.1:574580-586561 GCA_003457575.1 Thermophis baileyi | reverse complement strand
CTCTCTCTCCACTTCTACCTCTCTCTATATCTCTATCCATATCTCTATATCTATCTCTATCTCTATCTCTATCTCTATCTCTATCTATATCATCTATATCTATATCTATATCCATGCATAAGGGTCAGCTAGGGGAGGAGGGAGCTATCTCCTTTGTTAATTATTACTTTGTTAACTTATTACTGTCAACCTTCATCTGGTTAAATGCCCCATCAGGCTTAGGTTTAATGTGATTGGTTCCAATGTTTCCCCTTCCCAAAATTAGATTATATGATTCATTACCTTTGACAGAGTTTATTAGGAATTTCCTGGCACACTGCCATTTTGACCTGTTAACATAACACTGCAAAAGCAATTGAATTAAATTCTTTCCAAAGGCAAAAAGTCATTCCATAAGCATAAAGAAGTTTCATGAATTCATCATTTCTTTCATCCTACTGCAATATTATATACCTAATCTCATACAAAACAGCCCTAAAATTTACGGTCTCCCAGTTTCTAGCCTGGAGTTGTAACCGCTACACCAAACTGGCTCCCTAATACACTGCAACTCAGGGTAGCAATATATCCTATTTTAAAAAAAGATATTTTTAAGTAGGAGGAGGTACTTACAGTGTCCAGTGAGCATCAGGATAGCACACTATCCCAAGTGGGCATACAGCTTGATTAATCATCCTCCACAGATGCTGATTTTTTTTTATTTATGTCATAGTAATTTATTTCAAATGTGCAATCATGCATACAGGTTAATTTATATACATTTTATGCAAAATTGCAATTTCCCCCCTCAAATTATTTTTCATCTGTCAGACAGTTGCAGTTCTCTGAGAATATTAAAGTGACACACTAAGAGGCCATTACAGTTACAATATGAAGTGGACTTTGAATAAACATAAGAATGATTCTGTAACATTTGTCACAGTCTAATTAATCTAGTAATTCAGATGCTAGCAGGAATCAAGAGATTATGGGAGTCACAGTCACAAGTCTCTGCACACTGATTAAATACTACCTTCTGGATTGAAGTCATACATGAAGTTTGGAGTATAAATTGAAAAATATTACCATGGTTAAAATAACTCAGAAAACTAAATTATATTATTAGAAGTATCAACCATCAATCTAAAAGCTCTTTGAGTTTCTATCACTATACTAATCTAAAGTCTGAAGATGGAATAATTTATCTTCATGCTATATAACAGTCCAATGAACAAAAATGTGAAATTACATGCACAGTTCTCTGCACAACTTATTTTAAGAAAACGATATTAAACCCATCACTTTGATGGACAAGGAAAGCTAAGGCAAGGTCTTCATTCTATTCTGATGAAGAATAATTGTAGAATGTGGAAAAGTTTTATCTGAATATAATCATCCAACCTTATAGAAATGTTGAGTTATACAATAAGAGGATCAGAATATTGTACCTCCAGAGAAACAATCACTGGTTGCAATCTTAAGATGGTTTACCTAGATTTAGACCAAATGAATTCAAGGTGGTTTAATGAGTAAAATCATATAGCTAGAAAATCAACTTTAGAAGGCTATTTCCAAGTTACCTAAAATACTGAAAAGACAAATCATATAATCAAAATGTATCTTGTAGCACCTTCAGGACAGTCTTATTACAATAAAAGCTTTAATGGGCTAGATAACCTACAATTGAATTTTTACCATTAATGTAGAAATCTTATTTAATATAATGTAATATAATTTGAATTTATAATTTAATATAGTTTACAATGGAACATGCATCTTTCACCATTTTTTCTTATCCTCAGTGCGTAGATACTTTTTCATAAGGAAATTTTTTACAGATATCATACATCTACATATAATTTTCCTGCTCATAATATTCTTAAATAAATTTAAAGGGAATCCATCATCTCTTTACAGCAAACTCATTACAGTAAAATTACCTAGATTGTAAATTTTTGTAGATTTAAATTCCTAAGTTGTGATTAATAAGATACTACAGAAATAAAAACTTTATAAACAAAAAGTTTATTATGCAAGTATATTTTCTAGATTCTGTACTATCTAGCAACCTCAAATTTTCCTGTGTATATTCCAAGACACCCAGGAAAGAAAAAGTATATACCATCTGTATGACATCAGAAACACAACACATTTTCAGATTCGATAAACAACTAATAATTGATGATTTTGTTATATTGTACTATATTAATTTATTTGATTCTTTTTGTTAGTTTTTATTGTTTTAAATGTGGTCTTATATTCTGTAAGCCACCTTGAGTTGCCATGGGTGAATAGGCGGCAATATTAAATAAATAAATAAATAAATAAATAATGGAACCTTATGCTGTAATCTGTCAAATTTTTTAGCAAGAAAATTCTCATTTCAGAAATGATAGCCTTATTTTGGTAGCAGGGTAGGAATAAACATCACCTCAATTTTTTCTCCAGGTTTGCTATAAATAGCATAGTAGAAAACTATTAGTCCCAAACTTGATCATTAAAAGCATTTGATATAAAATGTCAATAAAGAACTTAGATAATATCCAAATTTGATGTAATAATTATTTTTCTAACCTTATATTGATTTAAAAGACTATATATATATAAAACAAATCAAACACATTAGTCCTAAATGTTTTTCCACATGTCACGTTATAATATTTCTTTAGCAGATGCTACAAATGATTCTCAATTTATGGATCAAGCAAAGGTCTCCTTCCCTTCACAACATAATGTTGTCAAAATTCTGAACTGAGTTGACCACTTGTAGAGGAAGGGTTCAATTGGCAACTGGACAACTAGATCACCTATCTACCCCAATCACTGCAGTTCCATAGGACAGGAAATCTCTAAATGCAATAACATATTTCATGGTGGTAGAAACAAGTTATGGAGGAAATTTAAAATCTGTAATAATTTGAGTCAAATGCACAACATAACTAATAGTACAGTTTTAGAATCTGGTTGGAGCTATCAAGATATTTTATAATTATATTACATTTAATCCCAGAAAATAAACAACAATAAATAATTTAACTTTGCATGGGTGGAATTAGTATGAATTGTCATAATAGCAATGAGATTTAATCAAGGTCAACAGTATGAACAATTAAGACAAAGGTTAATACAAATTATGGAAGCTATTACATATCCTGTTAAGGAAAAGATCCCAGAAACATACAGCAAAGAGAAGAATTTATTTCTAATTTATTATTTACTGATTAGCTTATTGGAACAGATTTTAGCCAGAATAAATATAATTATCAAATCATAAAGGCATCCAACTTTATTTAGACCCAGTGGTTAAAAGCAGATTGTCTAACAAAGAAAAAGATTAATTATGGGATGGAATTTTAAAAGCCTTTAAAGGTAATCAAGAAATGTTCCAAATAATGTAATTTTACATGAAATTTTCTGTAATTATTATTTATACGGATGTTAAATAGCAATATCTAACAAAACAATTCTTCACATTACCATTACATTATTTACTTCATACTAGAGTGCATATAATAATATTGTAGTAAGTGAAGAGTTAATAAGTAAAACGAACCCCTAAAGGTCCCTATTAGGTCAGTCAATTGAAGTTACATTCTCTAGCATTCACTTATTTTAACAGTTAAAATTTATGCAGAACTAACTTAGTTTTAATATTTTTAACAGAAGTTTTGTTTCTTTGGAGAAAGCAAAATTGTTTTTGATTCTATTATACTGCACTATTTGGTTGTAGGAGATGGCTTTATTGCTATTACTATTATTATTGTCAGCTATCCAAAAGCATTCTGGCATTGGGCTGCACAAAATCAAATCAATTAAAGCTAAGTGCATGTACCTGATCTTGAGATTTCTTTTTCTTCTTTTTCTTGCCCCAGCATCCAGAACTTTCAGCATCTTTCCCATTGGCATCACCACAAAGTAAACCATCAAGTTCATCAGTCCCCATTTGCTGTCCCTGAGATGTTTCTGCAGCGAGTCTATATGAGAGGTTCCTTAAAATGCACACACAGTTTTCAACGGTCTGAACGAACAAGAAAATAAATAAATTATAATACATTTAGAATGCTCATATTCATCAAAAAAATTATCAGTTTTCTTTATATCCTTGTGCTAGCTGAAATACCCTATCATGGCACAGGATAGTTTTCATACCAAAGAAGACATTTTTATTCCATCAAGGGTTTCTTCTCTCTATGTATGTGCATATTTTCAAATATGCAGCTTGCTGTATGAAAATTATTGTCACCTCAATGAAAATTTTAAATAAAGCAAGTTATATTTCTTTGAGCGAATAAAGTCTTTATCTGGATGTAACAGGAATGTGAATATTGAAAGAGAACAAAACCAAAGGTAAAATGTGTTAAGCAGGTTTCACATATGGAGTTTGGGGGGGAAAAAAGGAAAAAAAGGAATACCACCATGTGTATCATCATCAACGATGATTATTATCCCTCTAGTGAAAATAACAGATCTACAATTTAAATTGTCTCCAAGATTGATGGAAATATCAGACAGGAGTCTTAGGGAATCTGTGCTGAAATGTAGTAAACTCGGTGGCAAGCCTAACCTTAAAAACATTTTATTTTATTTTGTTTTAATTTAAAACAATTTGTGATTCAACTTAAAATGGTTAGGTGTTAGAATAATCTTATGGAGGATTATAGGTCATTTATTCCTTAGCTTGCAAATTCACTCCCCTTTAAATTTTAAGAATTGAAAAAAGAACAAATAAACTACAAGTCTTACCTTGCATAAGATAAAATAGAATAAAAACATTTGATTCTCTCCTTTGCAACTCATTAAAACTTTAGAAAACCACAGATGATTTCCTGAGGTCTCTATTAGGATTTCCTCAAATAATCCACATTATGCTTAAATTTGGCAGAATTAGCACTGCAGGGTCTGATTGCTACCTCCTATAATCTACTCATGGTGCTGCTTGCAGGTTTCTATTTTTTAATACTCTTACTATCCTGATCAGTTAATCAGGTAAGAAACTATGACTCCTATATAGGCAATTCTGTAGAAATAATACATAAATAAATCTCACCTCCCTAGTTGTAAGAATAAACAGGACGTTTACAGCATAATGTCTATGAAGATTCTTAGTTATCCAGGTAAAGTTGTCTGAAGTCATGACAACTGGACTTATTTTTCTTATTAGTTTGAGATGTTTTGCTGTTCATCCTCATCAGTTAGAGAAAGTTAGTTAGGCAGAAAGTTGTTGGAATGTATCAACTCCCCCTGCACCAACTTCAGGGGTTTCCTCCCCAAAGTGTGTTGCAATATGTTAATGAACATTCTCAGTCATCCAGGTAAAGTTGTCTGAAGGTTGAGTCATGGCAACTGGTCTTATTTTTCTTCTTAGTTTGAGATGTTTCGCTGTTTATCCAAGCAGCTTCATCAGTTAGATCAAGTTAGTTAGGCAGAAAGCCGTCGGAATGTACCAACTTCTCATGCACCAAACCTGGGGTTTCCTTCCCAAGTGCATTGTAATATGTCAATGAACTTCCGCTTACACTTGGGGAGGAAACCCCTTCATTGAGGAGTTGGTACATTTCAATGGTTCCCTGCCTAACTAACTTGCGTTGACTGATGAAGCTGCTTGGATGAGTGGTGAAACATCTCAAACTAACAAGAAAAATTTAGAGCATAATGTTATGTCATTTTAAGGTTATCTTAATAAGTGCATTGTTAATTGGTTCTCAATTGCATTCATTCCATTTTGTATTAGATATGTCAAATATTTAAATGAATGGTGACAACATTTTCTCTTTGCCCCATCATTACATCAGACAAAATATTCCAAACTGGAAATCAGTCTTCAATCAAGACTGAAAAATTATCCCTACCCAGTCATATCTGATATATTGACTCACAGTTTCAGTATGTATATATTATTTCATTTGTTAATTCACACATATCAGTTACATGCTTCCACAGAGTCCATTTGGCATCCTCTTGAAATGATACAATTATTTGATGGGAGAAAGGCTGTGCACAAATCGGCACAATTTCCATCTAATTCCTTCAGTTCCTGACGCCACTGAGCAGATGTTAAAAAGAACACTAGGGTCCCTTAATACCAAGTATGAATATTATGGGGGAATTGTGTGATCATTCAAGCAACTTCAGTTAAACAAATTCTTAGCTGTGGTATCTGTGAAATATATGTATGGATGCTGAGCCAGGTAATTATCTGGAAGAGTGTTTAGTATATATAAGTGAACTGAATTAAACATTGCTCTATCAAATGGGCATCTCCCTCTGAGCAGAGGGCTGGGTATTGGTATTGGTAGCCAACAGGTCTCATCAGATGCTTTGTATAATTCTGATAGGGGGATTCTATGTAGAAAGACCTCAGGTGTATCTCTAGTTTATGAAGAGATCATAGATCCAGAGAGGACACAGTTACTTTTTAACCAAGTTTGATAATTAAGGTTCTTTTCTAAGAAAAGGCTTGAAAGACAAACAGATACTGGCTGCTTTGTACAGTAAGCAGAAATGTAGTTAGTGTCAAGTAGAAAGCAAGTATTCCTTTGAACCCTAAAGAACCTGAGTGACCTCTTGATTGATGTCAAGAGGTTTGGAAAATTGCAATTGTTGCATCACTAGAGGCCCCATCCTTGTTTTGCCTCAATTGGAACCAAGTGTTTTAGCAGATTTTAGTTGTTTGTCAAATCGTTTTCTGATGTCAAGAAATTGCATAGTCCTGGGGATTGCTAGAAATAAGAGAGAATCTCGAATGTGTTCAAGAAGGGGTCACAGAAGCCAGTGGCCAACAATAGGAACTCTGGTTGAAGATGAAGAAAATGTTTATAACTTCAAAGTTTGTTGTTCGAAGAACTTGCTCACAAAGTCGGGTTTGCAGGTGAGAGGAGCAATTTTGAATTTATTTTGTTAACAACTAGCACTGCTTACAAGAATATACTGCATGAATTTCCCTAAGGCACAAGGGGTGGAATTTGCTTATGCATTTCTGGTTGGTAAATACAGAAGAGAGCATTTGAGGTCATATAACCATCTTCTACAACCATTCATGCATACAATAAAAATAAATAAATGGAATTATAATTTAGCTCTGCCAATTAAGAATGAAAGTAATGGAAATACCAGTTTTGTCTAGCATTCCTTTGCATTATATTTAAATGCTACTACTCAGCATCTGTTGAGCTTTTCAGATGTTGGAAAAAAGCAGAGTTGTTTTGTGTATGTTTGATGGAGAAGAGTAGCACACACTAAGAAGATTATTTATTGTATGAAAATTTTATCTGTCAGGATAATTGACGTGCTTGAAAATTACATTATGTCATATAATCGTCCATCAATTAGTAAGCAGTAGAAAATGATCTGCCAGGTTATCATGCTTTGGATAGATGCTTCTAATTTTATTAGCTACAAAAAAATTAAATCACTAGCTGTGGATCAAAGTTTCTTGAATTACTTTGCCAGATAGAAAAAATACATCAATGTGCTTTAAAACAGCACTGTCTGAAGTTGTTTTATTCAACAAAATCCATTTCATTTCTTTCTATGGCACCAAGAATGGAAATTTTTAGGAATTCCTAAATTTCCGCAGAAGTATATAGTTGCTCCATGAGGTGTGCTCTTATTGGAATGTAAGGTGCATATTTATTGCACTTTTTATCACCCAATAACAATATCTGCAGTAAAGAAAAATGCTTTGCTTTTTATCTCATTAAATCTAGAGTAAGGATGCATTACAATGTGTTCTCAAATCTTATCAGAATATATTTGTAAAATATTCAAAGACAAGAGATATATTTGTTCACTGTGATCTCCTTGATTTGCACTCATACATTCAATAATATGCAAACTTGTTCCTTAAACCCCTTAAGTACAGAAATAAAATCAAGGGCAAAGATTATTTGAATATAACAAATTAAAGAAAGTTTAAACTGATTAGTCTTAAGAATAGACTACACTATGCTTCTATTTATTGCTGAACAAATTGTAGGAGAAAGAATGGTGATCTGTCTTAATCTATGTTTCTAGGTGTACTGAATACAACTACTATCATTTCCACCTTCCACCTTTATAAAGTGAATTTGAGAAAATGTTTTATTTATTTATTTATTAAATTTATATGCTGCTGATCTCACTGTTGAGGTGACTGGCAGATGAATTAATGAATACATATGAAGCAGTGCAAGGCTTTATTTATTAAGTATCTCAAAATCTAGCTATTACCATTACACAGGCAAATCCATTTTGCATGCCTTACAATTCTATATGTATAAAGCACAGGAAATAAGCCTTGAGTACTCGGGAATCAATTTTTTTTGGTACAATTTCTGCAATAGTTGAAGCTATTTAGCAAAGAAGGCAGGAGCCAGGATTTATTTCATTTGGGGAAGAGTTTGGGAGTTATTATTTGGTTTTTGAAACTAAACATATTTCATGGCTGACAATACAGTGCTCATGTTTTTCCCTATTTCAAAATGGTGGAAATCCACCTTTTAGTAACGGTGAGATTGAGAGTGCATAAATAAATAAATAAATAGTAAATAAATAGTAAATGAATGAATGAATGAATGAATGAATGAATGAATGGTAGAGAAACTGAACAAACCTTGCTATCAATTTCACTGCTTCCTAGAGCAGACTGAATCACATAAAGCAATGCATCAGTAAGTCCATCACATTCTCTCATTCTTCTCCGAGCTTCTTCTCCAGCAGAGCTGACATTCCTGGAAGCAAATAACAATGTTGATTCTTTGCTCAATTTTATTTTTATTTTGTATAAAACTCATTAACATTGGTCCCTTTGAAGCAACTTCATTCATAATACAGATAGCTTGAGACTGTAACTTTCAGACTTCTAGATACTGCAGTTACAAAACATTTGTGTTCTAATTTCTGAACTAGTTCAACGTGATCTTTTCCAAAACTCTTTGAAATTCTAATAGTATTAGAACATTGTGAATCTGAGAAAACTTAAAAATTCATAAAGTAGCTTTATGGAGGTAAGATGTCATTTCTGATTAAAAATCTTCATAATTCTTACATCTAAATTCTTTTCTATAAAAAAGAAAGTAATAAAAATACATAAACTTATGGAAACTACTATATATTTTTGCATTTTACAATGAAACAACTGCACCTTGTAGAAGTAGTGAGAAAAATATTGAGATTAAAATGGTTTTGCATTAAGAATTTCAAAACCTTTCAATTTTGTGTTATTTTCAGTTACCAAAAATGTATTATTTTATAATAACATATTATGAATAAAACCTAATCTGCAAGAAATTTTGATTTCTGGTTGTGATGGTGCTGTTGTCAGATGGGTATTGGCATTCTCTGACACATCCTACCATTTTC
Source organism: Thermophis baileyi (assembly GCA_003457575.1). NCBI lineage: Eukaryota > Metazoa > Chordata > Lepidosauria > Squamata > Dipsadidae > Thermophis > Thermophis baileyi. Next base: position 577,243 of record QLTV01002422.1, on the reverse strand, counting down.
ATCCTGATAACCATTTATTTGCTATGCCAATTGCATTTTGGAACCAGAAGCAAATGATTACATTCTGTTCTCATTGTTGGAGTTGGTTTGTATGTTATCTGCTTGGATGGAAACATGGAAGATGTGCCACATCTTTCCTTCTTAGGCCATGTCAATTGCTATAAAGTCTTAATGCAGTACTGGATGTAAATGTAAAAAGGTTCTATTGGTTGAAAGACTTTGCCTCTGTGATTCCAGAGAGGCAGAAACTACGGAATGTTGCTACCTTTATGAAGACATCCGAAACAGATTTATACTTTCTCTGACTAGTAGATATCCTGGCTGCCTAGATTCGACTTATGCCCAGATGCTGCTTATAAATGAAGTACCCTTTATTACAGTGCATGTAGTTAGGTTTGTACAACAGCACAGAATATTGATGGATCAATATCCTGCAATGCATTTCTGTAACTACCGGTATAATTAATTTAAATTTTAGATATTACTACTTCACTGAGATTAATAATTTTACTTTGTTGTAATTTTAGATATTTAGTGTTTACATTATAATTTAATATAGGCTACATCATGGATTTTACATATTAGATGCTACTTAGATAATTTTACAAATGTATGTTAACTCTGTCTTAAATTTTATTTGTTTATTATCTGTACTGGTCTTTGATTGCAATAAATTGAATTGAATTGAGATACCTTCAGATATTTATTCCAGCACTATATTTTAAATGATTTTACAGGCGCTGAATAATTTTTTTTTGTTAAGGGCATTCTGTGAGATTTTCAATGAACAAGTTACAATTATTCAGAAAGATGGATTTAGCTATTCTAGAAGACTTATTACTGGGCATGCATTTTAGCTTCACCATTTCAGAATTCAATTGTACTTTAGTAACTCAAGAGTTGTTATCTGATCCCACTGAAGTCGTGGCAAGTATCAGGATGTCAATTGGTGTAAGGATCCATTTCTATTAATGTTATAATATCTACACAGAAAATATTATCACAGGTATTATTTGGACAAATTTACCCATGAAAAACTTAAAGCCATTTTAAAAATAGCATCCAAATCTGGGATGTTGGGGTTTCTTGGGTAAACTGGCTCCCACATTACTTCAAATCAATTTACTTTTGAGGAAATAATATTTTATTATTTTTCCAAAGTTAAAAAACAAATGTCTCATAGTGATTCTTGGTAGTATATTCAATTTACATTTAGATTATTTGATTGAAAATGCCATTGCTGCTTTTGAAGTTTCATATTGATTGGAGATTTCGGAGCAATGAAATGAATGTGGGTTTTTAAGCCATTCACCCTTCCTAAAGGAAGTTGATGAAATTGGCATTAGTAATTAACACAACCTCAGGAATATTAACTTTCAGTATTCTTTCCTTGTAAATTAATGGAGGGTTGCTTTAAACAAATTGAAATCTTGAATCTTGGATCTTGAAATGAGGTTAATAGCAACAAAAATGTTTCAGCTACATAAATTTTATGCTTAACTGCATTGGCTGCAACTTGCTATTCAATATGCTACTCAGGAGTTGGAATGTTATTTTACATCCTTTGATCTACTATTATTGCCGCTATTTGGGCAAATAATGATAGGACTGATAATATGATTCAGGATCAATTACTGTGTTAAAGAAGCATATAAGTTATTCTTAGCTACTGTATGTCCCAAATGTATTTTCAGGCATAAGGATAGCTAAAAATTATCATACACATATAATATTGAAAGAAGAAATTTACACTTGATTTGTAGCAACCAATTGTTATTGTGTTGTTTGTCAAAATTTGAATTCCCCCCCCCCTAATAAAAGTGCAAGGAAACAGTCAAGAATCTAGTCAGAGCCTTTGCAATATTCATAACATAATTTTCCACATTTTTCTCGTTTTCCTCTTTATGGTATTAATTTTAGAATTTTATTTTGTTAATGCTATTATATGTATTTCTACTTTCTGTTAATTAGTTTAACATTATACAATTATTTTAAAGTTCAAGTTAGCATTTTAAAATTTGTAAATCAAGCAGGACTATAATATATTTAAACACAAATGGCAACATATCTCAAATCTACTGAAATTAAAATAGTGCTAAATTGTTTGTTGGGATTTTCAACATCAGAATATAATACAGGCTTATTGGTTTTTTATTGAGGTTCTTGCACGAATTCTCTATTGTCTATGTAACATTACCTTTCCTGACTATACCAGCAAAATATCACACATTTTTATTATTATTATTATTTATTATTATTTATTTGTTTGTCAAACATGTACAAGATAGCAGGTATAGGTATAAACATAAACATAATCAAAGTGAATACAGATAGATGAGGACAATAGGACAGTAGGACAGGGACGGTAGGCACGCTGGTGCGCTTATGCACGCCCCTTACAGACCTCTTAGGAATGGGGTGAGGTCGACAGTAGACAGTCTAAGGTTAAAGTTTTTTGGGTTTGGGTCAAACATGTACAAGATAGCAGGTATAGGTATAAACATAAACATAATCAAAGTGAATACAGATAGATGAGGACAATAGGACAGTAGGACAGGGACGGTAGGCACGCTGGTGCGCTTATGCACGCCCCTTACAGACCTCTTAGGAATGGGGTGAGGTCGACAGTAGACAGTCTAAGGTTAAAGTTTTTTGGGTTTGGG
>QLTV01002422.1:441110-571430 GCA_003457575.1 Thermophis baileyi | reverse complement strand
AACGGAGCAACGGAGCCTGGGGATCAATGTGAAGTCTGGCTCTGCAGGACTCTTTAACTTCCTCTAGCTGGGCTCAGGGGAGAATACACGCTGGCCTCCGCTCCGGGGAAGATACACGCTGGGCCCCAGAAGATATACACAGGAAGATACAGGCTGGGCTTCAGGGTTTCGGAAGATATGCACCGGGGAATTTTACTCACTGTTCCAGGAGTCGGATGTTTCACTCTCTCTTTTAGTTCAATTTGATTGAGATCTCTGGTTTCCGATCTCTTTTTCTTTGGATCTCCGGGACCACGTGGTTAGTCTTTTTTATTTCTTTTATTTTCTCTCTTTCCGATGGCCCTAGATCCTAATTGTTATTATATTTATTTTTAGGACTTAATCTATTTTAGTTCTCTTAGTTTGGTTGTCTCTAATCCTGTCTCTAGTCCTAGATTTTTTGTCTTTTCCCTATCTGTAGTCTCCAGTGATGACTGTTAGTTATTGATTTCCGTGAATATACATAATGTAACTACTTAAAAATGTGAATTTGAATATGGTTCTGCATTCTTGATCTTACAGTCAAATGATTCATAAAATTAGTTAATTTTCATTTATTCAGCTATACTTTTTATTCTGAAATTATCAAGGATTCAATCACTATAGTTTCATCACATTTGTAGTGTACCAGGTAGAACACTTATCAAGCCATTTTTAAAATATTTACCCCACCTTTATACTCTGATGAGTAAACAAATAAGTAAATTTTAAAATAATAAAATTTAAAAATACATTTAGTCAAGAAACAATTAAAAACTTGGTGAAATAAATATCTAGAATTTCTAAACATGCTGAATTAACTATCCTTCTTATCAAGTTGTCCTTCTGCATATCATGGAAAAGATAGGGAAGAGAAGGAGAGCTACTTCCTAAAGCAAAGTGAAGCAACCAAAATATTTTACAAATGAGACTTTTTGAAAAATGGGTTGAGAAGCAGAAAAACCCAAGAAATGAAAAAGAATAGGGCACAAAAAGAACACATATAGAAATGGCTGAAAAGACTCAATCAAGCAAATTACACACAGCATATAATTTAAAATAATGTACTATAAAACTGGAAAATAAGCATTAACTATTAGAAAATATTTTCTTTAATGCATGTGGGATTGTACAGAGCACAAGAGACTCTAGACAATACAAAATTGGAAGCACAAGTAAGACACTGTGTGATTATTAAAAGAACTTTTAGTGTTTAAACAACCTCTTGAAATCTAGAACAGATTTTATTTCTTCAGAAAATCTTCCTTACATTTCTATTAAATTAATGTCTAATGTAGAACCTAAGCTACTCAACAACTTTCATTTTGGATCAAAATTAAAACAGTACAATTGACTGAAGACTGGTATTTTTCTACCTAGGATAGTCATCCTATTCTACTTAATGTGAGATTAGGCTAGGAAGTCATGCTTGGGCAGTCAAGTGGTCCAAATTAATCTTGATGATCAATGAGATGACTGTTGTCTCAAATAAACTGTTCTTGTAAGTAGTATGATTTATCATCAACACTGACATTTATTGTTACAGATGGCTCTATAATTCTTGGTTTCAAGTTGCCCAATCAGCAGTATTGTGCTTTGCCTATCACTATAAGAACCCTTCCATTTTTCCAGATCCCGATCCTTAACAGTTCTTGATCTATGTCGCAGTGACCATGTTGTGAACAGGAATTAGGACTGGCTAGTGCATTCCCAAACCTACATGCTATGCCTTCTAATAATATGAACAAATTGTCAAGCTTTGTCAAGTGAAATAGATTCAGTTCTCAAGTTGTAGCTTCCTGAGTAAGGACAAATGAACTTTACTTCCAGAGCAGATTTTATTTTTCAGCAGTTCTCAGATGATCACAAGCAAATAGCCTGATACCATATCAGTCTACTATCAAAGTAAGAAACAGGTAGAAACTGTTATTTCTGCCTTGAGTCTTACTATTTTTTCAACATATCCCATATTCTAAGATCTATTGTTTTATTTCACAAAAAAAAAAGAAATAGATTTCCCCCTCATTCATAAGACCTATTAATAAGTATGGAATCAATTCTCAGTAAGAATTCATCCCTTTAACAAAAATAAAACTACAATAGTATATGATTGATACACAATGATATACAGTGTATTTCATTTCATTTAAAATCAAAGTCTAGTAATTTAAGTATCATACATGAATATGTTATATACTGTATCTGTGATATTATAAAATGGTGATTGACTAATGACTAATGACTATTTCCTCCAAGATGTTTATCTTATCTTTGTGGAGTCAGAAGCCATCAGCAAACTAATTCATTAAAATAGACCGCTCATATTTCCTGGTATATTTTTCTACATATATTTCCAAAATTATTTTTTTAAACAAATTTGTTTCCCATTTTTCTGATACTGGTTAATGAATTGTTCAAATTTTAAAATAATTATGTACATAGTATTGGATAACACTTTCTTTCAAAGTATATATTAATAATTCAAAGTTTGCATTATTTCTTAAAAGAGCAATGTCTAAAACATTGTTTAATAATATTCTTCACTCATAGTATGAAGATCTTGCTTGATGTAAGATGTTTTATCATTCATTATTTTATATTTTTCTTCACTTTAAACTATTTTAGTATAATTATTTCTCTATTTTTAATAATTGTGAATGAACAGAAATAGTTCAACACTTATTTTTACAATATGTATTTTTAAAAAATCCACAGATTTCACCTAACAAAATATCTTTAGCACTGATGAAGTTATCCATCATCTGTACGCTTTCTGATTCTATGTATCTGATTTACTTAAAAGTTTACTTAAATTTCTTGATAAGTTTAATCCTCACTTAATCCTTATTGCTATCTATTATATCATTGCTATTTATTGTATCTTTGGAAGAGTCTTTAACCAGTTTGGGAATACCTAATATATTAATGTTGTTATTTTAAAAAATTGTTTACAATGGAAACATATTTCATGTTACTTCCATCTTACAATTGGTTTAATGTTTTATATCTGTTTAGTGGACTCCTGCAATGACAATACTGGAATAGATCTTAAAAGATATATTTTCTGGCAATCATACATTTTCTGACATGTAAACTGTAGGTAAGACTGCTAATGATTCAACTATTTGATTGCCCTCTTTCAAATAATATTGGATAACATAATGTTTCATAATGTTAATACCTATGTCTACCATTTGCATGTCCTCAAAATTGCTCAAATGAACAATTTCTCTCGTATTTGAATAGCAGCTGTTCATTAATGCAGTTCAGGATTGAAGCGAGAGCAAAAGAGCAACAAACTCTTATATACAGTATAACTGTTCCAAGTCCTGCAAATCCTAAAGTAAATAATTAAAAGAGTTAAATGTATACTAAAGCAAAATTATTCAGTTATGGCCCTTAGGCAGATTTCTAACACAGATCAGGGAAGTTTTGTAGAAAAGGCTAACATCTCCTCTTGATTGCTAAGAATATTCAGCATGCCGTTGAAATTTAAAATGAAAAAAACAACAACACATTTACATTTTAAGCCCAGGTTTTATAGTAATGGCATATAATTCTTACAGACATGCCCCAATTTAAATAAAATCACATTTTTCTACAGACTACTGCAAAAGAACCAAAACATCATCTAAAATAACATCTAAGCTAAAAATATCTAGCACCTTATTATTCAGAATATTGTTTATTTCAAAAGAAAAGCAATCATGTAAGATTGTTACAGGGTAGAATTTTTACATGGTCTGTATTTGTTTCTATGGTCTACATATTGAGCACATCCAGACCTTTGCAGCAGAAATAAGATACAGTAGTTATACCCTTGCCCTACTATACTTTTCAATCATCTCAGAATATTGCCTCCATAGCTAACAGTGGGCATTAAAGGATGCACAGAATTGCACCTCTTAGTTATTATGCAAAACAGACATTCAAAACTATATGTTTTGGCATTCACTATACAGTACGTATACATGCAGAGTTGCAGGGATTCTCTTGAGTTGTTTTTTTTCCCCATTTGCAGATATTTCACTACCTCCCTTGAAAACACTGTCAGTGCTATAAACTTGAAGAACCAAGGTTTATTGATTAATTGTGGATTGGAATACATATATTGCCTTCCTACCAGCCCTGTATGTAATTGGGCAGGTTGTGGTGTTGTGTGTTATGTAATATGTAATTGCCATGTCATTATCTGGTTATGCTGATCTGATACTATTTTATCCAGATTTGGTTACCAGGTATGTGATATAGAGCAGGGATCCCAGGGAAACCGGGCTGCACAAGCAGCAGGTGAGTGCACATCTGCAGCTCCACCTGCGCAAACGGCGGGCAAGTGCACATGCACGCAAAGCTCCATTTGTGCGAGTGGCATGTGTGTGCACCCGCCGCTTGTGCAGAACCACCCCCTCTCCACCCTTGCCGTTGCCACCGGTCCGCAAAGCCAGAACGGTTGGGACCACTGATATAGAGGGAATGTTGTTGTGATCAGTGCTGTTTTCCTCTTTATTATACAACTATTAACCAAAAGTCAGATAAGCAAAATAAGGCATTATATCTGTACAATGGAAGTCAAGTAACAACATCTTAATCTGCAGAAAATATTAACATCCAATACTATAGGCCACCTAACCACATACTGGGCAGGCGGTATTCCATAATTTACCAACAGATCTTACTTCTCCATGAACAACCCAAAACTCCAATCCTGAATGACATATATTCTCCACCATAGCAGCACTTATATGTTGCAACAAACTTTACCTTTATAGAGAAAAACTCCCTATAGTCTTTTAGAATGGATCTCTATATTTTAAAATATATAGACTTACACAGTATATATATTTAAATTTGGTTCTCCAATCAAATAATATTCTTTTCAGTCAAGGCTACTCTGTTTTATTTTTACTCCTACTCATTTTTATGTCTAGGCCAGTCTTTTTTCAACACCAGTGTTCTTTCATTAAAACATATATTAAGTCCATTCAATCATTAATTATAACAGTGCTATGGGGTTGGATTGGCTCACACCAATCACTGATATATTTAAAAAAAAGGAAGACAGAGATAATGGCATATTTTGTGATGATTACCTTTATTTTATAATTATTCTACAGTTCATATTTCATTATAACTTTATATATTCTAATTAAATTACTTCTAGATATTGATTGAAGCAATTATTTGTATAAACCTGCTACTATTTTAACTAGGAGATGAGAATCATGCTATAACCACTACTTTAAAATACAATAGCTTTAAAGGGAAAAAGTTCTCAAATGGTAAAGAAGGTAAAGAGTCTTGACTTCTGAAAACACCTAGGAAAACCTTTAAAAATACTGATAAGAAACTTTGAAGAGAATCTGCTTCCTTTTTATTTTTTCCAACCCAATGAAATACCAAAAGAAAAAAGGTAAGACGGTTAAAGATTTTGCCTGTCTGTCTGTCAGTTGGAGAAGTCTCCAAAACCTGAACAGAATGAGACCAAATTTTGAATGGTGGAAAAAAAAAATGAAAAACAGAGATTGGATCTAAAAATGAGGTGGATCCAACTTGGGTCTGCAGAGTTTAAAATTTTCCCACTGCGTCCTTATGAGAAAGGCAGTTGGGCAGTGAATCAGAGTGTCCCCTAATCTAAGCCCACCTCAGTCATGACAGCTTAAGCAAAGCTATTTTTAAGGGGTTGCAAAAAGTTCTAGAAACCTTGCTAAGCATGCTTTCCCCTTCCTTTTGTTTTAAGTATCCTAGAAAGCTTCTGCATCAGGTGTTCCAGTTCTCAGAAACTGCACATCATTAAGACCACTTTCTCCAGAAATAGAGCAAAAAAAATAATAATGCTAATGGAGATGTCAGTGAGTTGCTCAAGCTCAAAGATAAATGGTTCATTATGGATCTCCAGGCTTTTTGAAGATTATTTTAAAGAAGCCACCAAATAACTCTTACCTCCCTCACAATTTCACTTCTACAAAGCAAAATAGGAAAAGTTCTAGATGATTTATTATTGCTACATAAATTTGCATTATTTCCAGCAACAATTCCTGAATTGCAGTGTAAACTTGAAGAGCCAAAATCATTCAGCGGTGTTTTCACTAGCAAGGTTTTTTTGAAAAATGGCATCTTTGCACATCACAAATTGCTAACCAGTTCTCTATAGACATTACACAAATGTTTCAGAATTTCAGAAATTGTTTGTCATGCAGAGTAAGATTGTTATTCTGTGAACAATAAATAAACAAACCAAGTTGTACATTGCTATTCCACAGGCTTTTTGAATTGCACCCTAAATCTCCAAAGCAATATATTTTGTTTTTCACTTTGTTGTATGCCACCCACAGTCATTTGATTGTAAGATGGGCAGTTGTATAAATGTGATGAATAAATAAATATGTTTAGAAAGTACATGCTTCTAAGTTTATAAAATTTATTACAGTGTTAATATTTTTATAGCAGTAACCAAAAATGTGATCCTACATTCACTACTTTGCTACAGTCAAATGGTAAAAACAAACATGACCACTGATTTATCTCATCAGCTTAGTTTAATATTGTCATTTCTCCTCTAACCTTTTTACAAAAAAAATATTGAAATTCTGAATAGTAATACATACATACATAACATGATACATTCCCTTTCAGGGTAAGCAATGTTATGCAGAGTGCAGAAAAGGAGGAAAGCATGAGATAGGAAAGGAAAAGGAAATATATCTAAACCTACTTTATAGCAACACCAATTACCATACCTCTTGATACCTCACAGGATTGATACTGTGATGGAGAGAATATGATACAGTATATGTTCATTTGATCTTCTGTAGGGGAAGGTGGGATACAGATAACAAGTAAATGCTATAAGGTATTCTGAAAAAAAAAACCTCTGAAGGCCATTTCACTTGTTTATGACACATACAAAGAAATAAATAGTAATTTGACCAACATGCTATAGATAACCCTGCAGTTTAGATCAGTAAGAGTGTTTGATCAATTTGATACTTCCTATATCTTTAGAACCCCAGACAGACAGCAGAAAATAAATTATGAAATCCCTGATGGCTGATCAGCAGAGTTTATATATTTTACAAGTTATATATGCCCAATGCAGAAGACTGTTGAGAATACAAGTGATCCTTGCTTAATAACGCTGATTCAGTGGCTGTTCGAATTTACAATGATACTGAACATGTTGTACTTATGACTACTTCTTGTACTTACAACAATCACAGTGTCCCCATAGTCATGTGATTGTGATCCGGGCACACTCAACTTCCTTCTTTGCTAGCTTCTTGCAAAGAAAGTCAATGGGGAAACCAGAAGGAAGTAGCACATGGCAGCCAGAAGTGCCAGAATTTCCATCACTAAGCAGTGTGGTCATGTGATATTGCACTTTACAATTGCGTTGTTTAGCAATGGAAATTCCATTCCCAATTACCATCATTAAGTAAGGACTACCTATATATATTAACTGTCCCCATCTTTATAAATAATGGGAGAAATGGGAGAATTTTGTTATAAAAAATCATACTATAAAAACATATTGTTGTGTTTCTTATGATGCTTAAAGAATGATTTTAAATTCTATGGCATTAAGAAAGTAGAAGGGAAGAAAATGTCAAGCAGTTTAGCTATCAGAGCTCACCTTAGGCACCCAGTGGCATTGCGCAGCACCTGTGATGAATGAAGTTGAATTTTGTGGTCATCCTGAAGGGGGGAATTTTCCCATCCGGAATGAGGAATGATCACTGCATTGGTCAACACTGCTAAAGCATCCTGGATAATTGGCATTTTCAGTGCATCACAAGAAGATAAATTCCAGAGAACTCCTAAAAGGAAGGAAGCAAAGAATTGACGTTTCTTCTAAAATCAGAATGAAGTGATACTGCACAAAAACAACACTACCTGAACATTCATATTTGAATCTTCAAATGTTCACTGTTTTCTACAGAAACTAGGGCATCACATAAGGGTACGTAAATATATACATATCACAGTCATCATCAAGGTTCAGTTATTTAGCTCATTCCATTATTTCATTTAATGTAGTCATATCCTGTATTCCCATCCGATCTCCTAACTAGGCTGGACCAGACTGAGACTTCACAAGGTATGGTAGGTCTCCACAAGAATGTTACAACATGTCCACAAACTTCACTCTGGGATCATTGCTCAATGCAAGTGTCACAACTGTCTGAGGTGGTATAGCTTTCTGGCTTCCCAATCTCAGATGACAAACCTGAGGAGGCATGATGGCTCACAGCCTTCTTGAGTTTTCTAGATCTTGTCTTGTTCATAAGACTACACAAATATATTTACAACAGTATACTCTTAGAATAGTGCCACTTGCCTACATTGAGATCAATTTTGAAAAAACATGTTTACTCTGTATTTGCCATCCTCATTTGTAGCAAAAACTATGATTTTTATTTTAATTTATTTGTTGTAGTCTATAAGCTCAGTGACTATGAGAGGTGGCTTACAATTTAAAAAAAATTACAATTTCTCATCGTCACATGAAAAACAGAATGGTAAAAAGAAAAGTTATATTGTATACTGCCCAGAGTCCCTCTTTGAGGGAGATGTGTGGTTTAGAAATATGAAATATAAATAAATAAAGGCAAATTAATTAAGCAAATATTTAATGAATATATACCATTCTTAAAACATGAATACATAAAACAATCAGGAAAGAATTTAATGTACACCCTTTAAATGAAACTATTTATCCTCTAATTTAAATAAAACTGTTTAGCTGTTACTGTTGGGAAATATTACAGATTCACGTTTCATTTAAATAAGAATATGCAGTGCATTGATTGAGATTATTAGTGTATATATCTCCGCACTGTGGACAGGGACTAGAAATGACTAGCCATTGTTTCAGTAGGAGAACTCTCCCAGTGAAATATAAAGATGGCAGAGGCTGAATTTGAAATCTTGCCAAAGAATTGCTTTTTCATACCTTGTAATGATATGTATAAAATATGTTATTTTGGGATCTACAGGGCATCTTCTATATTAGGATCTTCATTTTTACACCTTGTATACCAATAGGTAGATTTAGTCAATACCCTATGTTATTTTTGAATGCATCTCAATATTGTTCCTGAACTAGTTAAATGATTTCCACGTCCATAGTAAAAAAACAATTTTTCTACTGTTTGGATTGATGGACTGGATGGGGTAAAAATCTCACCTATCACTTCTCTTTTGTTGTGTTGGCGCCAAACAATGGGAATCTGACACAAAATTACCTAATCATATTGATGTTTATATGTAATATTATATGGATAATTAATTTATTAATACCAAACACTCATATGAGCTCATTTGCTGGAATGAATACATCCCACAAAGATGAGATGGAACTTGTGGTCCTTTGGATCTTGTTGGGGAAAAAAAGGTCCAGCACACTCAGACAGCATAATAGATAGGAGTTTCCCACCCCATCCACACTTACAAAAAATATTTTCAGTCTGTGTCCAGGCACTTATGCTACATGAATAACTGATATAAAATGTTATAATAAAAAATTACATATCCATGACTACACACTTCAATAACTGAAGCTAATGTCAAGAATACTTTTGCAGAAATTTAGTACATTGATTAATTAAACATATACATGAGACATGTTCTACCCATTCACAATTTTTCAAGCAAGTCTGAATACTATCTTATTCTACATGTCAAAATACTTTACACAAAACTTAGTAAAAGAAATTGATGAAAGTATTACATTATCTAACTATACAAATTTCCTCTAAAAATGTCATACTTTCTATATTTATTTTCTCTTGTGAACATTCTGGCATCCAGAAGTCTCAACTGTACAGTTTCCTAAGAAAAGGCATACCTTTTCAAGCGTTTGTAACTGAAATGGGAGAAAAACCAGTAGGGAAGAACTAACTGCCTGGCTGGCGCTAGGATTTGTTTTCCAGCCAGCCCTTTCTGCCAATTTTTCCACACTGTCTGAACAAATTGCTTGGAGAAAATTGGCCAGGGGATTGGTTCAGTGCTGGAAGTGAGAGAAGCACTGCAGATCACTGGTTAAGTACAAATAATGCTCTCATCAGTTTTAATCAGTCAAGAGCCCACCACTCATTTTGGACTGTAATTCACATCACTGCCAGTCTGTATGAGACAATGAAAGGGAACTATTCTTGAACGTATTCACAGATGCCTATTTACTAGCAGGTTGTGAATTAACCTGATAAAGAAGGTAATATTTTCTTAGGAATGGATAGAAAACTGGCCAAGATGAGGGAGAACTAGTTTCACATTTTTTTCCCCCAAGCTGTCTTTTACAGCCGAGAATGTTTCACTGAGAAAACGCTGAAAAATAATGTTGTGCTGATATGTTTATTTATAGTAAAGGGAAGAGGCTCCTTCCTCATCTCTCTCTCTCTTACGTGTGCACGCAGGTGGCATTAACTGCCATGTTCTCTCTTTAATTCATTAATAAATCATAGATAAAAGGCATACTGAGAAGCAGAATTCCCCTTTGTTATTTATGTTCTTTAGTGCCTACTTCTCCCTTGCAGCAAAGTAGTGCGACTGAATGCTTTCTATAACAGTAAAATTCCACATGTATAGAAGAGAGAGAGAGAGAGAGAGAGAGAGAGAGAGAGAGAGAGAGAGAGAGAGAGAGAGAGAGAGAGAGAGAGAGAGAGAGAGAGAGTTTGCATTGAATGTTAAAGAGCAGTGGAGAATTTTCTTGAGTTGCTGCTTTCATTGTCTTCCCTTTGAAATCGCACTGTCCAAGACTATTTGCTCATTTGCTATTGCTGAGAGCTAGGTTCTACTTCGCTACAAGTTTCAAATATTAGAGAACAAGAGACAGAAAAAGAGTGCAAAGGCTCAGCTGATTGAAAACAGCCTCCACCATATCCATGGACTACCCACTAATCTGTACTCTTTTCTCTTTCACAGGTGTTAGGATTCTCCGGTCTAAGAACTAAAAGTTGTGTAACTTTTCTGCAGAGGCTAAGATGAAGATTCTGAAGCTAGTTCACTTTGTGCCGGGTAGTTCCTTCCAGCCCCTAGGCAAATCCACACATCTTCTTTGCCCTGGCATGAGGCTTATCTACTAACTGTTTCATGATAGTCCAAGGTACTAGAAGTGGTGCTTCCCCTGTTATCCTGCCTGAAAGCATTGTATGCAGCCAATACATGGTACATTTATGTATACCAAAATGATTTATGCAGTCTGAAATGATATGCTCCATGCTGACCATCCTGTGGCTCCAACTGGTCCTTTTTGTGGGACCCCCTTTCTGTTGGATTTCTTATCTCCTTGCCAATTGCTCAGCCCACTTGTGGCTACAAGAAGATAGAAACTCCAGTTTCTGCAACCACATTTTTTCTCTTTTTTAAATAAGTTGGTCAACTATAACAAATCTTGAAACTAACCAATCAATGACTTACTTAAAATAATTGCAAGAATTTGACTCTTGTAATTGGTAACTTGCCTGTCAGGGAATTCCCTTCCTAGATAGACAGGGAAGAGATAGATCCTCACATTCTGTCTTCGTAGGATAGCTTATAGCCTCCGCCTGCCTCTCCTCCCTTATTCCTCACAGTTGAACCTCTTTCTTAAGCTCCGACACTTACACCCAAGTTATTCAGTGGTCACACCTCAGCTACGGAAATTTTGACAACTACTAGATAAGAGATATAAAAAAGTTTTTGCTGCTGCTGCTGCTGCTGACCAAAGGTCAAACAGTCAAACAAGCAACCTATAAAATACAAAGCCTTTACTAGTCCATCCCTGCTTTATTTCAAACATTTGAAAGTATAATTGATAGGAATTTTGTAGCATGTGTGGTTGGGAATTCACTTCCCAATGGCTGATCCTTGCTTTCTCTCCTCACATTACATCTTTAAGCTCCCATGCAGATCCTCACAGCTAAAAACATTAAATTCCAGCTCACCATCAGAATTTACTCACTGGATTGTATCTTTGCTGGACAAATATGACAACTACTAGATAGCAGCTAAATTTTTTTTTTTGCAGCCATCTAGAAGTTGATAGAGAATCCAGAGTTTCAACCCATAGTTTCAGGAATAATTAGTTCAATCAATTGATGGCAGAATGGGAAAGGAGAAAACAAGAAAGAATGAATCAGTGGCAAACAATCATAAACTCCATTAAAACCAAATACAAACTATAAAAATCACTTCTCATCCTTATGGGTGGTATGTGTCTTCCTTAATCTCCCAAACCTGGGAGTTTAAGGGTTCTGCATAGTATTTTAGCACTCTTCTGGACAGAGAGCTCTTATGTTGTTCCTAGGAGCTATTGGAGCCATTCTCCCAGTTTAGGAGTCACAGCCCCGAGTGCTCCTATCACCCCTGGGACGACTTTGGCTTTCACTTTCCATATCCTCTCTAGTTCCTCCTTCCGGTACTTTTGTAGTTTCTCATGCTCCTTCTTCCTCGGGGTCTATGATGGCTCAACGGCACTAGCTCGACATGGCCAGCAGGGGGCACCCTTCTCACCACTGCAGAGTCCTCGCTGCCAACTCGCTGCTGCCATCTCTTTGCAGGAAAATCTCAACACCATAAATTTGTTGCGGGGATGACTTGCTGCGGGCGCTGGATGAAGAGCCAGAAGGGCAGGTGAGCAAGTGGGCTGTCAGAGGGAGGTGGCGATGGGCAGAGCTGCTCAGATGGGAAGCGAGTAGAGGCGGGGTGTCAAAAGGGAAGCCCCTGCTGCCCTGCAAGTTTTTTTTTAAGTTACATTGCTTAATGTTTGAGGGTGTCTTGCTCTGAAAATAAGGGCAGTTTTGGGAAGCAATGGGGTGGGGTGTCAGCTTTTTTAAAAACTAAAAAGGCTTGTTTCGAGTTGCATTCAAATCCTTGCCGATCAAGCAGATTGCAAAGTTTGCAGCCGCATTTAGCTATAGGTCTGATGAACTATGGAAACGGGGCTGCATGGACAAGAATGTTTGAAGTCCAAACTGGAAAAAAAAACCTCTTCTCTTTTCACAGCATTGGTGTCTGCTTTGGGGGGGGGGGGAATATTGCTGTGACTCTCCATTCAAATGCACTCTGCCCATGACGCCAAACACCATGAAACCACCCATCCAGCTTTGGGGAAAAGCACTCTGCACATGACCAGAAACACCACGAAGTCATCTACCTGGCTTTGGGCGGAAAGCACTCAGCATATGACCAGAAATACTATGATTTCATGGTGTTTCTGGTCACATGCAGAGTGCTTTTTCCCAAAGCCAGGTCCTGCCAGCTCAAATGTCGCCCAAATTAACAAGCTCTGTGTCAGATGTTTGGGATCCAGGACAATCTGATGGTTAAGTGAGCTAAGTGAGCATTAAATAGATGGACTATAATTAAGATGATTAACTGTGCTTTGTTTCAAGTCAGGTTGTAAACTACTTCAGGGAGACCAAGGACAGGTAGTAGAACCAAGGACTGAAGCAGAAGGTTGAAACAAAGCTAACATTTTTTGTTTTATTATTATCTGCCAGTAATTCTGTCACTCAGACATGATGCATCATGTCATCACCACAACAAGGAGTATCTAATGAATTCTGCCTTTGACAGGTAAGACTTGAAAGATGAAATGATTAAAATATTTGGAATCTGTAATCAGAGCTGAATCATACAGCCTGCAGTCAGGATAATATATGCAACTTATTTTTTTTACAAGAGAAGGCAGAAGAAATCTTAAAAGGATGGTTCAAAGTCATTAAAATAACATAGTCAGGATTTACAGAATATCAGAATACCATTAATAGTATTTTAAAGAATCATCAACCACATTGTACACTGTAGGAAATTTCATTCTCCTTCCTCCCTTAGTCAAAGAATTTGAAGCAGCAGCGCCAGAGCTTAACCACAGTAGCAATCACAATTGTTATGAAAACCATATTCCATCTTGAGTAATTGCACATTACTCAAGATGGAATATGGATATGGATATGTATGTGTCTTGCTGTATGTGCATATTCTACATGTTGGCAAAACCAAGATTTGTTTTAATATGTTCAAATATATAAGTACAATATTGAACCCGTGTTTTGTTTTCATCAAGCAATGTATTAAAGTGTCTCAGGTACTGAGTTAATTCTTAAAAAGTAATAAAGGAAAGATATTCAAACCTGTGACCAGTTCTCTGATTTCCAAATCTGTAGTCTTTCGGAGTAATCGTACTAGTGCTGGAATACCCCCACAGTTTTTCAAAGCAATTTTGTTGTCATCATTAGCTTTCCCATATACCAAGTTCCTCAGAGCCCCACAGGCACTACGGTGGACTTCTGTCATTCGATGGTCCAATAGATCCACCAGTAATTGTATCCCTCCTTGTCTTCTTATCTGCATCAGCAAAATAAAACCAAAGAAATCAGAAACTAATCCTCAGTGTGGTTATTCCTCAGTTTTTAGACAGCAATTAGAGGAGAAAATGCAGCAGCCAGCAAGGAAAGATGCTGGACTGATTTCCTATAATACCTTTGAAAGCAAAATCTTTTCCAAAAACCAAGCACTGATCAAAACAGCTGGACAGATTATGAAAAAAGTATTTGGAAAGAAAGTACCCCTCCCCCATGCCATAGATAAAATACTAATGGTTTAAGATGTTATTGTCCAGTGTGTGGAAAAATTTGTCAGTCAGAATTTTTTTTATCAAGGACGACTGAATGGCATTCCAGTTTCTAACTGCTTACAGTAGTTATATACCAATAAATTAGCTTCTGCAAGGCAATTAATTGCTATGAAAAAGTAAAAAGTCTGTAACATTTGCTTTATAAAAAAAGACTGGTATAGCTCGGACACAACATTAAATTATACTGTATTCTTTGTTTTGTTTTTGGCCTAGCATTTTTGCAAACTAAATTATTCAACAAAACATTCCTAAAATATTGTGACTTAACATCAATATAAATGCACCCAATATAAACATTAAAATGTTTTTTAAAGCAAGCTACAGTGCATATTCAGGATGTGTAGAAATTACTGGGAGAGCTGTAACAGTAAATGAGACATTAGTGAAAACCAGAATTAATTATACTGAAGTCCTACATTTATTTATTTGTTTGTATCCCACCTTTATTATTTTTACAAATAGCTCAAAGTGGCAAACAGGCGAATATACCTGTTCTGCGCCCTGTTTCAGTAGAAAGTTGTCTTGTGTCTTAGGTTATGTAAAATAACACTTTATTAATACTCTCTGGATTTCAGATCAAAAACAGAGTTGTATACTTTACATGGGCCACAAAGTTCCAGAGCCACAAATATTCCCTTACATGGAATTCTTACATGTCCATTAGTTGGACTAAGTATTGATCAAATTAACCTCCTAATTTTCAAGTTTTCTTAAAAGACACCTTTACATATTCTCCATCTCATTTATTTATTAGATTTGGTTCCTGCCAGTTCCTGCCAGTCTCTGCCAGATACTCCAGATGGCATACATGGTGTTGCTTCCTCCTATTTTTCCCCATTACAGGTCAGGTTAAGAGACAATGAGTGGTCCAAAGTCATGCAGGTGGCTTCTGTGGCCTAGGGTGAACTAAAATCTATGATCCTTCAAGGTTAGTTCAATATTTTACCACTCTACCAACTGGCTCACATAAACTTTTTTTATACTGGGATATCTGAAAAAAATGATTGATCTTCTCCATCTTGTTCCAAGGACAGAGTTATTGTGTACGGAAAAATAGGAGGCAGGAATTTTGATACACACACACGATAAATAAAAATTACTAATAATGACTCAATAGATGGACACAAATGCAAAATTCAATCTAAACATCTGGCTGAATTTGTGACCAACCATAATAATAATAAATGATAGATGAAATGAATGATCTATTATAACCCTTTCCTACATTGTTCCTAATAAGATTGTAGCCCTTTTATTATAACATACAGAGTCATGTTGTACAAAGTAAATTTTCTAAATGGCAGTTTTGGTCTATTTATTTAATTAACAGTATTTATCAGCCACTGCAATCTGTACAGACTGGATGAGAAGCAAGAATATATAGTAAATTAAAACGATCAATAATATTAATAATAAATGACCTAAGATGATAAGGTCAATCACCACTATGGGCTAAACGCTAGCTGGAACAATATGAATTGATAAAGGGTTGGGGCTGTCTGTACTTCTGTATATAAGATATTCTGTAAAGTAGGATTGCTAATGAGAATGCCTGGCTACATAAGGGCAACATATGCACATTTTGAGAACTTAATTTGGAATATCTGCAGCAAGCAGGATCAAGGAGTAATATCTTAGCCACTGTTACCAAATTGTCAGATGTATGTTTCCTCACTACAGTAGAGTGAACAATCAATAGTTTTTATTGATTTTATAACAGCTTGTTGAAATTAAAGCAAAGACTATCATTTTCCATTTGTAGAGATTCCCATGCAAATATACAGTCAAGGAAAAGTACTCTGTAAAAATTCTTATGTCCAGAATCATATAAAAACTATATATATATAAAAACGAAATACCACTCATGCATCATCACGAAATCTCCAGAACTGTAAAGCCTACAAACTTGAAACTTGGCACGTATGTTCCTCTTGGCTTTTAGGTGCTCGCTAAGAGAGGATTTTTTGAAATCACCATCAGATCATTAGTTATTTCTTATATTATTATTAACACGCTCTGATGCTAAGGAGTTAGACGTTCTACTCCCCCTCCCCACCTGAAAAGAACTCTGTTCCAACTGCCAGTGGGCGTGGCCAGTGCGTGACTCATCCGGCCTGCGGGCTGGGAGTTTAGACATTCTACTCCATGCTAAGGAGTTCAGTTTCGTAGCGAAGCATGGATATCTAGCTACTAGTATTAGATAATCCATGATCCATTGGGTCATCCTTTTAGAGACATTTCCTTACTTAAATGGATAAACAGAATCACCATAGGCAAGCAAAAATGCATTGGGAGCAAGAGTGACTTACTACTTTCTGCCAGCTTCTTGTGGGAAGCTGGAAGGGAATGTTGGAAATCACCATATGACTATGGCTGACTGTGACACTGCAGCAACCAAAACTTTGAGAATAAAATTGTTGTGAAAACCCTTGGAATTTCAATTAAACAGGAGTAATGGGTCCCAGAATTTGTATGCATTTTTTAAGTTAGTGGAGAGTAGTAGATGAGAGAAATTAGTTTCTTATAATATTTAAGTTATTAAAGAACCTTTCTTTAAGATTGGGGGAGGAGAGGAAGAGAGGAAGAGAGAGAGAGAGAGAGAGCTCTTAAAGGTAAGAAGGAATTTATGGCATTCGGAAAACAAATATCCCACTATTTTTCAAGAATCCTTCTCCAAAGTATCAGAAGCTGGTGGTGGAATAATTTTACATTGCCAAGAAGTAAACAAATTACATTCACCTTCTTCTGTCTCCCAACTTCCACCTTTTATTGCTTGTGATAAGTATCAGCCAGGTACTTAACTCATCTTAACTGCCTGAGAATGAATTATAGCTGGGTATGTAAGTGGCTGAGCATACTACAACCTATTTTCCATTAATGTTCAGTTACTTGCCTTTGCATCAAGGTCACTCATTCCAATTTAAAAAGGGAAATGGATCCTTGTTAATCTTTATATTTAAGAAGGAAAAGGGGTTGAAAATCATAATATATCTACTGTATACTAAGATAGTCACAGCTGGGCTGGGTACCACTAGATGGCAACAAAGAGACAAAGAAAATGTTAAAAGCTTCTGTCATCTACTGCGGGTCCAGATGTGTGCAATCCAAATATGTTGAATTGAGTGACATATGGATTTTTGTAAATAAAATCAAACAAGCAAATGTGGCAATCTACTGCAAGGAGGAGAGAACATATATCATGTTCTTCATAGGATACAATATTTCAGTGGTGTTCTGCAGATGAAATTATGAAAAAATGAAGAAACAAAAGGAACTTTAAAGTAAAGAACTAATTCCACTGATTCTTAAATTTCTAAAGCACCAACTGAATAAAGTTTCTGTAAGTACAACTATGTTAGTTGCAGTTACTGTATCAACTGAGTTGAATAGGTTTCTCATGATTCACTCTTTCATTTGATTATGGGCCATCAAGCTGTTTTCACTTCTAGCAACCACATAGATCAGGGCTGTCAAACTCGCGGCCCGGATGTGTCACGCACTGGCCACGCCCACGCCCGGCTTAGTGAAGGGGGAAAAAAAGTCACGATATGTCACGTGATGCCGCCGTGACGACACGAGTTTGCCACCCCTGACATAGATTTTCTCCAAAACAATCTATCCCTAATCTGTTCTTTCACAAGGATTCTAATTTCCCAAGGATTCACAAGAGTGCACTCACTGTAATTGAATGCATCTAATTTGCTGTTTCCTCCCTTCCTCTTGTCCACCCTGCAATATTATTAACAAAACTTTTAACAGTGAGGTTGTTCATAGTGAATAACTGTATTTGAAGCCAAGATTCCAATGACACATAACTTATTTACTCCTACTTTACTTTTTCCACTGGTGTAAATACCTAAACTAACCAGAAATGACAAAATGACAATGTATGATAAATTACAATCATGTCCCTTCAACTTAACAGGCATTCAGAAACCATTCTTTTTCATCGAGAGTTGTGTCCAGAGCTTCTTAAGTTTTTTTTACCACTTCCTCTTATCTCGAAGATAATAAAATCTTCCTTAGAGTGAGATATAAAGTGGTTTAGAAAACAGAGCTGAGACTTCTAATCTCTTTAGCATTATATAACATATAACATTTTACAGTGTTAATTTCCACCAGAATTGTAGGAGAGTGACACCATTATGTTACATTTCAAAGAAATTGGTAGGGCTTTGCAAAGCCTGCAAACCAGATGTTTCATGGTGCGCAGGAAAATGGATGAAGCATTACAAAGTATTTCTTTAAAACACATTTCTCTGTTTGGTATCACTGCAAATTTCAAACAGCTAGGCTGAGGGCTTTATGCAAAGAGAAATGGTAATTATTCCCAAATAATTAAGCATTCTGTTTTTATTTTACAGATTTTAAATCTACTTTTAACCCAATTACATGGCACTTGCTTAGAATGATTTAGTAGCTTTCTCTCTTGTTAGATATTTCTTTTTATTTATCTCTCTAATAGGGAAGAGAGCTTGAACAATCTCTGGCTGTTAAGTCCCAAGAAAGCCCTGAAACATTTAGAGATTGATATACTACAGAGGAGTATATCTTGGAAGAAAATATATGAAAGCCATTACAAAAGCATCAGCTGGAAAGACAGGAAGGAGTGAGATAGAAACTCAAACTTGGTTTGCCTGGTCTCTCTTGGGTATAAAAGAAAGGAAAAAGAAACTGTCACACTTTCCAAATTCTGTTATTATAGTGTGCATCTTTCTTACATTAATTTTACTGAAGATTATAATTTACAACAATACAAACTAAAGAAAAAAGAAAAATAGGTGTAGAAAAAATAATATAATAAAGAATAAAATAAATGTTTTCCCCTTCACCACTTTAAACAAATTTTAGTAACTTATCATTTTCTCTTAAAATACAACCAATTGTATCTTCTTCTCATATCCCATCTCTTATCTATAATAAATCCATAAAAATTGTCATTTCAGTCCTGATCTCAGCAAAAATCCATTAAGAGATAACAACATATCTATTAACCCAGTGGTGAAATCCAATTTTTTTTACTACCGGTTCTGTGGGCATGGCTTGGTGGGCGTGGTGTGGCTTGGTGGGCGTGGCTTGGTGGGCGTGGCAGGGGAAGGATACTGCAAAATCTCCATTTCCTCCCCACTCCTGGGGGAAGGATACTGCAAAATCCCCATTCCCTCCCCACTCCTGGGGGAAGGATATTGCAAAATCTACATTCCCACCCCACTCTGGGGCCAGCCAGAGGTGGTATTTGCCGGTTCTCCGAACTACTCAAAATTTTTGCTACCGGTTCTCCGAACTACTCAAAATTTCCGCTACCGGTTCTCCAGAACCTGTCAGAACCTGCTGGATTTCACCCCTGTATTAACCTTAAATAAACCAACTTTGTATTCCTTTTACTACCAACTTGATCTTTAGTTCCTTCAAATAATATCTTAGCCTTGATTTATCTTCATTTTTTTCTTTGTCCTTTCTCACAATATTATTCAAAGCTTTAATAACCCTCTTTTGTAGAACCAGTATAAGAAACGTATCCATGTCATTGTCTTAGTTTGTTATTTGTGTAGCCTTTTTAATTATTAAGACATCAGTCAGTTTCTTTTCTAAGCCCAATGAAACAACTTTTTCAATGCCATTTTTAAATCCACTTTGAAATCAATCTTAATCATGTCAGGTAATATTTGTTCCTCTTTGATAGCATCTAAATATAGTCTATCTACAGAGGCAGTGAAGGAACTTGGTTTGGAAACTACAAATTTGGTAGAGAAGGTTGAAAGAAATATGGATTCTACAGATTTGGAGTTAACAGAATTGATGTGTGATGAACTGAACTTTTTAAAGGAGATAGATGGTGATTGGAGAATGTTCCTGTTGCAAGTGTGGATCCATATTCCTCACAGGGATATCAGTCAGTTGGACTGGTAAGTTGATATAATAAAATCTTCATTGAAACAAGGGCAAGCAGTAGAATGTACATGTCAACTAGGAAATAATTGTATCAGTGTTTAATAAGTTGCAAAAAGGAAGGGCTAAGTTGCCATCAGAGTGGCAATGTAAATCAGATGGCTTTTCAGTCTCTTTAACAGACAGATTGGACTCTTCAGACAAAAAAGTTGTATGGCTATTTGTAATCAGACTAGAGAGGTCCTTAGACCCACAATTATTTAAAAAAAAAACTTGTTTTCTGACTATTGCAAAGCAATAGACGCAATTGACAAACTACATGACAAACTACTTTTAAAAGTAAAATCCTATGGCATTTCTGGACCCCTGCTCAAATGGATTACTGCGTTCCTGTCAAACAGGCAACAAGTGGTCAAAATAGGAAACGCTTTATCAAATCCTGTACCTGTCAACAGTGGTGTTCCCCAAGGCAGCGTTTTAGGACCAACTCTCTTTATTCTCTACATAAATGACCTTTGTGACAATATAAAAAGCAACTGCGTCCTCTTCGCAGATGATGTAAAACTGAATTATCTGCTACAATGTCCCACCTGTCAATGACTACTTCAGCTTCAACCTCAACAATACACGAGCTCACAATAGATACAAACTTAATGTAAACCGTTCCAAACTTGATTGCAAAAAATTTGACTTCAGCAACAGAGTGGTCAATGCCTGGAATACATTACCCGACTCTGTAGTTTCTTCCCCAAACCCCCAAATCTTTAACCTTAAACTGTCTACCATTGACCTCACGCCATTCCTAAGAGGTCTGTAAGGGGCGTGCATAAGCGCACCAGCATGCCTACCGTCCCTGTCCTAAAGTCCCCATGTATTCAAAAAATATGTACTCGAAAAATATATACTCAAAACTATGTTTGTACTTATTATATACTCATATTAATATTTATACTTTACCTGTAATCATATACATGCTTGACAAAATAAAATAAATAAATAAATAAATAAATTGTTGATTGTTAATTTCTTGATAGCAGAGGAAATCCTGACTTTAGTTTCTTCTGTCAGAGTGGGAGAAAGGGAAGAGGTTAAGACATCTAAGCAAGAATCTTTGCAGTGCTTCTCAAGATCAGCTTATCAAAGTTTGTTGTTATACTATTTAATAGGTCCATTTTGTTTTGCTTTGTTTTGTTTTCAGTTCTATTATTGGCAGAGTGCCCAGATACAGGGGAAGGCCCTAAAGGCTTAATTGTCAGATCTCTGAAGATCCGATTAGCATAGAACTGAAAGGATGCCAAATGATTTGTCATTCTAATTCATATAAGTGGAATTGTAGAAAAATTAAGTAAAGTC
Organism: Thermophis baileyi; assembly: GCA_003457575.1. Taxonomy (NCBI): domain Eukaryota; kingdom Metazoa; phylum Chordata; class Lepidosauria; order Squamata; family Dipsadidae; genus Thermophis; species Thermophis baileyi. The sequence continues at coordinate 549,556 of QLTV01002422.1, read as the reverse complement.
CTACAAATCCTTTGAACTTGGAAGTCCCCCCATGGCCACTACATTCCCTTGCAATATGTAGTCACAAATTCAAGGAATGAGTGGCTTTTTTGTAGAATCCCATCAGTGAATATTTACACCATTATTTTGAATAGCAAGCATGATTTCAACCACCTATAACAGTGATGGTGAACCTTTTTCTTCTTGCATGCCAAAAATGGGAGTGGGCGAGTGCGCTAGCGCGCACGTGCCAGCACACAACCCATGTGCGCCACACTGCGCATGCGCGCATCCCCCCCCATTGGGCCGTTTTTCACCCTCAGGCTTCCCTGAAGCCTCGGGAGTGCGAAAAACGGCCCAATGGGCAAACCGGAAGTCCATTTTTCCAAACTTCCGGTTTGCCTGTTGGGCTGTTTTTCACACTCCGGAGGCTTCAGGGAAGCCTCATGCAGCCTGGGGAGGGCAAAAATGGCCTTCCCCAAGGCCGAAAATCAGCTGGCCAGCATGCGCATGCGCACTGGAGCTGACATAGGGCAATGCCTCGTGTGCCCTCAGATATGGCTCCGCGTGCCACCTGTGGCACGCGTGCCATAGGTGCGCCATCACAGACCTATAAAATAGAGAATGATATTAAAGAGTGGCTCCAGGACATTCCTCTATCTGTTGAGATACCTTTTTTGGAAATACTTTTTTAATAATTTTTCTTTTAATTCAGAGAGTTAAAACAATATAAAAAAAAAAAACAAAAAAAAAAAAAAAGGAAAAAAAGAAACATTACAAAAACAAAAATAGACCAATTTTTAAAAACAAAAGAAAAAATGTGCATTAAAAGGACAAAAGACAGAAACACATATACATATATTATCCTTCCTAGTTGAATACTGATAAATATATTGCAAGAATATTAATTTCTCCCCCTTGTGTAACAGGCCCAAAATTTATAAACTGCTACATCTATTCGCAACCAATTTGACCTGTCATCTATCTACTGTATATAAAAACAAAGTAGTTAACAAGTGAACCAACAGAAAGTTAAACTTCAAAGCCCCCTGTTAACAATCTGTTATTGAATTTAACTTGTAGTTTTTCTTGTAGGTAGATTCTTATCTACCATAAATCAGTACAAACCAGCGGTGGGTTGCTCCTGGTTCAGCCCGGTTCTTAGAACCGGTAGTAGCAGTGGCGGGAGGCTCCGCACACCCGCCCGGGACACTTCTGCGCATGCGCAGAAGTGTCACGTGCACGCACGAACCGGTAGCAACGGGTTTTAGAACCCACTACTGCTACAAACATTATCTCTGATCAGTCCAGGAGCAAACATCCCCAGCTGCAGGCCTTCATCATCCGACAGATCCAGATCGAAACGACCTCCATCACCAGACGTTTGGCCATGGCTGTGAGGAGAACCGTCCGAGGAATAAACATCGTATAAATCATCATAAGCAGCCTGGGTAGGGTGCAGCAGATCCAATTCATGCTCCGATGGCTGAGTCTGTGGCCGGGACTCTGCACGGTGAAGCTGTTGGATTCCAGCCGCTATGCCCTGCTTGACTGCATCCACTATCATAGCTTGTAGGTCAGCCGGGGCTGATGGAACCGGTTCGGGATCCTGTCTCAGTCCGGCTGCGGTCGGAGTGAAGGTGGCTGAGGGGGGTGCCCTGGCCATGGAGACCAAAGGGGTGGTGGCAGTTGACCTGTCAGGGGGAGGACCCCAGAGGTCAGTCTGATCGGCGTTAGACATGTGTATGTCGATAGACATTTGATCCATGGAGCCCACAATGGACGGAACTCTGGAGGGGGTCTGAGTTGTTCGATATGCCTCCGATTAGGAGGTAGAGGGGCGATCCCTCTTGTCAGAGCTTTTGCAAATTTTATTGAGAGCCTTATCCCTCCTGCGCTCGTCTTTTTCGGTGGCTTTGGAGTGCTTGTCGGCCTTGTCACCCTGAGAGTCAGGGCGATTGGCCGAGGCCGATCTTTTATGCCCCTCGGCGCCTGATTTGTCAGCCATTATAGAAGGACCTGATTGTCCTCAGCCAGAGACCAATTAGAGGTCAGAGGACCTGAGCTTATTGTGCTCTGGACAGCCCCAGAATACCGCAGGCGATGCAGATAGTGGAACGCGAAATTCCTGAATGGGGCGGAGCAGGGCCATGGGCTAACCCCTGGAGACCTGGGTGTTGTAGCGGCCCAGAAATCTTATTGATGGTGCTGAATTTGGCCGTCGCTCAGTGGAGCGCGAAGCTCCTGAAATTCACCCCCTTTTTGTGGGGTTACTCACAGTATGACCGTAGGACCGTTGCTAAGTGGAACGCGAAGTTCCTGTCAATAGAGCGTGCCCTGAGGGATCAGGGCAGAGGCCAACCAAGATGCCTGCTCAAAATGGCGACCGTCGCTAAGTGGAGCGCTAAGCTCCTGTCAATAGAGAGTGCCCTGAGGGATCAGGGCAGAGGCCAACCAAGACACCTGCTCAAAATGGCGTCAGTATGCTACGGAGAGCTGAACAAAATGGCTGCTGGATAGTGCACAGGGCCCAAAGAAAAAAGGGGGCCTCCTCCGTTTACAATGCAGCACAAGACTCCTGAAGTAAGAGGAGCGTGAGACTCCTCGTCACAGCCGCTAAGCGGAGCGCTAGATTCCTGTATAATGGCGGCTAGCAGTGGGGTTATGGCATGGAGCGCTAGACTCCTGACCTGCCGCCCGTCACTGGCTCGAGGACTTGGAGGTGCCACTCCAAGGCGACCTCACCAAGTAAATACTGTCCCAGCCGGGCAAATTCCCAATCACAGCCAACAAGGGAGCGCTAGACTCCTAAATAAGGCAGGCACCCCCAAGCGAAGTCGCAGCAGATAATTGCTTCCAAAACACAAGCGGCAAGGAAAAAAAGCCGTTTTAAAAATGTGGCTTTCAAAATGGCCACCGCAACGGCTCACTTCGTTCCGAGATCGCTGGAGACCTCGCTCTCCTCTCGGAAGGCTCAGGGAAGTGAAATAACAACTGGGACAAAGTCCAGAATTGCAAAATGCCAGAGAAAAAGGGCTGTTAAAGAGAGGATCCCAGCCACCGAAGTGGCTGGCCTCAGATCAGAAATGCAGTCCTAGAGACAGTCCAGAAGCCAGTCCAAGTGTCAAACTGAGGAAAAACCATCCCAGAAATAGAGCTGAGACTCACTGATGATAAGCAGAGTCAGCTAGAAACTCACAGTTCAATGAATCAAGAATAAAGATAGAGTTGAAATAACACACAGGAATGGAGCAATACTCTCGCACGTCTGTCCACGCTGAGGACCGAGTCGAAAGCTGGGGGCCCTAGCAACAGAGGAGGGTTTTCAGCTCTGACAGACTCGGTCCAATCAGCTGAAGGCAAGAGTTAACCCATTCCTGGATGCTATCTCAACCCACTACGGAGAACAGGATATTCAATTATGAATCAATGTTCAGTCCTAAACTAGTTAGTTAAGGAATATTCCAGCTTTTTAAATAACTTTTATTGTTTTAAAAATATTTGTCAACTCTATTCCTCATGAAAGACTGGAAGAAATTTGCCACATCTATTTATTATGCCAAAATACTATTATGCAAATCAGAGGTAATTGTACTGGCAATCTAACTGCCCCCATTCTTATCATAAAAGGAATTAAATAGGGTTGTATTCTTGTTCCTTTACTTCTGTATTAATGATATTGTTATGGTTCATGCTAAGCCAGAGTTTTATCTTCCAACTCTTTCTTGCCCATTAATCAATTTCACTCTTCTGTATGCAGATAATGTGGCCATCCTATCTGTTAACTCAAGTGAATTATTTCATTTTATATCATTTTATTTTTTTCAAGAACATTTCTTGAAAAATTTCTTAATTATGCATTTTGAAATAATATAAAAATAGTTAAAATAAGAAAATGAGGTACACCGAACTATAGGCAGATAAGCAGCAAATGTGAAATAACAAGTCAAGTCTTTCTCATATCTAGTAGTAGTTTTCACCAACAGAGGGTAATAGATAAGCCATCTTAAAAGAAATGTGACAAGGGCCTTAGCCAACTCTACAACACTTCTGTAAGTACTTAATTATAACTATCCAGATCTCCTAGTCCCTATATTAAAGGTCTTCAAGGCTAAAAAAACACCTACAGTATATAATGACTTATGTGTGGACTATAACAGTAATGATTACTTGAACAAGCTTCTTCCAAATATCCATTCTGGGAATAGCCAAAAGCACTCCTCTGCAGATGGAGTTAAAACAGGCATTCACTCCATCCATAGCTCTACCATAATTTGAGTTTTCAACTATTGGTGGAAGGTACTTTCAATGGACCATGACAGATTACCTAAAATGTATCATGTTGAACATGTCTCACTCTATCTCATGGCTAAATCAGTTTACCCAGGCCATCTCACTCCATTACAGAAAATTCAGATTTTCACTTCAATGTTTCATTTCAGTTAGTCACCAAACCAAGGACATGTTCAAACAGGGAATTCTCAAGTTGCCATAGAGACACTTGTAACATCAAATCCTGAAAATGGCTAGCCCAGAACAAAAAGACCTTTCAGTTAGAAAACTATTTAACAAGGCTAACAAGAGCCCTAACCAGAATAAATTTTGAACACCTGGCAAAACATGGGTGATTTCACCAAGTACCTTATCAAGGGAGGATAAGTACATGTGGTACACCATTAATACAGGCCATCACTCATATCCTCTTTGATTGTCAATTATATACTTCAACTAGAGCACAACATAGTCACTAATTGATAGAATATACCACTGGGATCTCATCAATAATTTATCTTACTTTCTTCAAGGTACAAACACAAGGATAGTTAGACAGACTGTAGTTGAAATTATTCAACTGAGAGTTTGGGGACCATGCTACTGGATTATTTTGTTTAATATTTTTATATCCCAATATGCTGTGTTATTTTATCTTATCTGATATGATCATTTGACTTTCATAAACAATAAACAAATACAATCTAATACATCATTACTTTATTTAAATCTTAAAAAAATTATAGGTAGTGAATAATGCATTTCACCAATGCTATAAATTGCACATATTAAAATATGGACTTTGAAACCCAGTGTTGAGTATGGCACAATTTTCTATATAAAATTGTAGTCCAGGAATGGTTTCAAATTAGAATTAATTTTGTAAAGTAAACCAAAGAATCCAGAACTCTGGCCAGCTCTTGTAGATGCCTACTTGCACTAGCATCTTATTTTCTAGGGAATTTCTTAAAATAAATTATCCAAAGACCAAGGTTTTAATTTTCTCTAGAAAGTGTTTCAATTCCATTATTAAATGGGAAATTAATAAAGACAACATTTGATCAGGTTAAGACCTTCCAGGTATATAGGCATCCATTTCAAAATTTCTACCTGTTGGAATATTCAACTCAGCAAGTTTTTTGTTGATGTCCCTAAAGCCTACAATGCACTCTTGAGTATATGTTCAGATAAAAAATTGAAGTCAATAACTCTTGTATTTCTAAACTGTCCATTGCATCACTCATGACATATGGTATTTATAAACCCAATTGTCAGAACTGTTTGTTGTTTTTCTGACTAAGAATTTACCAAACTTATTCTACAATATCAAAAATGTTGGCAGGTTCTTAACAATAGCAGTTGCTTGCCAGAGTCAATTGGTAACTCTTTTTCACTACTGTTTCAGATTTGGCTTTGCTGTACTTCGAAGTATTACATTTGTGTTTTATTGGTCTGGGACCGTAAATAAATAAACATTCTTGAATGAGATGGAACTGATATCCAGCACTGAAGCAGAGGTATTGGAGATTAATTCAGTGAAGTATAAGAAATTAATTCACTGCTCTTCTCCATAAAATAAAGCAACTATTAAGACTAACAGCTCATTAAACACTGCAAACCAAGGAATCATGATGAGAGAACAGCAAGAATGGGGAGGAGGGGGGAGGGGGAGAATGGTAAAATATATGATTTATCCATAAGGTAATTTAATTTTTCTGAAATTCCTTGATTCAAGTGACTAATGGGGTTAGTGACTTGCAAGGATCACTCTGGTTTAAGCATAATGACTGAATTTAATATTTTACATAATTGACACCCCCCACACACTTTTTTGGAGAGGGTATGCAGCTGTGCCATGCCAGACACCCAGAGAAACATATTGGGACTGCAACTTCATAGACAGCTCTGAATTGGAACAATTCAGTTGGAACAATTGAATTGGAACAAGGTTGGTTAAACCTGTCTACTTTGCCTTCCATGAAACAAAATTTGTTCTGAAGTACTCCAATTCTCCTCAGGTTAAATATGTACTGGGGTTTAATTTCAACATAGAAAACACCACCTGCATGATTTAATTGGATGAGATTACTACTGAATCAAGTGTAGAAAATTGTCAAGACAAAGCATTTGGTCACACAGGTCAATGACATACAGAAAAATACTCTTGGGGAAAAGACTGACAAGCTAATTTGATAGGAAGCATCCTACATTCCTTACCTTAACTCTGTCCCTAATATTTGCAGACTTTACCAGTGGAACTCAGAGTTCAGAAACATGATAAAAGTAGAGTATTAAAGTTGTAAAATCCTGGTAGAATCTTAGTTTAAGTCAATAGACTTGAAATGGACAAGGTCAAGAATCAACCATGGCAAGGATTCCAGGAATGCTGTTTAGACTGGTAAACTAGAATTAAATAATAGAATCTTGAAAGCCTGTTCACATTTCTCTCTCTCTCTCAAAAAAAAAATCATGGGTCAGTTGCGTTTCTTTTTCATGCTTTCCTCTTTCTCAAGGCTGGGTAACTTTTTTTCAAGAATTTCCTCTGAATGGCTTGCTCATTCTTTCATTATTCCCAAGGTCAGATCTATATTCCTTGACAGAGAGCCAACCTCTAGAAAGTGATGCAAAAGTTGTGAAAAGTATCTTCATGTTATCCAGTCAGAAATAGCAAACATAGGCCATAACAGTAAAAATTAGTTTAGAAACAGTAAAAGCAAAAAGTAGAACATATGCTGAAGCCAACTCCGAAATGTAAAACTTAGGGGCTTTTGGTCACCGTTTAGTTGAGATATACCTGTTAGACAAATATTTTACAAACTCTGATGTAGAAAGGTATTGGGAATTTAACTGCCACATACTTTGATACTACTTTTTGCCTGTTTTAATAGTCAAAGTTGTGTCTAGTAAAAAAAGATAGACTTTTTGCTTCAGAGAATGATTTAAAGGTCAGTATAGTCCAGCCAGAACTTCAGAAAAATTCAGATTCCTGGGGAATTTGATAATGGAAAAGGAATTTTTAAAGCACGCTTATTGCTGAACCTAGCTAATAACTTAGCTAAGAGAGAGATACACAAAAGGGATTTTTGAACAGAAAGTTCATATAAAAGACTGCAATCCTGCAGTGTTTACTTTACCAACACATTGCTTCAGAAGTATCTCTTCAATAATGAACAATGAGGAAAGTGCAAATACTCTCAGTTTGAAAAATTATTATCACAAATTCTGCACTGTGGTTTGATGTTCATTTCTACAATGTTGGTAGATCATAGGCACTACCTTTATTTACAAGGTACCCTGGGGGAAAGAAGCACAGAAAGAAAAACATTGCTTCCCCATGCAGAACTATATCAAGAGAAACATATCTTGGAAATTCTTCCCCCCCCCCCATCAAAGCAATATGGTTATATAGAAAAAAGAAGGGTTTATTGAATCTCCTTTTTCCCACTAGCCAGGAAGAAACCAAATCAAATCAGTTTTATCCATTATTGCATGTACTCTCTAGAGCCTTCAACCCAGGATGAAAGCGATCAGAATGAGAGGCATGAAGAAAATACAATGAAACAAAGACAATAATCACTTAAAAGAACTATTTAGAGAGGAGAGGAGGTGGCTGAATGCTTTAAAAGTAGTCCTCAACTCATGACTGTAATGGAGCCTGCTCATTAGGGTCACATATTGTAATGGCCATTAAATGAAGTGTCTCAATTAATGACCCCACAATCCCTGCTCTCTCCAATGCAATTGTTAAATGAATGTGCAGGTTGTTAAGTGGAGGAGGGGTGCCTCAGGGGTGGGGAACCCAAGGCCTCCTTTACCCCCAAGGCACTTGGTGCTCTGCTCCCTGTCGCCCTAGGACTCAACGTGCTCTCAGGCTGGTTACTCAGCCATGCAAGGGAGCCTAAAGCTGGTCAGCAGAAGTGACCAGCACACCAAGACAATTACAGTCTGTACGTTGAGACTACTTCCCATCTTCCCAAGGCCTCCTCCTGCCCCTTGGGATTCCCTTTCCTATGGCTGTGGGAAGCCAGAGAATTACCTAAAGACAAACTATTGCTTTTTTCTAGGTAAAGGAAGCCAGAATTCTACATTCTCACATCTTGTTGAATTGGGCTGACCAAGCTATAGCTAGCTGGATAAATTATACCTGTTTGCCAACAAAGCCAGCTGTTATGCGGTATATGAATGCATTTACTACAAATCCAGTTTTACAACTATGTATGACAGATGAACACAATCAATAGCTGGTTTAATAACGTTAAAACCATGACATAATATTTTGTTGAATTCAACATAGTGGCTTAACATGCACAGTATGGCTTAATAGGTGTAATAAACCATAATGATTGGATTCATAGATCTTGCTATGTCCAAAACAAAACAAAAGAAACAAACAAAAACATGTAGGGACTTCATGTGTGATTCAGGTCTGTTTTTCAAAGATGAATAATTAGTGGTATATGGACCACCATATGGGCCTTGGACAATTTTATATGTTCCATCCACATTCTCATTATACTGTTGTTTGAATGGTTAATTTATGCACTGCCACCATGATTATTACAAGAAAACAAGGTCTGGAGGATGCCAGTGTTGGCTGACTTATTCATTCCTATTAACAACTGAGCACATTTCCCTATTGAGTAAAGTTGTGCCATTGTTATTCCATTCTATAAAAACAAAGGTATCAGCTTCCTAAAAATAATTAGCAAGCTATATGTCAAATATCTCTATTTAATGCTATTGGGTTGAAGGGGAAAATAATCTTTGGGCTTGAGGCTTGGCTAGGGCTGCAATTTCTGCCTGCCTGCTACAGGGGTATGCCTAGCCGAGACTAGGCAGGGACTCTGAGCCTTACGAGGCTAGCAGGGGCTTGAGGCTGCCGCGTACAGTATGGCAGGGAGGTTACTGCTGCGGTTAACGAGCCTCAATAACGGGTATGCCTAGCCGAAACTAGGCAGGGACTCCATTTCTTTCCCGACTCTCAATGAGCCGTTGGAGGTGGTGTTTATTTATTTTATTTATTTTATAAAATTTATATGCCGCCCAACTCCCGAAGGACTCTGGCTGAACCGGAGAACTGGGAGTCAGCACACACGCCAGGGCACGCTCAGGCAGCAATACCCGGTGGCTTCAGCCACAGCTGCCTTCCCATTCACGATCGCTGTCTTCCCCGACGATTGAAGGCTCTCTGACAATCCCGCCGGGCCAATGGAGCGTGCGGAGCCGCTTCGCGGCAATCCCAAGCTGTCAGAACGCTCAGAAAGAAGCCGGCGGCTTAATCAAGCAAATGGAGCGCGCGGTGGCAAGCCGCGGCTCCTTCCAATCTTGCAACGACTTCAAAGGTGAATAAAAACTGTTCAAGAGAGTCCAAGAATGTTAGTTGACACGTCTCTTCAGGGCTGAGACTAAGCCAAAACCTTTCCTTCCAGCGACGCTTCCAATCTTCCCTCGTTGCGGGGTAGCAGGCTCGAGCCACTGGCTCTTCACGCAGGCCCCCGAAAATGGCTGCCACAATTAGTGGAGCCTTTTCTGGCCTCCCATTCCTGCAATACCAAGCCTCCAATAACAGCGGGCTTGAGCCTAGGGCTCTTCATGCTGTAATCTTCTTCCTCTCTTCCAAGCACTTCTTCCAAATTGCTGGTGAACCAAAAGCTGTTTTTGGCAGAGCTCACTCTGCCACGTCTATACAGAGCTATAGACTGAGTCGAACTGGGGAGCGTCAGCAGAGGGCGTGTCTTCAGTTTAGACCCAGTCTATAGAGCTATAGGACAAGAGTGATACCCCATGCCTGGAGTCTCAAGGCACCGTACAGGAAAACAGGAGGGTTTCAGAAGGGATCAACCAGTTCTTGAACAATCTTTAGTTTTTCACCATTTAACAAATACTTTTCCCAAACCAGAGGTTCTCTTTTCTCAGCCTTCATTGATTTTAAATTTGCTTTTGATTTAAGTCCAGGGATAGGCTGTAGAAAAAAAACCAATCAAGGGGATCCTTAGAAGATAAAAGATTATTCTATTCACTCAATCCTTCTAAACCAATATCACTTAGAGAATCAGATTCTCCAGAGAAGTGTGAGACATTGACAAGAATATACTGTATTCTAGTTCCTTTTCTATTTAATTTGTATACCAATTCTTTTTTGTCCCCATTCATCATGTTCCATGGTATCTTCTCTATCTCTCAGGAAAAAAAAAAAGATAACCAAGGCCTTTGGCCTCTTTCTACTTAGAATAAAAAGAAATTATCAGAAAATGAAAGTCCTAGTTTTTAAAAAAAAATCACCATAAAATTTATAACTGGCAAATCAATGGAAATATTGTACAGTAGCTGTCCACATATAAATAAATACTTTGCAGTGCCATTCCAAGTCCTGGAGAGAACATTTTTATACCTGGCAACTACCGGTATCACTCAGCATTGCTCCTCAGGTATCTTTAGATTTTTCCACTTGAAAAGAGCCCATTTTATCCCAGCAGTTTGTAAGGTTTTCATAGCCAAGGTAATCTCCCAGCCATGCTATAGAGTCTATTTCTGCAAGCCTAGAAACTTGAAACTTAGAATAGGCTATTAGACTGAATTCTATAATTCCTTAGAATTACTCCTGAAGTCCCAGGATACATAAGGAGCTATACTTGTTTAGGGATGGGTTTTATCTTCTCGGAGGCCACAACCTGGTATCATCTTTATAATCTTTGGTTAATCTTCTTTCCTTGCAGATGTGGTTACTCTGATCCTCAGAGTCTACTTTAAATCAATCTGGTTTAAAACAATACTGGCAATTCTTCTGAATTCTTGATGTATATCTTTTGCTCATTAGGCTCTGATAAGAAGAATTCTTAAACAGATTTTGTGGCACGTTTATTTTCAAATCATCTGGCACCCAGCCTTATGGCACATGCTTTCTTTTTTCTTAATGGGAACGTGCCAGCCACTTTTAGCCCTTCAAAGTAGTCCAGACAAGTAGCACAACAAGAAGTCTTGTTCTATTTTTATTGTAACACTAATAGAATCTTGCAAGGCTGAAAGTATTTTTCCTCTCCTTTTCCTCTTGACATTTTATTTTTTTTATTACATTGTTCAGAATGCTCTTTCTAGCCTTCCAAACACTGAATGTTGCTGAATGAACGGTTGTAGGTTGAAGACTACCTGTATTTCTTTAAACATAAAAGCAGCTTCTTAAACCAATTTTTAAAAAGCATATACTGTTTTGGGCAGTATAGATAGAATGAAGATGTAGATATCATCTAGTATCTTTCAGTAGGGATATTTACAGTATATGTTTATAGCCAACCCTGATATTCTAATATTAATTTTTCATGGCTGCTTTATCCCTCTGATTTACATATGCTTATCTTCTCTTATGATGTTATATTTGAAGTGAATGTCACTGCATTATTTCACAATAGTGCTTCATTACTTAAACAACTCATTATACTAAGTAATTTTCATTCAAAAGGATCTATGTGGAATTGATATTACTTGCATTCTAATGACTTTATGAATTTTTAATTTACAAAATAACTGACCCAGAACAAACAATAAAATATTCTTTCCCTTTTGAGATATTTAACTTTAGCCTAAATACTACATTGCACATGATGACATTTATTAGTTCCTTAAGTTGAAAAATGTAAAGGTCGCACATGAAATGAAGTATGCACTTTATCATCATCTAAAGATCCAAATGTCACATAATTGCTGCATGAACTCACTAAGATGAATAAGAAATTATACTTCAGTCTTTTGGAAGCATTGCTAAAAGATATGCTTTAAGGGTGTTGTGTTTAATGTTGAATTTCACAACTAGATTTTAGATTTATCTTGGGATAACATTGGCAAAAGATAAAGATGAATGTGCTTCAATGTTATAAATATACCTGGTAATTTGGGTGAAACTGCATGTATAGTGTAAGTTTCAGAAAGCATTGGAAAATGAGGGTTGAGTTTGGACAAATCAGACCGGTAAGTACTATACAGCTATAAATGCTGAATACCAAGAAAGAACAAGAGAAAGATGACTGATACATTGAAATCATAGTTTGAGGGACAGTTACTAAGAGCACCATGGATTACAAGAATAATTAATCGCTCCTGAACAACAACAACAACAAAAAGCTTACTACTGCCTTGAGGCAATGTAAGAAGAAACTCATATATATGTGTATGAGGTCAGGGGAGGATAGATTAGCAAAAAAGATTATATTTAGCAAGATTGAAGGAAACAGAAAACAATGAGTAAAGTAGATGGATAGAATCAAAGAGATTAACAGAATACCCCTGGAAATGCTAAAGACTACTATCAGAAAGAAGTTTCTGTTTGTGCATACAATTGCCAGGAGTGAAGTTTGCTTTGATTGCACCTAGCAAAATTAAACTTTTGAAGCTCAAGTCATAACCTAAAATATTTTTAGAATATTAACATCACACATAGCTTACATCACAGAAATAAACTGACAAACTCTAACTGAATTTACACCATATGGGATTTGACATTTGACCTGCAGACATCAGCAGAACCAAAAGTTCCAGTGATGGTTCATCAGAAAGTGGAACTAGCTTAATATAATAGAACTGAGGAAGAGATATAGCACAAGGCTTTGATCTCCCTATTTCCCCAACTGACTTTTCTAATCCTAAAACTGGTTATTTACAGAATACAAAATTTAGCTTGCTTGACCCCAGAACTTGTTTTTAAAGAATGGAGTAAATTCAGTGTTCAGTATATACCTGATGTAAAAACATGCAAATATTAAAATTTTCTGGCCTGAGTGTGTATATATATTATTAAAAAAAGTTATACTCTGCTTTTCCCCTTCCCACAAAAAAGCAGTTCTTCAAAATGTCCAGCATATGATCAAAAATGGTACAAAAATAACTTTATATTGTAATATTGTGACAAGTGAAAAACAGCAGGAAAAATGACAATAAATATCCAAATCAAAAATAAATAAATAAAACTAACCATCCTCTACTACTCTATTTCTAATCAAGCTGACAGGAACCCTTCAAAAATTTCCCATATGAAATATCAGCCTATTGCTACTTCTAGGTACATAACATATTCAATAACTGAGATATACATAAATCTCCCCCCTCTGGATTTTAATTTAAAAAAAAACATATTTATTAATCATTTTTTAAAAAACAGAGAGAGAAAAGCAAAAGAGAAAAAAAATAAAAAAATAATATAGAAATATATAAGTGGAGTAATTATCAAGAATGTGCAGCTAGTGATGTAGATCTTTGATTGCAAATTAGCCATAGAAAAAATTAAATACATTACATTATTTTAGCAATATTAAGTAAGAATTGAAATCTCTGAGCTAAGTGAAAATCTCTACTATGTGTTATTTAAAAAATACAAAAAAGAGAAGAAAAATGAAGGAAAAAATCCTAAAAACATTATAAATAATAGATCCTAACATCTCCTTTTTCATATTTTTAATGTAATGCATAGTATTTATAGACATTTAAATTGTTAACGCTATATCTGATTTCATTTCTATGAAATCATCAGTTCTTTTTCCCTTTAAAAATCATACTTTAGATATTTATATATGCCTTGCTGTGTCATATGTAACTCTCAAGTATGCATTGAAACATCCTATGTTATCATACCCCTTTAGCGAGATATTAGAATGAAAGTTAATAGCTTGGCTGCATATAGTTTGCCTCCCCCTATAATACACCAGACCTCAATCTAAGTATGTTTTAAGAATGTCTTTCCCTGATGGCTTTTCCCAGCCATTAATTCCAGTAATATTCTTGGCCATTTAATTGGACAGTTTCATTTTATGGCTCTGCTTTATTAAACTGTTGTAAACCACTTCAGAATCTGTATAAATGAAGCATGGCATAAAATATTTAGGTAAGCAAATACTTAGAATAATAGAATATAAATCCAATTTAAACTGCCTCTGAGAACTGTAGAACATTTTACCTTCAATAGTTACGCAGTTAAAATGAAGTTAGTGTGAACATCTCGACTGGTTTTTAAAATCTCAAAATATGAAATTAAAAATAATATAGAAGGAAAGCCACAATACTTTTAACAAAATAATCATGAATGCTGAAAATGTTTTATGAAGTGTGATTAAGATTGCCAGAGGAGCTAACTTGGCATCTTCCAGATGTGTTGCTGAAAGGGATAGTTAGAGGGAAGCTGAATGAATTACAGTGAATCAATACAGGGTTGTTGACTGCTTCACTGAAGCGAAGCAATGGCACATTCCTCCTCAACTCATCAAAAGGAATGGTTAGGGATAAAGATACAAGGAAACATTATACTCTTATAGCTGATTTATTATTATTTTTAATTATTGTTCACTATTGTTAAGCATTTTATCCAGTTGACCTTTGGTTGTAAATAACAAAATTTCTTGATGTTGGAATGCAGAGAGAACAGCAACATCACTTCCACATATGCTCAAGATGTTTCCTCTTTCAATCCCATGCACTCTCCTACCTGATGCCACTCAGGATATACTTAATAGAGGCAGAGGTGCCTCTTGAATTGTGTGACATCAGCATGCTTAACTGAATTAGGCAAGTTGAGCTGGTTTTGCCATTACAGATATATTATGAACTAGCACTGATGTAACAAATCCTGAGACTTCTCACTTCAACATTCATCATCATTATCTTCATTAATTACATAACACTATGTATCGACATGGTGTACAAAAACCAAAAGGGCCTGCAACCAAAATCTGAAAGAAAAAGCAAAATGCAGGGAATAAATAGGGAAAAGGTAAACTATTATTACATGTATTTGGTTTGATTATTATGTATCATATTGGGCAACATATAATCATGATACAATGAATATATTAAATATAGTTTTAAATCGCTCAACTCCCAAAACAGTAAAAGAGGAAGAGAAGATAGTTTTGTTTTTTTTAAATCAAACTCTTGGTTTACTGTCTCAATCAGCATTAAAATTGATACAAATTTAACCCCATTTTATCCCAGTTGTCACCCCAATCCTCACCTTTCAAAAAGGAAGAAATTAAGCAACAAAGGAAAGAAGGAAATGAATAAGTTGATAGAAATGCTCATGACTCTATAGCATTACATCTCGAATGAGACTGTGTAAAGATGGATCAAAACAAACATATGATATGAAATGTTTATTAAAAAAAATAGAATACTTTTTAAAAAAAATTAGAGGAAAGAAGAAAGAACATGCTAATTTCAATAAACTTGACTGATGGCAAAGTGACGGAAATTTAGGTATGCCTTTTCAATGGAAAGGCAATAAAAATCTCAGTTGGTGTAACAAAGATTATAATTAAAATAATGATTGTGTTGTAATTAAAACTATTTAGGACATTTATTCTGGATAAATACATGGAGAAGGCAAACCTTTCAAATTCAGCAAGTTCTTGTAATGGATTGTTGCAGTTTATTTAGAAGCATATATAGCCTAATTCAATAAATAAAGAACAAAATTAAATAAAAGCTCCTTTATGAATGTATATATAGCTTGTCAAAGGGTCAAGAACATAGAAATACAGATCAATACAGATCAAGAGTAGAAGCAATCAACTGAGAAACAAGACTAACTTTTTAATAGTGATTAAAAGTGATGGTAACTGTGATTTTGGATAATTTACCGTATCCCTTCCTCTTACAAAAACCCAACCACATAAATCCTGGTTTTACTTACAATTTACAGAAGGCTTGAACAGCCAGTTTGTAATTGTCCAAGCTGATCATCACCCATCTGTAGCTCTCATCTTTTGCTAACTGCCTCCAAGTGAGATAAATGGGAGGTTGACAGACCATGTACTGTTGGTGAAAATTAGCCTGTAGGCAAAAGTTGGGTTGGACCGCTATGGAAGAAAATATTCCTAATTTCTGTCCTGCGTTCATTTTAATTACTTTTGTTATAATAAAATGATGGGCAAAGATGCATGAAGTGAATGAAAGCAATATTCTTACTTACAAAAGTGTCTCTTAAGGATGGAAGGCAAGCAGAGAAATAGAATGGATAGTTCACTAGTCACTGCCCCCTTATTTCGCCTCTCTAACCAGTCTGCGGCTACTGTGGCTTTCATGGGTGAAATTAATTTCCTAGCATACAGAAAAAAGTCACTGATGCCAGAAACCTTTGTGACCTGTTATATCATTGCCATTGATGGCCTGCTGCCATTTTCCATCAGGACAAAATGATGCTGGCATGTGAAACCGTGCAATACAATCTTTTTGTGAAGTGATCTCATACAGAAGAGCTAGATTACTTTAAAACTGTGAGAAATTACTTCAGAAGAATGACCTTTCTGTTTAAACAAGAGTCCCTTTTTAAAAAAGTTTGCAACTAAACCTGTACTGCTATTCTCCTTGTTTTCTTCCTTAGTAAGATAGCGTAAGATCTATCCCTCAATTTTATCTACCATATTTTTCGGAGTATAAGACGCACCTTTCCCCCCCCAAAAGAGGGTGAAAATGTTGGTGCGTCTTATACACCGAATACAGCCATTTTTGGCATCCCAAAGCCCCGCCCCCGCTTTTGCAAAAAACAGGCGAAAAATGGGCCATTTTTCGCAAAAACAGGGGTGTTTTTGCCTTCCCCCAGCCCCCAGAAGCACTCTGCAGGCCTCCCAAACCCTCTGCGTGCCCCGTTTTTGCAAAAATGGGCCCGTTCCCCCCCCTTTTTGCAAAAAACGGGGTGTGCAGAGGGTTTGGGAGGCCTGCAGAGTGCTGCTGGGGGCCGGGGAGGACAAAAACTTTTTTTTCTTACTTACCTCTTCGAAATCTTGGTGTGTCTTATACACCGGTGCATCTTATAGTCCGAAAAATACGGTATTTAAAAGACTTCTAAGCTGCAGCTTTTCCTATTGTAGCCTACCACCAGTTCACATGGCATATAATTTCTACCACACAAGATGCAATTTGATTGTATTCTGACAACTATATGACAAAGTCCATCTGAAACATGATGACATGTACATTTTATAAATGAGCAGGAAATTTTACTCGGCTTTTCTTTTCTTGCAATTTTTTTTCAGATTCAGGACCTTTCTTAGAGTTTATGGACTTTCAATCATGAGTGAAAGTTTAGTCAAAGACAGGTCAAAGAATTAAGGCAAGAACTAATGCTAAATTTGATTTTATTTCAATTAGATTAACAAAAAACAACAAACCAACCCCCACACAATATGATTACCACTCTTGCATTAAAGTTAATAATTCAGGATAAACATTTGGAGTTAATCGAGAATCCTCACCCCAAACCTAAGCCTCAAGCCTGCCCATTATTTTATGTATAAATAAAAAAGCAACACCACCAGTTAGACAAAATAGGTGCTGGAGTGAATTTTTGGAATTAAGCTAAGAGATGAGTTCAAATCAAATTAAAGCTACAAATACCATCTAAAAATTAAAATTTCTCAAAAAATCAAAATGTGATTATTATAAGCACATATTGTCCTTCTTTAATGTATGGGCGTTAAAGGGAAGGAATATATCTCTTCAGAAAATTGAATTCCATTGAATTCTTTTTTAAAAATGAGTGAAAAATAAGAAGCACAAGGGCTAGTATATGTTTTTTTCATGCCTTCTTGTCTGACCACTGTTTTGCAAAGAACTTGCCATTAATTATTCATGTTTGCAGAATTACCAAACTCAAAGAAAGCATAGGCTTAATTTTAATTTCTATTGTCACAAGAACTTCGAACTGATCATATACTGTTGGGACTTTTGTAAAATCTAATCCCAACTGTTGATGGCATGCTCTAAAATGAATTGCTAAATAATACTGACTAATGTCACTAGTAAACATTTAATAAACAAACTATTCAAAATGTTGCTAGGGTTTTAAGATCAAGTGCAGTGCAATAATGAGTGAGATTAGGTGGTGAAAATCAGAGCTTGACTTCAAAACTATCCTTTTAACCTAATATATTTGTTACAATTTGCATGGGTTAAACGAAAGAAACCAAAATATAGAATTGCCTTGAATTTTTTTGCAGAAGGAGTAGCAGCATTAAATGTTTTGTTTTATTGCATATTAAATGAAAATGACTCATTTCTTAATTGAAGAATGGATATATGACTACCATACTATGTTTTTTTCATACTACTGGTAGCAAAGGTAACCTGGCCTTATATACCAGCTGCTGGTTGGCAAGGATGCAAAAAAGAATGCTAGTTAGAATAGTCTTTGATCTGATCTCAAACTAGATTTACTTTTTTTTTTTTTTGCCCTGGCTCAGCTGGAGTAATTTCTGACATATTTTGGTCCTGTATTAATTTTGCGCTTAAAAATTATTCAGACAAACAATGCATTCTTAGTTTGGATTTTTGCTATGCCTTTCTACCTTCATTCACTGTAGCTTCAATTCTTAGTTAGAAGCAGAAATATGTAATCCAGTTCAGAAAGAAAATATTTTTTAAAAAGATATGGCAACATTTAATAATACCAGAATAATCATCTGGATCTTTTTAATACAGCCATTCATAGTCAGAATCATTTAATCCATTATATTAGTCATGTATAGTGGTTACAATGCAGTACTGCAGGCTAATTCTGCTGATTGCCGGTTGCCAGTAGTTCGGCAGTTCGATTCTCACCGGCTCAAGGTTGACTCAGCCTTCCATCCTACTGAGGTCGGTAAAACGAGGACCCAGATTGTTGGGGGCCATATGTTGACTCTGTAAACTGCTTAGATTGGGCTGTAAAGTACTGTGAAGTGGTATATAAGTCTAAGTGCTATTGCTATTGCATCCATATAAATTTGGAAAAGAAAAATTAAATGCCTTCCTAATGAAATCAATATAAGCAACAGAGAGTGTTTTGTGAATAGGTTAGGCACAGAACAAGTACGTATAGGATGCTATGAAGTTCGTAAATGGGGTAAATTGGCCATAAAGTTAGTTTTTCAGCACCATTGTAACTTTGAACGGTTGCAGAATGAGCAATCAGTAAACAAGGACTACTTGTATCTCTAATTGTGATTCTGGAGCAGGCACTTTCTGCAAATTGTACAAAGGAGCTCAGTAGAGTTAAGAATTTAATAAGTGAGGAAATACTGTTAAAACAAAAAAGGTATAAGCTACAATAGAAGACAGTTGCACTATCTGAAGTGAGGCTAAAGCAGGCTGCCTGAAACATTTTGTTCCCACAATGAATGACAACTCTTCTTCCTTCCATTTCATATTCAGAAGTGAACTGAACTGGTATTAGAATTTTATTTTAGCACTTGTAATGAAACAGCATATTTTTATCATATCTGACTGCAGCAATATAAATGGCAGGGCAACAAATTTTATTTTTCAAAATCTTGCTGTCATTCACTGTCTTTTAAGGTTTATGCCTGGAGCAGCTGCTGTACTTAGCTAATGTCAGAGCTAAATCTGGAGTAAAGGATTCCCAAATCAATCTGATTTTCTCTTTTGTTAGAATGGCTGGTTTAGTTGATCGTAGTAGACAAAGTAAATCGTGAACAGCAAAGTTGAGATCCTAGTTGAGAAGATAGTAATATATGAATGGCTCTGTGCTACTATTATATGCATACTATGCTAGCTAAACAATTGTACCCAACAAGCATATGTTAATGGCCCCACATCCAGATGGTAGTAGTAATTAAATAATGTACCACAGTACTCTGTTCTAGATCCTCTACTATTCAAATATTTATAAGTGATTTGGATAAAGGGTTACAAAGTAAGTTTATGAGATCTGTGGATAACAAAAAGATAGATTATAGCAAACATGTTAAAGGACAATATCAAGGTTCAGGAAGATCTTGGCAAGCTGGAATAATGAACAGAAACCAAACAGATGAATCTTCACAGAAAGAAAAGGAAAGCTCTTCTTCAAATAGGAAGAAAAAAAAAATCAAAGATATGACCGAGGACACCATTTACTGGGTAAAAATGTGCATGACAACTATCAGGCTATTTTGATGGTTCACATGCTGAACATTAGCCAACACTGTGAACAACTTGAAAAGGAAAAAAAAAGCAAATGCAATTCTAAACTGCATTAACAGAGGTATGGTGTAAAAATCAAGAGAAATAATCTTTCCTTTCTATTCTGTACTGGTTAGACCATACCAGTAATATTGTATCCAGTTCTGGACACTATGTTTAGGAAGCACACTGGAAAACTGGACTATGTCCAGAGGAGAGCAGCCATCATTATAACAGAAATACAAAGAACATTAGAAATTGTTGGCTGGACAACAGAAGATTGCTAGGAAACATGACAGCTGTCTTAAAGTAGCTAAAGAGCTGTCATGTAGGAGACAGTAAGCATTTCTGTTTAGTGTTGTTCCAGGAAACCTTGAGTTTAAATTATAAGAAAGCAGTTTGGACATTAGGAAGAATTTCATACTGATAAGGGCTGTTTAACAATATAATAGATTGCCTCAGGAAGAGGTGGATTGCTTTGCTGGAGGTGTGTAAACAGAGGTTAGATGGCCATCTGTCAGAGATGCTATAATAGTGCCCTGGACAGGCAATTGGATTAGATCAGGGGTGTCAAACTCAAGGCCCAGGGGCCGGATCCGGCCTGCGGGATACTTAGATCTGGCCCATGGGGCCACCCTGGAAACAGCAAAGGACCGGCCCGCAGTGCTTCTGCCAGTGAAAACGGGCTCCTGAGCTCCGTTTTCGGCTGCCACGGCCTCCTGCAACCCTCTGCCAGTGGTTGCAGGAGGCTGTGGCAGCCGAAAACAGAGCTCAGGAGGCCGTTTTCACTGGCAGAGTGCCCAGGCCACCACAAGCGCCCCCGACATGAGTGACATCAAGCTGGCCATGCCCACCCTGGCCCCCTGAGGTCAAACACAACTCTGATATGGCCCTCAATGAAATCGAGTTTGACACCCCTGGATTAGATGATCTCTAAGATCCTTTTTATTCTATGATTCAAATTAAGTACTCCAGGATTCCTTGAGGTCTGAAATGGAAGTATGCCACTTGAAACAAGTTCTCATTTCATAGCTTAAATCTTATTTGCTCAGAATATGGAAAAACAAGCTTCATGCTGCCGACTTACTGCAGCTCTAGCAAGAATAGCAATCTATAAGACCTAATCAGAAAAGGTAATGTGCAGAATGGACTGATCAGCTGTTCAATGAATAAGGCTCCAAAAGGACTTCCTGAAGTTAATGGCAAAAGAACAACTTACAGAAACTAAGAGTGAACAGTTTGATGTCAATGGAAAAGACCTGCCGGTGTACATTTAAAAGAAACTACCTATTAGCTTTTTTTCCAAGAAAAATCAAGAGATCTTAATCATCTTAATGAAATATTAAGTAGAAACTGATTGCGAAAATGAAAACATATTGGGAAACTATACATATGAGAATAATAAATGCAAAATCTTTTCAAAACAAAATTACAACTACAGGTGTCCTCATTTACTGACCGCATAAACTCATTTACCAGCTGCAATAGGGAGTCACAACTCCATCACTAAGCAGCACAGTCATTAAGCACCAAATTACAATGGCAATGTCTGTTAGTTCTGGATATAGTTAAGCGATTTACCACAGGTCGATAATCATGATATGACTGTGGCTTGTGATTTCCTGCTGGTTTTCTCATTGACTTTGTTTGTCAGAAGCTGCCTATGAAGTTGCATACGGAGTTCACATACATGACTGCAGGATACTGCGACTGTCATAAATGTGAGCCACTTGCCTAGTGCCAAATATATGACCATATGAGCACAGGAACGCTGCGATGGCTGCAACTTTGAGAACCATTTTTAAGTCTTGTTTTTTCAGAGCCAATGTAACTTTGAATGGTCATTGACTGAATGGTCAATAAGCAAGGACTATCTGTACAATTTTTGGTGAAATTGTCATAAGTACCCCCATCAATATGATTTCTCCTTAGCTCCCAATGCCTTATGTGAACTAAACAAGTCATCTATTCTTGGAACAATCCCTTGTAGAAAGAGATGTAGAGTAATGCTACATACCCTCATGTATTTCTGAAAGGAAGAAATGATATAAGTCCTTGACTTGCTTTTAAGACCAACTTAAGACAAAAGTCTCTGGATCAGGTAACTATCATATTCCATAAAAATCAGAGGAGTCTGCTTTTTTTTGTTAAGCCAGAATGCTTAAGACAGGCTAATATAAAGTAATAATACTTCGATTTTGTACTGAGAAGCTTTTGAAAAGTGATATTTTAGAGAACCTGTTTAACCCGACTAAACCAGATGAAATTGTATTTCCCCTCTCATCAAGACATAGCTGTAAGGAAAAAAATAAGCAAAAAGTGGTATCAAAATTGATGAACACATTTTTCATAACACTGAGAGCACTGAAAGTTGCACATACCTTTACAATAAAAGGGGCAATTAGCTTTATTCTTCCCAAACAGAATCCATGAAGCTAGCCCCCAAATGGTCAGATCTTCAGCCCAGTTCAAACGAAGTTACTATTCAGAAGTACTTTATACTGGCCTGATGAAGCCGCTTCAGAATTGCATCATCAAGATGCGGACACACACACAAACACTCACAGAGATATACTCCCTCCTATTAAATGATTTTCTTACCTCAGCTTTTATCTTATTGTCGCCAAAGCACAAATGCTGTAAATAAGCAGCAGCGTTAGATTGTACAGAGGGGAACTGATGCTGTAACATCTGAATAACTTCTGGAAGTTCTGGATCTCGCCATCCAAACTCTCTGTATACAAAGAAACAAGAAAAGATCCATCAGTGTTCATGTGGTTGAAATGCTTAACAGTTTAATGTATTAACAGGAAATTGTTTGTGGGTAAGGGGGAATATTACCTCTGGAAGGTATATGAAAAAGTAATTACTGCCATTACCACCCCAATTAAAAAAATAATAATTATAGAAAATAGCTTTCATTTTATTAGGATCTTCGAGTTCTATTATTCTAAAATAATAGAAATAGAATGCACTATAGGAAGCCCTGATAAGGATTACGAAAATAAAATACACAAAAAGCACAGCCAATATGCACAGGCATGCCATCTCATTGATGTGGAGCAATATCAATCCAAGGATAAGATTTGCGGGGGGACGGGACGACGACGGGGGACAGCTTTCTCACAAGAGAAGACATTGGAGGTTAAGGCCCCGAATGGCCACTTACTGCAGCAAGAAAAGGCATTATAGATGCAAATACAAGCAGATTCCTATCCTCTCTTGAAGCAGTCACTATGCCCTCAAGTACGCAAAATCTTTTAGCCTATTCTCTTCAACAGACAGGACCAATGCACCACTTTTATGGAGGCATGAGATTCCTCTCTTTACTTTGGTTTGTTTTATACTACCTCTGCTATTTCCAAATTTTAGAGAGAAAGCCTCCCCCTACATAGCTTCTCTTAGCACTCCAGCAAAATTATCAACAACATATATATGACTATCTGTATCTCTCTCTCTCTCTCTCTCTCTCTCTCTGCATATATAGATCTCTCTCTCTCTCTCTCTCTGCATATATAGAGATATATGTATGTATAGAATGTATAAATATAACCATGATATTTGCTTTTGTAAATAATTTCTTCTTTTTTCTGCATTCAGATCAATCTAGACTGCTGGCAACTAAAAAACTCAATACTTCTGAAAAATGAAGAATTTAATTCTCCTTTCTTTTGATGGGTGCATATTATACTCCTAGGAGATAAAATTCATTGCTAGATTCATGACATTATTTTGACTCTCTTGTAATTATTGCCTGCATTTGTATCTCATGCTAAGCTAAAGACTGATCCTTAGTCACTGATCCAGGATATGCACCATGCACAAGTACATACACCTATGTAATCAGTTTTATGATATTCATTTTTATTTCAAAGGAATATATTTTACTTTATTATTGTTACATACTATTGTTTATCTATGACATTTTAGCTTTGGAACAATTCTTGGAGAGATGAAGAAATAAAGATTTCTTACTGAAAAAGAATCCTTAGGAAGAAACACGTTTTTTCCCTTCTGTATAACAAAGTAACACAGTGCATTCTCTCATGTTGTGTCTGTGGTTGGGTATATATATATATATATATATATATATATGCATTTGCTTCAGATCATGTGTCTAGTAGAAAGGGAACTTAAAAAGGAGCCAATATTCTGAGTCACTTACTCAACTGCCTTTTCTGTAAAGAGGCAGTAAGGACTTTTTTTCTGTAATATTTGTAATTCTGAAAAAAATGGCATATTGCCATTTTATACACAAAAGTGGCAATTGCCCATAGTTCAGTGCATTTAAAACTGTGTCCATCTGCTTAGTAGAAAAAGGGAAAAGTAGTCTGGATGTTGGCACCATCATGTAACACAGCAATCGAACTATCAGGCTTTGGATAAATGCACATTTCATGGCTAATAATGTCCACCATGCTAATCATTTTATGAACAACCATCCCATGGCAATCATTCTGTGGGACTGCTACAACAGGCTCTCAAAATTCTAAATGGGCTAAAAAACTAAATTAAATTGACTCAAAATTAATGTGACCACCCACAAAAATAGTTTTGTTATATTTTAAGATTATACTCCAGAATATTTCATCATATACAGAAGCAAGATATTTGGAACCAATTAATAATTGTTATAGAACACAATGTGCGCAATTCACAATTATCACTGATTATAGATATTATTTTTAAACCTTTTATCCTATGACCTAGAATTAAAATTTGATGTAGAGCCTCAATAAAGATATTTTATTTCATACTCCACCCTGTTCCACTGATGTTCTTAATTAATAAAAATCAAGATGTCCTGTAATCTGTGTCTAATGTAATGTTAATATTTATAAAAGTTACTTTTTAAAAGGTGGAAGCAAATCTTTTCCTTCACTAGCCATTTATAGATCAGTTGAGGGACAAAATAATTCTGATAACAGGAACAATTTTGCAAGGATTAATAAATTGGTAAATGAATTTTTTATATGAATCCAAAAATGCAGGTGATTTTTTTCAGAATGAATAGAATACTACTTGTTCATTTTAAAAATGGAATTCTATTCTATTCTATTCTATTCTATTCTATTCTATTCTATTCTATTCTATTCTATTCTCAGTGGCACATATTTCTAGTAATACATGTTTTTCTACTTATTCTTATTTTAAACCAAAATGTGGCAACACAGTCAGGATTGGGGCTCTCAAATGCAGGATGAGAAAAGGCTAATCTCTGTTATCTTTGTTTCATCCATGCAAGTCCATAGAGCTTGAGAAACAGAAATGCAGAGTTCTGTTAGGCCAGTGATGGTGAACCTTTTTTTCCTCGGGTGCCGAAAGCGCAAGCACGGATGCTATTGTGCGTGCCCACACCCATAATTCAATGCCCCCCACCCCCGTGCATGACCTCCCCTGCGCTGCCCCGCCCCCCGTGCATGCGTGCGCATCCCCCCTCCTCCACTTCTGGTGGGCCCGGTAGGCCCGTTTTTCGCCCTCCCCAGGTTCCAGAGGCTTTCTTGGAGCCTGGGGAGGTCGAAAACGGCCTCCCCCACCCCCCCGGAGGCTGGAAACAGCCCATTTCCTGATCCGCATGAGCCAAAAATCAGCTGTCCAGCACNCCGACTTCCGGTGGACCCGTTTTTCGCCCTCCCCAGGCTCCAGAGGCTTTTTTGGAGCCTGGGGAGGGCAAAAACACCCTCCCCTGCCCCCAGAGGCAAAAAACGCCCTTCCAGAGCTTCCACGCGAGCCAAAAATCAGCTGGCTGGCACACACATGCGCGCTGGAGCTGAGCTAGGGCAATGGCTTGCGTGCCGGCAGATATGGCTCCGCGTGCCACCTGTGACACACGTGCCATAGGTTCGCCATCACTGTGTTAGGCAGTCACTTTTGGACTTTATATTATTTTCTGCACCTTTCATCAGGCTTGGAAAAAATGCTGGCATGTGTGAAAATAAACTAACTTACAATAAGCTATGATTACAGACTCAGGAAGTTTTAGAACTTTTAACCATAATCTGAGCTATGTACAGCTTAGCATTGTACATGATTTCAGTCATTGTATGGAGGTATGTATGTATCACTGTTGGACCAACAATTTCTATTGTATTAAATTCTGAAAACAAGGCTTTATTGAATTAGTTCAGTGAAAACTTATTTTTGTATTTTTCTTTGTTTTACTTAAGTCTCTACAACTACATCATATTAATAATGCACTCCAGCATGATCTACATTTACAACTGTTTTCATGACAATCTGCAACATTTCAAGGTCTTAAAACCTAATGTACATTCATAAAAGATATGGTTGACTTTACAGAATGTTTTTGGGTCCCCCCCTTACATTACTATTTTTTTCTCAAAATGAGAATCAATCTTTAAATAAGTCCCCCAACTTGAATTCAAACCTTCAAACATATACTCTTCTAGAAGAGCATTAATTACAAAAATACTCTTGGAGGTTAGCTCCACCTACTATGGAGAATGCCAATTTTCCCAATATACTGTTTAGAACACTGATTGTCTACACATGGAAATAAATGCACAACAAATGGATATAAACCAGCTACTTAATAAGAATATATCTGTTTTGCAAGATTGGTTGACAATAGTGATCAGACTGTGCATTAATTTAAATCAGTACAGTATTAACCAGGATAAATCTATTACATTCTCAACATCATCTGTTAAAAGCAAGTAAACACAGCACTTGTATATTATAGGACAGGGGTCCCCAATTCCTGGTCCGTGGACTGGCACTGGTCCGTGGCATGCCAGCAACTGGGCTGCGCAAACAAGCAAAGCCCCATCCACCGGATGCAGGCAGCACACAAAACCACACCCGCTCCGATCCATGGAAAAACCTTTCTCCATGGAACCGGTCACTGGTACCCAAAAGGTTGGGGGCCACTATTATAGGTAACAATTGCTCTAGTTGTGCAATTAGTCCATATTATTTCAGAAACCTAAAATAGTATAAATTCTTTTTGGCTTCCATGAAAACCAATTATATTTCTTCATTTTGCACACTTGAATGTGGTGCAGTGGTTAGAATGCATTACTGCAAGCTACTTCTGCTGACTGCAGTTCGGCAGTTCAATTCTCACCGACTCAAGGTTGACTTAGCCTTCCATCCTTCCGAGGTGGGTAAAATGATGACCCAGATTGTTGGGGGCAATATGCTGACACTGTAAATCGCTTAGAGAGGGCTGTAAAGTGCTGCAAAGCGGTATATAAGTCTAAGTGTTATTGCTATTGCTATCTATAAACTTCACAGACATTATTTAGAACTAATAGGAAGCATACGTATTTTGATCTGAAAATGAATGCACCCTGATTCTTCTCTTCTTCAGTCTCAAGAAAATCATATTCTTGTCCACTTCAATTTGTGTGCCATCCAAGACAATAGAGACTAGGCAACTGATACTTTGGAGGCAGATCAGGATTGAGGGACAGCTGGTTAGAGAGATTTTCTCTATTGAGATTATATGGGAAAAGCTGCTGAAGGGAGGCCAAATTAGGCCCCAATGTTTTATAATGCAATTGCTATTATGTTGGTGTTTTTTGGACCTGACTCTATTTTTTATTGATACATTATTTATCTATACTTGCTTGTCACAGGACAGTAAAAAAATGAATAAAAATTCAACCTCCCTATTAGCAAAAGAAAGTTAATGAAAAGTAATATATAGATATAAGATGAGGAAAATCTGATTTGGTCATGTCTGAAAAACTTTCAGCACCAAAGTGAAGATAAATTAAAAGGGTGAAACAGATTTTGAAAAGAAGCTGGTCTTGTATAATACCACTGGAATTTTCATTGGCCTGACCCCACTTTTTCATTACTTAAAATGTACTAATTTGTAATATGTTTATATTCTGTGAACCTTCACAGTTTGTCTCTACATCAAAGTAGCATTTAAGTATTAGATCCAGTAATTGGACTATATTTTACAAAATCTTAAAAGAAACCTGAATAGGTATAATGAAAGGCAATGAGGATGATCGGGCAACTAGACACTAAAACTTATCATGGCATAAAAGGGGAATTGGACATGTTTAGTGAGGCAGCATTTGTTTAAAAAAAATTCAAAAAAGATACTCTGGAATATGTGGCAGCAATAATGCTACACATCTTTAAAACAGTCATGTCTTTTTTTTTAGGCTTCTACAGGAACCCTTTTCCCTCTTGGAATATCAGAGAAAATCCTAATATTTGCCTTAATTTTGAGTCTGAAGAACCCTTAAACGTGCTAGGTGTTAACATGTTATATCCTGTCAAACTTTATAATTTATTTCTGCACCAAGGCACAGGTTGGGTTATCACATTATGCATCTGATATGAACCAAGTTTTATGATTTTTGCACCATGGTCACATGTGAACCCAAACAACTTGACTATATTCAGCAAACCATGGTTTGGCTAGCCCCATCTTGCGGCTACTTTGTGTCAGCTTCTCAATGCTATTTTAATTTTAATCTACATGGCATGCCTACCAAAAGAAAGTTGATTGATATCAGAATACCAGCAGAGACTGAGAATGTCATTCTAAAGTACTGAAATGATTAATGTGAAAATTTGCAACTAAATCTTAGCCTAGCAAACATGCCACGTGCCTATTTAGATTTTGGCAAGGTAGCGTAAGATATTCAAAAGAAAGATTAAACATCAATAAAGCACAATAAGAGCTTTCTGCCCTCCATCAGAAAAATTAGCCATTATTTATTGCTTGTTGTGCTACAGAAGATCATTTGTCTTCATTTGCAGATTTGCGTCACTTTCTGCTTGGAAAAAAAAGCTGTTGCAAACAAATACATGAGTGCTGAGTGGAGAATACAGACACTGTTATATATCTCACTATTGGCACTGTTTTACCATGAGATTCTGGGCAGTGTGACAAATATCCCTTAGATATAGCAAATTTCCAAGGTTTAGTATATTAACTTCTAGCCATAGTTTGTTATACAATAGGATGCTCACATATTAATCAAGCAGTTAAAGTATAGAAGCTTTGCAATTCTATTCATTTTTGTTCAGAAACTTTTCTTGCAGCATTGTACAACAAAATTTCTATAGGAACCATTTAATAAAAATGGCATCAGTCATTTAAAAGAAAAAGCAAAATTTTGAGGCTGATGTTGTAATTATAGTTTATCATGCCCTTGGTGTTCTTTTTTCATTGTTTTTCATCAATTTGTTTCATTGCCGAATGAGGCAATGAAATCCATTTAATTCAGCACTGTTTCCAATCGTGGCCAACCAGATGTTTTTGAAAAGCCAAAAATAAAAAATGAAGATAGGAACTATTCCATTTTACCCTCCAGCATGAACAAAGATATATTCTCTCTAAACATGAAGTATTTAACAAAGCTGTGATGAGTCATTCCCAGGGAGAGGATACTGTACGTATGTATGAGTAGCTAAGACAGAGAATTGAACAATAATAGACTCTTTTGCTTGCTGTGGATTTGTGAAATATTTATTCTTATTTATTTACAAACAATTTGCATCAAGAGTTTTCAAAGCTTAAATAGACAAGGTTGGCTTTTTAACTGTCATAATGCAAACCACAAATCAAGAAAAGGCAATTAATCAAATCAGATGGAAAACAATTGGCACAGAATAAGGAACAATAGTATATGGATTAACAGCTTAAATCAGCATTTGTTTTCACAACATTTTTAAAAATCTAATTTCAGATGAAAAGCCTGCAAAGTGTGGGCCTTTTAATCCCCAGTGGAAAATGAAACTAGGCTCAATATCTGACAGAGTTAGATTAATGTTTGGATTCTATAGTTCAGTCCTTTTAATTTGCTTAACTGGAAGACAGTCATGATATATTTTAAGGCCACAAAATCTTAATAAAATGTAAGCAATCTTGTTAAGCTACTACCTTTTTTTAATGGCTACTACCTTTTTTTAATGGATGCACTTTGCACCAGATCATGCAAAGACAGTGGCTGTTACTACCAAACTACAAACTAAAAATGATCTATTATCAATATACAAAGTAAATTTTAATTTCAGTTCTGTTAAGTAGATGGCAAATCATGAAGTTTTAAAATATAAAACTCTTAAAAATAATTTTAGTAATTATTACATGTGCAGCTGTTTAGCAATGTATCCATTCTATAAGAGCCAGATGATACAACCCCCCCCCCCCAACAAACAAACAAAGAACCACTAAGCTAAAATGCCCACTATTTGCCAGGTTTATGTATGTTTTGAATATGATTCTGCAGAAACATTTTAGATCTTGGACAAGCATACCTCTCTGCTTTCAATATAAGAAGTCTGTGCTTTTTCAGGCTTCCAGAAGAGCTTTAAAAAGTGCAACTATTTAGGAACTGATTCATTAAAATAATTCTTAAGTCAGTTGTAACTTTTTCCAAGTTCACATAGAAGCCACAAAAAAATGGGCTGTATTAATACCAGGTTTAAAACATTACTGAATCATGTTTGACGGATCTCTGTTCAAGCTATATTGCCAACCTGGTGACCCCCAGATGTGTTATATTTTACATCCCATCACTTAAACTGACTGTCAGTGAAAGAAATTGCCATCTAGCATACCTGAAGGTTACACTGAAAGAAGAAATTTTGCTCTATCCCTTTTCTATTGAAACCCCCTTACCTTGTCAACATTGGGAAAGTGATAATTTAGGATGGGGCTCAAAAATATAACACAGGGAAAAAGAACCACATATCTTGTAATAACATACTGCACTTCATCCCTTATCTTTGCAGGATTTCAGCTTTATCCTCACAAAATAGGTCAAGGAGGAGGAAAGACGAGAGGGATGAACACGATTAAACTTTGCAGCACTGGATGCATTTCCTACACTGAGGTGATTATATAACTAGAGACCTCCTAGGTCATCTCCACCAATAGAGGCTTTTGGTTTTCCTTTAATGATTTGGTTCTGCTATCTTATATATATCCATTTAACTATTGTATTATGAAAATTCATTATCCTCCTGTTTTGCTATTAGCAGCTCCTACTGAATTAATGTAAGATTTTTGTTTTTCATTGTGTAAAATATGCACTAAGAATTGTGGAAAATCTGAGACCCAGATAGATGTGTTTGTCTAAAATAGTTCACAATCACAACACAAATATTGTTGCCTGGGTTCTTTGAGATGAATTGCTTGTAACCTGCATCTCTCTGGTGAAAAGCAAAAGAAAGACATAAAAAACCTGAACTCACAGCATACTGTTAAAAAAACTGTTGGCAAGAAATTTAAAATGCTTAGATAGAATGGCAAAAGTCCCATAAGCACTATTATTCAGAATGAACTCCTTCAAATGATATAACATGTTTGAAAAATTAGCCCTAATTATCTCATATCTTATGGTATGTTGCTCAGAGCATTACTACTTTATCAATTGAGATAGTTAACCTGCCAATTATTCTATCTTGAAGTAAAATAACATGTGGAAAGGACACTTATAAAGTAGTAAGGGAGAAAAGGGCTATAATAAAGACTGGAGGCTAAATTGCTTTACTACTAAAAGCAACCACCAATGACAGAAATTATTACTGCTTGTCAGGACTCTTCAACTGCTTTCTTTTTGACTATTATACTGTATCTGTATTATACACATAGATACACACATATATACACTGGCTTGAGCTGAATTTAATTAATAGTAACTACATGGCACATTGATATTGCAAAAATTTTGCACTGCTTTCTTCCATTTTTTTTTAGCTTAGTTTACAATCCTGAGATATCTGGTGGAGTCCCATCTAAGTACTAATCAAGTAACATTTTGTTTCACCGTTTTGAGATCATCTCTCAAAATCAGTTCCAATTCCATTCCAACTTCCTGATTTCAAAGAGGAGACATATCTGATAGCACATCTCCTACAGAGATTACTTGGAGGTAGAGGAGGAGAAAAAAAGAAAAGATGGATAAATTGGGTTCTCTTTACAGAACTTGCAAGTTTCTTTCTAGACAGGAATATGAAAGCAAACATGGTCAATTGAAGCAGTGTGTGTATCAATATTTGAAAATCCTCATTAAACAATTCCCTAAAGAGGGAGTAAGTCAACCAACAAAATAAGACAATGTCATCCCTAATTTAGATCTGTGATGTAATCTTGATCTATAAAATGATATGTCTGTTTTCAACCTAGCACTGTAGTGACTATATTGCTGTTAGAGGGAATAAATCTAGAGGTTGAATGGGACTATTCCATATTATTACAGAATACAACATAGAACAGGGTAGATCTGATTATGATGACACAGAAATTACTAAACTATGTCTTATTTGACAACAGAAAAATTTAAAAATGACTAATTAAAAACTTATTCAAAAATGAACTCAGAAAGATGAAGCTGACGTCTGATTTGTCAGAAATATAGGGTTTATGTGTTTATTCCCTCCTTTCCTGCTTTGTTACACTCCAGTCATTCCAGATGCAGGTGTAATTGTTGAGGGCAATTCAGCTGTCATGTATTTGCTAATGTGCTCTCCTAATCATTTGTCTTCACAAAGATACATTAAACTGCTATGAAATATGACCCTTCAGTTATTGCTATACCATTAGTCTGAATTTAGTGTAGAATAATGGACATTTCTGACTTTCTTATTTACTCCGTTAGAGCTTTATGAGAAAAGGTGCAAGAATAAAATGTAAAAGACAAATGTTTGGTGAATATCAGCTTGAAATTTGGAAGAGCAGTAAAGTTGCACATGATCTTAATATGGAAGACCATCTGAACATAGATTAGAATAATTGCCCTTCCCTACGGTTTTCATTTAGTTTCCAAGATGTTCATATTCCCTTTAACATTATTGTACTGCTATTGTACTACTATATAGTGGATTCACTGGGAGTAAAATTCTGTGATTCAATCACTCAAATGCTAAAACATAAGTGACAGTAAAGATGTAAATAGAAATGTAATAATTTTTAACTGTGATTGCTTTGTTCTATTCTTCTATAAGAAATTACACAGCAGAATTTGAAATTAGCTTTAATTCAAACCCTTGCCTATAATAAAATTCTGTGAGAAAATATCTGCTTCATGGGCATATGCTTTGGCCACTCAAAGGCACCGAGATGCCTTCTTAAAACTCCATGACAGAATCAAAACCTACAACACATCTCTATCAAAAAGTCAAGAATATTTTTTAAGTGGCTATTTTTGAAATATTTTAAACCTACGTTAAAAAACTGGAACCATCAATGGATTCATGCTCTTAAAAACGGTATCAACAAATCTCAGATTGCTTCAGAAAAAATCTTTCTTTAGGGTGTACAGGTAGTCCTCGACTCATGACTTTAAAGGACCTCCCCAAAATCCATTTTCCAGGAGTCGTTAAGTGAATGCCATGATTGTTAAACAAACCAATTGTTTGCTATGGGTTACTTTCGATGAAAACGGGAAGTAAATGCAGGTTTTTTTTCAAAAATGTGTTAAAATGTCACATGACTGCGGAACACTGCAGAACACTGCGGAACAAATGGCCATAAATAAGGGTCAGTTGCTGGCATGCAGTCACATGACTACAGAGAGGGGGAATCTTCATTGGAACTTCCGAACCAGGTCTTAAGTCCCCCTAAGGAGATCTGTCATAACTTTGAATGGTTTGCTAAGTAACCAGTTGTAAATTGAGGACTACCTGTACTTGACTCCCCAAATAATGTATTCCAAAGGGCAGACATCAGACTTTCCATACTGGATGTGTAAAAAATTATATATATATATATATATAAATTTTTGTATCCTTGCACTGAATATTTTAAAAAGATCATTTAGATTTTACTGACATATTAAAGGGAATTTGAATGAACACAGAATGCTGAAGTTTGTTATTTGTTTATTTCATAAAGTTATCAAACACATGATGTCCATACAGATAAATCATCATTTCTGTAAGTAACAATTTCTTTAGTAAAATAATCTAATACTTGTTTATGTAAGACTTATATTTTCTCTTCCTGTAGCGGTTCTATTTTCACTCCAGTTTGCTTCACATCTTTCCTTTTCTTCCCTACACATTTTCCCCAAGACCACACTTGATAGTATCCCCAAAATGAGCTATATGCAGAATTTCTCATCACCCTTGGGCTAGTTGAAAAGTGTGTGTGTGTGTGTGTGTGTGTGTATAAGTACACTTATAACATATATACTGTATCTAATACTATATTTTATTTTATACACATATGTATAAATAGTATTATATATTTTATAAGTGTGTGTGTGTATGTGTAAATTTATACACACACACACACACACACATTAATTCCTTCACTATGTCTGCAAAGACTTGTATACTTGTGTTTAAACCACATATTCAAAACAAATAGATCTTTTAATAAGCAGATACTCATTAAAAGTCACTTTTCTTACTCATTCTTAGGTCTCTAAAAGGCCCAATTGTTTGTTTGTTTGTTTTGTTCTCAGGGTTAATTTGTTCCAACAGTTGCAAATCCCATCCCCAAATCATGTCTGGCTCATTGAGCATAACATTAGAAAATCACCAATCTATAGAGTCCTACTTTCATATATACCCCTAGCAACCTGGGGGTAGGTATGAAAGACACCATCCTTATTGACGAACATACAGTTGAGTTTTTGCATTGATAATTAAACCTACAACTTCACTTCCCTGCATATATTCACTGGCTCCATTTCATAAGAGTAAAACCACCTTCATTCAGCTTTATTACACCATTCCCATTCACTAGTTTATTTCATTTGTTTTATTTCATATTCATTACAATTTATGTCTTCCATTTCAAGTCACACTCCTCCATATGCTATGGTTGACACCAGTTTCACCACAGATACAGATCTACAACACTCAACGTGGGTTCGTCAGTCAAGGCTTTCATATTTTGTCAGTAATATAGAGAACACGGAGACTAGATATGGGTCATTCCTTGTCAAATGGTCTGATTTCAGGAAAGTGCCCAGGTCGACCATCATGGATTTCGATGAAATTTGGTGTGAACATGCACACATGTCCCCAATGAACATTGGTAAAGTGTTACATTTGCCGATACAATACTTGCAGAGATATAGTCATGTGTAGGACCCCATACCACAGCCTTCGACAGTATGACTCTGAGGTTTCAGCAACTTTGAGACGTAATATCTCCGGCAATATTTTGTTGAGAGAAACAAAACTTGGCCATCTTGTACAACTTGTTGTGCTCTGTTAAACAAAATAATAAAAACATTCTCATGAGCGATCTCCATTTGGATAATTTGGAGCAAAGTTGGCCAAAACTGACTGCAGCGCGGAAAAAGGGTAAAGTTTGGCTTCTTATATCTCTGGAAGAAAAGGTATGAGAAACGTGAAACTTTGTGCGTAATAACTTAGCAACACAAGGTTTTCGAATATAAAATTTCATTCTCCTACTGCTTTCCAATAGTTCACAAATTGAGTGTAAAGGTGACGGTTTTTGTAAAAATGCCAAAAATAGGGTATTTTCAGCCCGCTTTTACAAAAAAAGACCTTCTGGAAACTCTGTTAAATCATTCTCATTAGAAAGAGCATGTTTCAACCCCCCTAAAAAAGTAGAGTTGGTGTTTCATCGCTGACGTATAAAGCCCTAAAAATAGGGACAAAGTGGAGGACATTGCTATGGCAGCGTCACATGCATTCTATTATTGTTTCATCTTGTTGGTTTTATATAGACATCATTACTACTATTATATTGCGTTGGTCCATGGTGACATTGTCACTACCAGTTCAGGCACCTGACCCAGCAACACCATCACCATAGGGGGCATGCCTGATAGCCATGCAATACCAGCCACAGGTGGGTTTCTTGGTTCAGGTTCCCAAGCCTGTAGTGTGGTTTCTTCCTTGAGATTCCAAAGCCTTGTGTGGTTATCTGTCCGGTTCCCAAGCTGACAATTGGGCAGCTTATCCTACCCTGTTTCCCCCAAAATAAGACATCCCCTGATAATAAGCCCAATCGGGCTTTTGAGTGCATGGCAATAAGGCCAAGTGCTTATTTCAGGGTTCAAAAAAATATAAGACAGGGTCTTATTTTCGGGGAAACATGGTAGGTTCCCAAGCCTAAAGTGGGTATCTTATATGGCTCCCAAGCTGAAGTCCATACTGTTCATACTGCCAAATTCCAACAATCACTTATTTATTATTGAATTTACGCGCCACGTTCTTTAGTGTCGCTTCTGGGAATTATTATTATTTATTTATTATTATTATTATTTATTAAATTTGTATGCCGCCCAACTCCCAAGGGACTCTGGGCGGCTCACAACAATATAAAAAAACTATTAAAAGAAAACATAATAAAAACAGTTAAAAACAGTTAAAAACTCATACACAATTAATACTGTTGACCTGACAATGTAACTGAAGGTGCTGGAAGCACGCAAATAAGATGTGGTTCTGGAACCATCCCCCTACATCACTCATGTTTAATCTCAATGTCTTCTCTGCCTCCACATCGGCCTCTTGCTGTCTGCTCTCTAAGATACCAATCAAAACTTCTTTAGTCTCTGCTAAGGAATCTTTCTATTTATTTATTATTATTATTATTTATTAAATTTGTATGCCGCCCAACTCCCAAGGGACTCTGGGCGGCTCACAACAATATAAAAAAACTATTAAAAGAAAACATAATAAAAACAGTTAAAAACAGTTAAAAACCCATTCACAATTAATACTGTTGACCTGACAATGTAACTGAAGGTGCTGGAAGCACGCAAATAAGATGTGGTTCTGGAACCCAACAAACATCTTGTCTTTCAGGCCAATAAAATGAATGAGCAGGGTCTCGCGGATGCGCGGTTCGATTGAAATTTCATTCTGTGAATGTTTCACCGTGTGATTTTGTTTCACCAAATCACCATGCAACGGAGTTGGCGTCATGACTAAACATTTGGCTGCTCGAACCAGCCTCCAGTGACCATCAACCAACCAAATACTGACGCCGACAGAAACATTCACGGAATTAAATATATATACGTTCCAAAGGAAGAAATTGAAGAAAGCAGGATGCTGCAAGAAGATGGAAAGTTAGCAGCACAATAGCTGGCACAAGAGGTCATCACCAGTTTGTACCAGTTGATTCAAATTCAATTTCTGTCAGCAAAGTTTCAAATGACACGATTAACTTTGTGGCCAAACTGTCCAATATTGTCAATCTGAATTTAAAATTGGCCGACCTATTTCCCCGTTGTTATGTTGCCTGCATTTATGACAAACAAGGGTGGGTAGGCAACGTCGTGGAAATTTTGATCGAACAAAATGATGCGCTGGTAACATTTATGCATATGCGAGGCCCTGCTCATTCATTTTATTGGCCTGAAAGACAAGATGTTTGTTGGGTTCCAGAACCACATCTTATTTGCGTGCTTCCAGCGCCTTCAGTTACATTGTCAGGTCAACAGTATCAATTCTCAGAAGCGATGCTAAAGAACGTGGCGCGTAAATTCAATAATAAATAAGTGATCATTGGAATTTGGCAGTACGAACAGTACGGACTTCAGCTTGGGAACCATATAAGATACCCACTTTAGGCTTGGGAACCTAAGATAAGCTGCCCAATTGTCAGTTTGGGAACTGGACAGATACCCACACAAGGCTTTGGAATCTCAAGGAAGAAACCAAACTACAGGCTTGGGAACTTGAATCAAGAAACCCACCTGTGGCTGGTATTGCATGGCTATCAGGCATGCCCCCTATGGCGATGGTGTTGCTGGGTCAGGTGCCTGAACTGGTAGTGACAATGTCACCATGGACCAACGCAATATAATAGTAGTAATGATGTCTATATAAAACAAGACGAAACAATAATAGAATGCATGTGACGCTGCCATAGCAATGTCCTCCACTTTGTCCCTATTTTTAGGGCTTTATACGTCAGCGATGAAACACCAACTCTACTTTTTTAGGGGGTTTGAAACATGCTCTTTCTAATGAGAATGATTTAACAGAGTTTCCAGAAGGTCTTTTTTTGTAAAAGCGGGCTGAAAATACCCTATTTTTGGCATTTTTACAAAAACCGTCACCTTTACACTCAATTTGTGAACTATTGATATTGTATATTTGAAAACCTTGTGTTGCTAAGTTGTTACGCACAAAGTTTCAGGTTTCTCATATCTTTCCTTCCAGAGATATAAGAACCCAAACTTTACCCTTTTTCGCGCCGCAGTCATTTTTGGCCAAATTTGCTCCAAATTATCCAAATGGAGATCGCTCATGAGAATGTTTTTATTATTTTGTTTAACAGAGCACAACAAGTTGTACAAGATGGCCAAGTTTTGTTTCTCTCAACAAAATATTGCCGGAGATATTACGTCTCAAAGTTGCTGAAACCTCAGAGTCATACTGTCGAAGGCTGTGGTATGGGGTCCTACACATGACTATATCTCCGCAAGTATTGCATCGGCAAACATAACCAATGTTCATTGGGGACGTGTGTGCATGTTCACACCAAATTTAATCAAAATCTGTAATGGTCGACCTCGGACCCCCAGACCACTTGATATGGAATGACCCATATCTAACCTTATTTACACCCACACCACCTACGTGTTTTCCTTTTAACAATGAAGACACTACATACATATAATCTTTCTGTATAATCTATATACTGTATAATCTTTTGCTCATTTTGATTTGTTTCCACAACCACCTCCAAAGGCCAGTTTTACCCAGTGTGCTCACTGTATTCTGTGCAAGCTAGGATTTCTCATCTAGAATATTTGATAAACTACAATCTTCTTGCCTGCATCCTATCCACCCAGAGATACATGTGGTGTACTGACAACATGCGAGATGTCTTCTTCCCTTCCCTTCCCTTGAAAAAGCATAAAATTCAAAATTCTGATATAATGGCATGAATAAGGTATGAAGTGCAAAATAAATAAAAGTTCAATTTGTAACTTTCTCAGTAGAAGATAAGAGAAATGTACACCTACTGACAATGCTGTAACATTTCAGCCCTTTACCTGAAACAATACTTTTATTTATCTGAAAGTAGAAATATGATTGCAAATATGTTCTGTATATAGAACAGATTTAGCTCTGTTGTACAAGAAATGTCATAAATGGAAATAAAGTTAAATGGGTTAATTAGTCACTACTGACCATTTTAATTACAAGAAAAAAAATGGAGACAGATGTCAGGAAAATGCTCATTATTGGAATCCCAATAGATATGCATTCAGTTGAGTGAGCAAGCTTTGTGTAACTGATTACATCTCTTTTTACCCTCCCTCAGTAAATAGAAAAACTAATTATCTGCACACAATTAAGTTAATGCACATTTATCTACAACAATTCAATTCTGACTGTGAAATAATCTTTCTAGTCTATAATTACACTCCAGCTTAATTAGCATAATTTCCACAGCACATCCTTAATAAAGAAGTAGATATTAGGTCTGATTTTAAATGCCAAGGCTATTTCAGGCAAAAATCATGAAGGGGGAGGGGAGGGGAGAGACAATTCTATCAAACTTGGCTTTTTCTGCACACATACATCCTGCATTCAAATATGAAAAAAAAAAATACCCTCTGCATATCTTGGATGAAATTCACATTGAAAGAAAAAAAGAAAGAAAGAAATTTAAAATTTTCTCAATCTTGTCAACACATTTAAATTGTATCATCAAGAAGGCTGCCAATTTTTTATTTTCAACTAAGATTACGTAGGATAGTTTGAAATCAATCCAAAATTATTTAAAACAAAGGTTTTCTTTTTTAAAAAGTACAATATTATTTAGATACACTATGGATAACTATAGTTTTTTGGCATATTAAGGATCAGGAGGAATTTCTGTTGTTCCTATATGGCATGACATTCAAAACGGGTTCAGTATTATCTGCTGAAATGTAACTCAAATAAGCAATTTTAAATGTTTCATTGGAACATTTTAAGTGAAGCTGATTTGTCTCAAGCTTGAAATTTGAACCCATTTACTGAGAATATATCCCTAGAGTTACCAACATCCTCTAACCTAATTTTTTTTCAAAATTCTGCAGAGACTGTAAAAATTGTGAAGGAGATACAAACAGCAGAAAATGATGTGAAGATACACATTAGCATTTATATTTCTCCAACAGATAAAGGATTCAGACCTATTTTCAGAGGATAAACTCTTAGTAATAGATATAATGTACTGGCATGATGAAATTTTAGCATCCCTAGAGTGTGTGTGACCACTCACAAACAGATGGTTTCAAAAAGCATGCTGATTATCATTCAGAAGTCACCTCTTTTCATTGTGTGACAGATGAATTACTAAAAGCAAGTCACTACTCTGAATTCCTATTATGGACTGTACTTGCTCAGAATAATCTGATCCCATTATATATAGTTACACAAAATCTATTACTGACAGCTTATGTCAGTTGTAGAGCTTTAATTCATTAATTTTACTATTGTGCTTATTGAAATAGATGACCCAATGAGGGATATTATATTTTAACACATTTATTACTGCCTGCTCAGCAAAATTGACCTATGATAGTTTATATTGTATAGCTATTATTTCTTGCACCATGTTCTTTATATATTTTTAAATATCTATGTGTACAAGAGCAATGTGAAGGTAAAAGAGGAAAATAGGAGGAACACTGAAAATTCTTAACTGAGCAAGAGAGGCATTCTATTTTCTGGTTAATTTTAAGAGTACCAATAGTATTTGTTCTAATTTTTCCCTTTCTTGTCCTGTTCTTTCAGGGTTTTAATTACAAAAATCATTTCAACCCTAAAGAATGAATTAGCCTATGTATAACCAGGATCAAGTATAATAGCATTCTTCACTAATTTAATACCTTTTGTCAACATC
Organism: Thermophis baileyi; assembly: GCA_003457575.1. Lineage (NCBI taxonomy): Eukaryota > Metazoa > Chordata > Lepidosauria > Squamata > Dipsadidae > Thermophis > Thermophis baileyi. Next base: position 508,611 of record QLTV01002422.1, on the reverse strand, counting down.
AGTTATCAGACAAAAACTGTATTAGCAACAATGATACTCATTGCATTACTCAGGTAATCTAAAGCAGCAGCCCCTTTTGGACACCAGGGACCGGTTCCTTGGAGAGAGGTTTTTCCGCGGACCGCAGGTGGCGTGGTTTCGCATGCTGCCTGCATCCCACGGATGGGGCTTCATTTTTTTGCACAGCCCGGTTTCAGGCATGCTGTGGCCTGATGCCAGTCCACGGACTGGGAGTTGGGGACCCCTGATCTAAAGGATAAATTTCCTATAAGTATGAAAGTCAACCCTACATATAATCAAACCTAAACATACCCAATTTCTAGGTAATACTAAATACATATGACAGCATTTTATTAATGAAAATTAATGTTTGCTTGTGTCCAGTTCCCAACCCAATATAAATATTTGTTATTAATTTTTCAGTCCTTCTGGTTAGATGAACCATGCATTTCATATTCAATCTGAGCTGCTTAAAAAACATTCTACAGCATTTTGTTATTTATTTACTATTTGCACTGTTGTCACATTGATTTGTAATCAGTAACAATTAATTACAAGGATTTGCTGGGCTAAACATAAAATATAAACAGTGTGTATATATAATGATAACACACTACACTATTGATCTATTCTATCTTTATTAGATTTTTTAAAAAAAACCTTTTGGTTAAGAAAATATAATATCTTCCACAAAGCAGCTCAGATGTAATCTCTGCAGATAATAAAGTACATGAGCCTGATTTCCAGTAATGGATTTTAGTGCTCAAAGTATGAAAACATTTGTATTTATCTCTAATTTAGAGCATAGCTTGACTAACTGTTCATATTTTATTTACCATCAGTTTTCTGAGCTTTTCAGTGCAACAAGCTGAATATTGGGTTTAAATCCAGGTACAGTAAAGATATATGCAGCAACTTAGAGTATAATGCAAACTTTCAAATGGGATAGAATTATACTGATTTATTTATCAAATATGAATTATAATATTCAAAGGTGGGAAGGAAAACTAGGCAGCTAGTCCAGATTATGGATGCTAAAAATATACCTTTGGAAACAGATGAAACTGAGGACCAGTCATTTTTTGTGATAGAGGACAAAACAACCTGCACAATTTAATTTGGATGAGAACTACCGGTACTGATGAATCAGACATAGAAAATCTCCAAGAAAAGCATTATGTCACAGATCAATGAAATGAAAATAATTCTTTAAAAACAGTTAGCTAGACAGTAAGTTTTGGAGAAAGCATCCTATCTTCCTTAACCTACCTCTGACCTTGGAATCAGACAAATTTAGAGCCAGGAAGGATAACAAAATGAGGAGTATTAATAAAAATGCACAGTAAATTAGATCCAGACAGTGGTAGAAAAGTATAGCTACAGACAGAACCACATAGCTAGTCCAATTACTGGTGGTGGTGCACCTATGTACATATATTTCAGAACAGATATGTTAAAGGCTCTTTCTAATTATTTGGGAGAGAACGGTTGTTTTGAGAAATATTATATTCTTATCAATATCTCTCAAACATGAAATATGAGTGATTTAAATATATATTAAATCAGGAAGAGTGTAAAAAGGGAATTCTTGGAGAAGTCACCTATTCAAAACAGACACCCTCCTATATATGGTTCAGATAAATGATCAAGTTTTGACATAGAATTGTACTAATTATTTGATTGTGTGAATGCTGGGTTACCTGAGCTAATTTGATGCAGGTCTGTTTTAACTTGTAGCAGAATTATGTTAGTAAAAAAAGTGAATATGACTCTTTTTGCCTCAGGTATGATTTAAAGTTTAATAATGTCTGATTAAGTATGACACCAATGGCATAATTAAAACATGCAAGCAGAAAGTCGGACCTGGAACAATATTAACTTAATCAGGCATTTCAACTTTCCAAATAGTTATTCTGCTCAAAAGCTTAGCTACTTCAACATCTGCTTTTAATGCTACATTATATTTGTCCTCATGTCATGTGGAATCAGAATTCTAAAGAATTTTGACTTAATGTGAAGAAGCTTAATTACTTCTATTAGCCATTGAGACTGGTGAAACAGACCACTTAAGCTCCCTTCATGGCTGCTTATCAGAATATGAAGAGTGGGATTTCTGGCTTGTTTTGGTTTTAAGATTGTAGAGCTGGAAACCAAAAAACCCCAGAGTTCCAACCCCAGAAGAACCCCATAGTTCCAACCCCTGAAGAACAATTATGATGTCAGAAGGGCAAACGAGAATAACAATGAAAAGACAAGACACAAGATGCAATTGCAACAGTAAGATAGGAGAGAGCAAGGCATGTGTAACAAATGTTCACTATGCAATCTACATTCAATCATTTGATCTGCTTTTATTTTATAATTAATAAAATTAATAATTAATTTAAATTATTAATTTAATTAAATAATTAAAATTATAATTATAAATTATAATTAATTAATAATAATTAATTTAAACTTAATATATTATGGCCATTAAAAATGCTCAATACTTATTTGGGGTCTCTCCCTGTGTACTTTTCTTTATCCTGGAATGTCTAAAAAAAATCATCTGCAAGGATGGCATTTTGGCAGCCTAAATGACAATAAAAATCTATCAGCACATATGTTTCTAATATTTTTAAATGACTGAGAACCCTTTTGGCAGATATATTTACCTTTAATCTTCATATAAAATAAGTAATGATACATTATTTTGTATACATGTTTCATTCTTACTGATAAATCATGGAAAGAATTGAGGCTGAAGTTCTACATGCATAACCAGTTAGATATATCTAAAGTAAGGAGCAACCATATCCAACCTGGACATCTTCCCAGGCAAAATGGCCAAACCTGAGAATTCTAGAGGTCAACATTCACAGATTTTATGTAATTATTTGATTTGTATCTCATACTTTCCCAGGAGCTGTTGGTGTCCTAGATCTTTCTTCACCTTATACCCAAACATCCCTTGAAGTAGGTTTGGTTGAGACTGATGGATCAGAGAATTTCCATTGCTGGAGGTGGCCTTGTACCTGGTATTCCTAGCCCTAATCAAACTACTATACCACAGATCGGGAAGAGACAACTGGACTTTCTTTGTTTTTCCTTGAAGACGTTTTGCTTCTCATCCAAGAAGCTTCTTCAGTTCTGACTGAATGGTGGGGAACAGAAGGATTTATATTCCTTGCAGTCATCTGGTTGTTAGCACTCTTTCTGAGAGTTGTTGAGGCCACTTGGAGGTTTATCTGTGCCCACATGGTCACCTGAATAGTGAAAAAGAGTGTGGAACTTTTTTGGATCTGTTGAAAGGACTGTGTTATAAACAGGAGATAGTGGTTTTGTATCCCTCCCCCTCTATTGAGAGAGGGCTGATCAATTTTAATGACCCCTCTGGTCCTCTCTGTCCAGAATGTGGACTTTCCAGTCTTCAAAAGAGTGGCCTTTGCCTTTCAAAATCCTTCCATCCATTCCCCACCATTAAGTCAGAACTGAAGAAGCTTCTTGGATGAGAAGCGAAACATCTTCAATAAAAAACAAAGGAAGTCCAGTTGCTTCTTGAAAGCTTTGGGACAACAATGACCTGGATGACTGAGAATCTCCATAGACACAGATCTGTAAAATATCAAATTGGAGATGGTTGCATTGGGGCTTCTGTAGCTTTTTAGCAGAGCTCTTACTGGCATGCAATTGAGAGATTTATCAGTATATTTATTAACAAATCTCCAAAAAATACAAATAATGTATTTCATGCCTTTAAGATGGAAAATTATTTCAATTACATTTTCATAAGTTATAAAGTACTGATCTGTATCATGGGCAAAGAAGGATAAAAATATTCTTAAGATGTACTATTGCATCAAGTAACTGATATTTTAAGATGCTCTGAATTTTCTACTGAAAGAGGGGGTGAATCTTTTAATTCTTCACGCATAGTCTATATAACTCTTTTTAAAGGCAATTCATAGCACTCCTGCATTTGTCTGAAGTGAAAAATTAATGTTATTTTCTTTTTGGGTCTTCTTATGTGAGAAGATCAGATACCTTAATACAATTTATCCTCCTTTAATAACATATAACTAACACTTTCTTTTCTTCATTCAACAATACTCTTGCTGATTGTAACTGAGCCCTAAACATGACATTTTCAATTGATTTTAGAAGACTAGAACAATGCTGTTCATTCTTTACAACATGCAGTTTATAAAACAAGTCTTTCTCAAGTAATATTCACTATAGAAATACAATTCAAAGTATGTTGAATGAGATCAAACCACTAGTATATTATGTGAAATAAACAGATATAAATTGCCCATTACATGACTCTCCATAGTCCCATAAAGCAATAATGAAGCTGAAGGCAAAAAATCTAATTGAATTTACATTCAGCCGATACTTTCTAAGAAAACTATTATAGTATAAACTACTGTTATGTGTTACACAAAATCTGATTAGTAATATCATATTTAGAAGATTTAATTCATGGAAAATCTGTAGAAAATCCAGCGACTTTAGAACTATGTTTTGGGATTTAAATTTTGTGTCAGAGAATAAAACTTTAGAAAATCAAAAGCTGCTTGACATCTGATTAACATTAGGAGGAATTGCGCAGATAATTTACCAAGGCAAAGAAAAGGGAATTGCCTATTACTTACTTTTTGTACTGAATATATGTAGATAAATTCACCACCTAAAGCAATGATGCCAACAAATGGATCCTATTTGCCTATCACACACAAGACATAGGGAGCAGAGGCTATACCAGTGATGGCGAACCTATGGCATGCTTGCCCGAAGTGGCACACGGAACCATGTCGCCTGACATGCGTGGCGTCGCCCATTCCTCTTCCGGGTTTCTGGCATGTATGCACGCGCGATGATCAGCTGGCCTTCATGCGTGCGGCAGTGCCGGAAACTGGAAGAGCTGGTCTTCTGTTTTCCGGCGTGAGCATGCGCGCCGGCCAGCTGATCGTGTGCGCATGCATGCCAGTAACCAGAAGAATAGCTGGCCGGCGCGCATGCCGGAAATTCATTTTCTGGTGCGCGCATGCCCCCTGGGCAGCTCCTCTTCCGGGTTGTGGCCCCAACGAGCACGAGCGCGCTCCCTTTTCAGCACTCGGTGCTGAAAAGGTTCGCCATCACTGGGCTATACTATACCCACAATAATGTTGTATAATTTCTAAACTACTACAGTTGAGCTCCAGATGCATTAATTGAAGATTTATTTATTGGTTCAAGATAAATCTTTCAGGAACCCACAAAAAGAATCTTACTCTGCTCTTTCTGGTAATATGAAGGGAAGTTTTTCTGAATTGGTTTAAAAATAAATCTTCCTAATTGCCTAGGAGTTACTTAGGATTCACGATATGACTCCTTAAATCAAAATATGTACTGCAACTTTACATTTTCAGAAGCCGAGGAACAATACGTTCTTAAGATTATGCATGGTACTAAATATAAACAGGGCTTGGGGTGGCTGCTGCTGAGTAGGAGAGGGTGGCCAGGGAGGTGTGACCACAACCACAGTGAGGCTCAGGGAGGGTGCGCAGATGGGGGGGGAATGGGGACTCACCCAAGCAATTTGTGATCTTCCTTGCTGGCTTCCCTACTGAGTATACTTGTGGGAAGCTGGCAGACAGTCACAAATCACAATCATGTAACCAGGGGACACTGCAACAATCCTAAATGCCCACATTGCAGTCACATAACTACAGAGGTGCTGCTATAGCTGGTCATATCCATCACTTGTTCAGGACCACTGTAAATTGCAAAGAGTTTCTGAATGAGTTAACTGAGAACTACCTGTATTATATATTCTAATATTAGGTCTTCTAGCAAAGGCCAGCACCTAATAAGAAACATTATTTTGCATAGAAACAATTGTCCATAAAATACCACCTTCATAAAAAATACTATTTGAATGTCATAAGCAGATTATTAAAATGTCTACTTTAAAGCAGAATTAACTTGGCTGTTTTTTGTTGCTGAACTAAGGCAATCCATAAAGCAGTCCTGGTTTACTTTGCTGAATTTATATCTGTTTAAAGAAGAGTTCAAAGCTATAACTTGCCTCATATATACTCCCAATGAGTAATTTTTGTGGATATGGTACTAAGAAGCTGAGTTAGTTTTCCTGAGGATTAATTATCTTCTAGAGTAGGTAGAAACGTGTTGATAAGATGATTATTCATATACCATCTATTTTATGAATGAAAGATAGCTACAGTATAACAGAAAGAGACTAGAAGATCTCCAAGGTCCCTTCCAAACTCTGTTATTCTGTCTTCTGTAAAGAATTTTTTGTTTATGTTTCTACTGAAGTTACCCAATTATAAAGATAGTGCTGTCCATACAGGAGTTTTATTCTTATTAAAATGGAAAGTAAACCTGAAATTTCTACAAAATGTAGAGAACCATATGATGTACAGGAATACAAAAGTGAAGTAGTATCGTGCAGTTGCAGATAAGCACCCAAGTCCTAGCCAGCTGAAATGGCCAAGTTGCACCTGAGATGAGACTACACAGGGTGGTGGAATTATTGAACAACCATAATCTCTCTCAGAACAGAATAGGAGAGGATAGGGGGGATGTTTTGCTTTTCATTTTGGAAATCCCATTGAAATCAGTATGTTTGATTCCATATAGTGACTGCTCTCAGCCTGGTTTAGCTTTCTGTTGATAATAAGATCACGTCTCCATTTTGGCTGGAATTTGGAAATGCAATGCTTTGCTCCTCCCTTGGCCCCCCTTCTGACCCCTCCTTGTTCCTATAGGTTTAGATCAGCAGATAAAGCTTTTCAGACAGGAAAAGCTCTCACTCTAATCCCATCTAGCAGTCATAGTTTCAACTACAATTGCAACCTTAATCCTGAAACATTTCAATTATATGACAGACACCACAGCTTGTTGTTAAAGATCTGTAGTTGTAATGGCATGTGGGAATGACCTTGGGAGACGGGAGGAAGAGTCATAGGCTATACAACCATCATGCAAAAGGTTTCTCAGCCCACAGAAGGAAAATTGTCTCAGAAGAGATCCTCCCTAGTTTTCTAGAAAGTAAAAGCCAAAGAGGGAAGAAGAAAGAACTACCACAATTCTATAACTCTGTTACATGTATTTTATACATACACAAGTGGCTCACATTTGTGGCAATGATCAAAATCATTGTTTACTAATCAAAACTGATTTTGATTACTATGAATTAATGTAATGTAAGAATTATACTTTTTTTGCAACTTAAATTATGATCCGGGTTTAGGATTGTCAGAATGGGGGTATCAATAATAGTTCACATTTATTTCCTGTTCTGCAACATTTCTCTCTGTATAAGGAGTTATTTGTTCCAAAGTCATATTCTTCTCTCTCAGATGCATTTCTTTAATTCTCCAAATATAGGCACATGTATGATGGAATGCTCTCCTTGAAAAGTTCTCTCATATCTGGGAGATGAAATGTAATTCTTCTCTTTGACACTGAATTTTCTAGGTAAAAGGTTTGCTAATTAATTTATCTATGAGAAACAGCATAAAGTCTTAGTATATTTGAAATTACATGTCACTATCACCAACTATTAATTAAATAGGATAGAGAGGGGAAAGTGCATGTAATTTTGCCACCACCAGGGAGGGATAATCCGAGGCTCCAGGATTGCATCTGGATCCCAAAATATTTTGACTAGACGCCTATCGAAGTTGTTACCCAACTGGAATGTTTTTAATGTGACAGAAAGGAAAAATATTAATGCATCTACTGCCTTTATTACTTGTATACTGAAGTAGTGTATTTGTTTATTACTCTGACCTAAAGAATCATCAGATTTGTGTTTTTAACATGAAAATACAGAACAAGCAAAAATTTCTCAATAACAACAATTCAGCATATCTTAATATACACTAAATGACAGATTAAAAATATGGGTTAATTTAGAATGGCAAAACACTACAGCTTTCCTTAAAACACAAAGAACATCATCTTAACTCAAAAATTAGTGTGAAAAGAAAATATTTTAGTCTCTAAAAGGTATTAAGTATCTTAGTAAAATAGATCCAACTGGCCTTTAGACTTCTGCATCAAAATTACAGCTAGTGCTCATTTAGTCACTGTCTCATACAGTGAGCATCTGCAGTCACAGTGATGAAAAATAACTTTGTGACTAATCCTCACATTTATGACCTTTATGATCTGTAAAGCAAAGGAAAGCTGAAGTAAGATCATAAGCATAATTGCGGTTTCATTTAGTGACTATTTTGATTAACGACTGAATTCCCAGTCCCAGCTGTGATCACTAAACAAGGACTCTCTGGAGTAAAAGATCATTTCTCTCACATCAAAATGATCCTGAACAAGGGGCCTAGCATTTTTGTTGCAAACCGGGTGTGTATGGAATACAATAATTCACCCATAAAATTTCTTATGAAGGTATACTCTGTTTGTGGCTTATAAAAATGTTTATAATTATTGTATTTTGTGCTACCTCCCTATTTTAATGTGAACTGAACAACTGAGACTAACCACCACATTTACATTCAGGTTTGCCACTCATCTTCAGCATGATCACTTTTGGTGAAGTCAGTTATCAGTGTTGCCAACCCAGGAACTGTAAACACAACCTACTGAATATGTGTCTACATAGCATGCTATCTAAATATATTTTACCTCCTTGATTCTCCTAGCACTTACATAATAAAAAGCAGTGCTAGCATTTATAATATTGAACTTTGATTTGGTGGCCACCAAGAATTTGGCAGGTTGGTCTTCAGTCAACCCTTTTACAAAATAGCTAATTTTTTTTGGCTAAAGTTCATAAATATATTGCTTTCTAAGTTTCTTGGTAGTATAAATTGAATGAAAAATTAAGATCACACTTTTTAAAACAACTGTAACTAAGAAAGAAGATGGCGAGAGGGAGGATTTTTAACCTTTTTCTTGCAATTATTGAGAAAAAATTGCAGAGGAGCATGTCTTGTAAAGAGCTATTTTCCCTAGAAAAAAATGGCCATTGACATCCACTACTCTACCCTGGGCAGTTTGCTAAAGTATGCATATCTATGTGATCCCATTTGGATGGAGGTTTTTATTTTTAGAAAATCATACAAAACTAATCACCAACTAAGTCTATTTCCAACGAAGTCTATCCTAACACTTTTACTTCAGAACAATTTCCCTTATTATTTTATGTTGAGATATCTGTTTTAGGTAATCTTAGGTAATTTGGACAACTCTATTCTTATGACTGGATTGATGTGGTTCACCCTGGAGATTTCTGGAAGTTTCACCATTAGCACATCTGGATAATAACAGATTGGAGAAGGTGGTCATAGTTTTCCTCTGCTTGAAAGTCTTCCACTGTAGTTGGAGTGGATTTAGAAATAATAATAATCTAGTACTGAAATTTAGAAAATGCATGCATTAAACATATATACATTAACTTTATGTAGCTAGATTTTTTTTCTTCAACTACATATCTCTGCTCTTATTCAACTTTATGCTATATACTGAAATTTAAGGTGACAAATATTTGACTCTGATTCCAGGCATACAACATACATTGCCGATAAACAGAAATGTAATAATTAGCAAGCATACACAATTTTTGTTTTAAAAAATCAGTGCTCCATATAGTGCCATATATGATTTTATACTCACGGTTTTAAATATCTACAGCAGTATTATATTAAGGAGGCTGCTCTATGGTTTACAATGAACACCATAATATAAGTCTCATTAAAAATGTAGCAGTCCAACACAAAATAAAAAATCTGCTACTATTAAGCAGAAATATGAACCCAGTACTATTTAAGAGAGTAGTTTGCAAAGCATAGGCAAACCTCACTGAGTTGGTACAGTAAATTTATTCATTTCCCTCCCACTGGTTTCATAAATATAGAAAGAGATATTGGAGGATGGAGGGAGGGGCAGATAATGAAAATCCCAAATTTTTTTTCTTCAGGAGCAAATCAGGATTGTTGGAAAAAAAGAAACAAGAACACAAGAGCTTTAACTAGAAATTTGAAAAGCTTCAATAGCATAATATGCATTCTATAACTATTTGGAAAATATTAGTGTAGGAATGGGATATGTGTTAAGAAAATATGATAACATGCACATATCAGCATTGATTCAATGCATTATATGGCTGGGATACTATGGCAATCTGCCCGTTTAAAATTTGTGAGAAATGAATCAATCATTCAAGTACATACACATTTGAATGCGTATTTGAAATCTTATTGGAGGCAACCTTCATCCAGGAAAAAGTGTTCATGAAAGATCTGGAGAGGAACAGAATTGTGGAAGTTAGCAGAAAAAAGCAAATACACATGTTTCAATCAGTCAATAAGAAAGGTAAGGACATACAATTCAAGCATATGTGTTGCATTAAAATTACATGCAATGAGTAAAGATTATGACTAAACAGTGTTGTTCAGCCTTGTTTGAAACATAATATGTTGTTGAACAATATTATATAAACTACACTCTTAAAACCAGAAATGAGAAAGCAAGAGCTCCAGAAATTTTTCATTAGAAAGTACACTTTTTCCAAAATAAATATATTGGAATTTGTAGTTCCTTTGATTAAGTTATCAGCACAGGTTTGTTTTATCTAATAATTACTAAAACAATTCCTTTTTCCCTCCAAGATGATACAGTATCTTTAGAATTCTATGACAATGGAAAAGAAAGCTGGAAAAAAACATTGCACAAACATATTTGCCTCTTTACTCTTATAATAAAGATAAATTAAATACTTATTTGCAAACTCAGTTCTGACCTCCCCTTCAGGCACAAATCTGATAGATTTCTGACATTCACACCCAGATTCTAAACAAAGCTAGAATTGGCTATTTGCTATTTCTGTGACTACCAGAACCATAGAAATAATGGGGCCAATCACTTTGCTAGCTGTTAGATTTTCTCAATCTGTACCTACCTAAGACTTGTACAGGTGGTCAGGCCTAGGCTCTGACACAGAGAAAAAAATAAACAATATAAAGAAAAAAGTTTGTAGTGAAAAGGACAGCAGTAAAGAATATTGGGGAAAGCTCCAAATTATACTACCGGTACATCATTTTTTCTCAATCTCAGCAACATTAAGATGTGTGGATTTCAACTCTGGGAGTTGAAGTCTACCTACCTTAAAGTTGCTGAAAAAAATTGGGCCAGGTTATTGAATTTATTGCAAAGTTTCAAATCCCATATTGACGGTACTATTATATGAGTAGTTCTTGACATATGACTGTGTAACAAAAGTTCAGTTACAATGGCTTCAGAAAAAAATGATTTATATCTGTCCTCACAAATGACTATCATACCAACCCACCAGTCACATGATCACTATTTGGGTATTTATGACCAGTTGCAGCATCCTGCAGTCTCATGATTGTGATTTGCGAGTTTCCCAACTGGTTTCCCACAAAACTATCAATTTGGTGAGCTGGATTCACTTAATGATCATGTGATTTGCTTAACAACTACATGATTCACTTAACGATTGTGGTGATTTGCTTTACAATCACGGTAAAAATGGTTGTAAAATTGGGTCCAGTCACACAATGACTCGACTTACAAATGCACTAACATAACTATGGGAATGCTGGTCTCAATTGTCTTTGTAAGCTGAGGACTACCTGTAGTAGTTCTATACTGTAGTCAAATCCACATCTTTGGGGGAATTGTACAGACCATTAAGGAATCCCTATCTACCATTTCAGTCTCAAAGCTGAGGAGAGAGAGACATTTTGGGGGGGAATATATTCTCCCAACTTTGAGGATAATCATAAGGATGATCCTCTGGCTATGAGGCACTGAATATGATTAGTCTGTTTCTGAAACCCATCATGAAGTAGAGATGAGCTTTTCTGATGGTAAATGCTTAGGGGAAGGGCTGTGGAAAGGTTGCAAATGGGGACCTCTGGGGAAAGGGAAATCCATTTCTTATTGTGAAACTTAGCCCAGTATCTTCTTGAGCAGTTGGCTGCTGCAGATAACTTCATATTTTCAACCAGGAAAAAGCAGAGGTTTGTATTAAAAGAAAAAAAAAAGAGTCAGGTTTTGATTACAATAGTAACAGAAAATATATATTTGTGGAATATTTTATATTGACCCAATCATTGAAAGATGATGAAAGTGAAGTCAATCCAGCATCACCAACTGAAATCCAATTCAACTAGAGAGATCAGTTTGGTGAAGGTTATCTCACATTATGTCGATAACACAATCAACATTGTACTGACATTTAAGGGACACATATGTTTTAATTAAGTAAGATATAAAGTTTATAATATGAATAGTGTCTCTGAGCTGAAGTGTGAACCTTCAAAACTAGTATAACAGGGAAGACTTCAATTTTGAGACAATTCTCCAATCTAGCAACAATTTCTTTAATGTGAGATGAAAGCATTTTTTTCTTTTTATGACCCTCTAATCCCTTTTTATCAGGATGGATTTGGGGTGACTGAAAGAAGAACGTTTACTGGCCGGATACCCTTCCTGATGTCTACGCGGAGTTCACAGCAGATATGTTCTCTTTGCACCCTGATAGAGAAACATATGTCACTGCCTGGGATTGAACTTTCAACCTCCCAATTGTGAGGCAAGCATCACCTTTAGGCTACCATGCCGCTCTAATGTGAGATGACAGCAATAATACCTGTATATAAGGAAACTCATGTAGAGGCTGAGGTCCACCTGTTTTCCTTGGATTCATATAATTAATGATGACTAACCCTAAATTTGATACCTATAAGCTGTTGGGACTACATGTTTTCTCCTATACTCCCCTTATTCTCTATGTGAAAAAACTGAAAATCCTCAGCTATTCTTGGCATTAAGTAATCAGTTTTGATTAGAGGTGACCTGAATTTAGCCAATATATAGGTTTATTTATTTATTTATTTATATTTATATAGACACTCAACTCACACTCAGTGACTCCNTAAACATAAACATAATCAAAGTGAATACAGATAGATGAGGACAATAGGACAGTAGGACGGTAGCGCTGGTGCGCTTATGCACGCCCCTTACAGACCTCTTAGGAATGGGGTGAGGTCGACAGTAGACAGTCTAAGGTTAAAGTTTTTTTAAAGTAAACTATTAAAGTGCTAATTAAGAGTTAACTGACAAGGATAAGGGACCTAACCTTTCTATTTTAACTGATTCCACAATTATATGATCTTGGGAGTTGAAATGCAGACTCAGAAATGACAAATAAAATAGGCTAATTCTTTCTAAGCAGCATATCTGTTCAGGCAAATTCAAGGAAAACTTAATTTCTTCCCAATGGAAAATACCTCCATATGAAAAGACTGCCTTAAGATTATAATATTCTTTTTCTGAAGAATCACCTCTCAGATATATTCCCACACATATACACCCCCCTAAAAACAAACAGAAAAAGTATTGAAATAAGAACAGCGTTAATCCAATGCATTATTTTTACATTAAGAATCTTGTCAAACTCATCAAATTAGTCACTGTAGGCTTTATGTCTTAAGTAAACACATCTCCCTTAACTAACTGTTGCTATTTCATAGATATTGACATATATCACTCCAACCACACAGCCTGTAGTCCTAGGAGCAAAGTTGCTCCCCCCCTTTTTTGTGTGGTTCCTAGAGACCCTTTAAAGATTACTGCCTAATTATAAAATTTAATGTGAGAGAAAACTGATGAAACATGTAAGGAGTTTACCTTAATTTACAGTAGATGTAATTAAATTGAGCATGCATTACATTTCATTCTTGTCCTCAACTTTCTTACTTTTTTGAGTATGGTTTATGGCAGAGCTTTGGAAGTTAAAAATGTAACTGTAGGCCAAAAAGGCTGCACCTTTCCATTATAATTAGTTGATTGGAAAGGAGCCAAACTATACCACTATTTAAAAAAAAAATGAACAGCTGCAAATAGTGGCTGCAGCAAATTTTAGCAAATTAGAAAACAAAATATCTATCAATTAAGATTCAAACATTCTTTCATTGTAATGTTTATTGTAATGTTTATTGTAATGTTATTACAAAAATATTGTTGTCAACATTTAGCATTAAGTTATTTGCCGTTTTGAATACTCAGTTATTCACAGAAGAATTAACTACAAGGGTTAGTTGCTAATAAGTACATCGATGTTCAAACATTTAAAACTAATACTCAGCAAAAGAAAGTATGCCACTTGCCTCTTTGGTTATTAGCCAGGCTTTTTGAAAAGCAGCAATAAATATTAACAGATTTTTTTAAAAAAAGAAAATGAATAGTAACATAAAACTACATAGGTAGTTATACATGAAATTACTACTGCAGTAATAATACTGTAGTTTCTAAATAGTCAAGCAGAGCCAAATCACAACCCTAATCCATTGTGATCTAGAAAATATTGCTTTTACAAGGAGTAGATGTTAGGAGTTCAGTTTTCTCCCTCTCAATAGTTTAGCGCTTCTCCTCCACATCAGAGGGCTAAATCATAGCATATATGGTAGGTTCCAATCTGAATAATCTTATTTTCCTCTATTTGAAATATGAATTTTGACTGAATTTTAGTACTCTGGTCAGATATCTTTGCTTTATTCCACCCACTAAATACATGGGAAATAATATGAAACATATTCAATTAATATTAAAACAATTTTCATTTTTGAGTAGCTTTCCCCACTTCATTCTCCTTGTGCACTTATGCAGCTGCCATTCACAGAGCAGCTTTAAACACCACCACCACCCTACTACAAAAAGACTTTTTTTAAAAACAATTTTTAAAAGAAAGAGTACTCTAATGCTTTATGTAAGAAAGCATTAGAATGCTTTTTTAAAAAATAAAGTACATAAACAGGTAAATTTCATTTCTCTGCTTGCATGTACAATTAAATCTTTCTATTCCAAAATGAAAGATAAAGGCTTGCAATTTCCTTTTTAATATAGTTTGTGGAGGAAAATATTGCATTATGTTTTATTTATCAAAGGAACATTATATTGATATGGTCCTACTAATAAAGCTCTACAGCTGTTACATGGATTTTTTCACAGGATTACTAAAGAAAATTTCATTACTATATCCAAATAAATTGGAGTAGGGCTCTCTAATCAACTCTTAATATAAATGTTATAGGAGCCTGATAGCAAACCAGCTGCTAAAAGATACTATTAGGAATAATGTTAATAATTGCAAATTCTTGGTATGACTAAATGATAAGAGAGATGGTACCCATGTTGTTATTATCTTAAATGGGTTGCTCAATGTCTTGATGTGCTTCTGCTTGGTCAAATTTTAAATGTAAACTGTTGCCTGGGAATTCATGAAGAAGAAGAAAGGAATCTGGTCAAACTCCAGTTGTAATGTCTGGATTTTATTTAAAACTTGGACCATTGTATTACCTCTCATCTCTATTTCACACATACCTCTATTTTCTCAATTGTCAGGCTTTGGACTGCAAGCTTCTTGGGGCAGAAACTTTCCTTTTTGTTTACAGTATAAAGTAAATTTCATATTATCAATTCCATTTATGGTATTGATGACACTGGTGCTTATGGCATTGTTCTCAACTTAGGGGCAAGGGGAAAGAAGCTGAATACAACAGTTACTGTTATACTGGAATGAAATTCAAGAGGTAGCAGGTGTAAAAGTAAAGAAAAAAAACCCTGAATGGAGTCAAAACAATGTATTTTACCTCAGAGGTGCTTTTTCAAAAGGCAACTGGACTGTTTTTTCCTTGAGAAAGAAGAAGAAAATGTTTCACTTCTCTTCAAAGAAGCGTCATTGGTTGTGATGGCAGGCAATGGAAGGATAGGTAGTGACAGTTGAGACTGGAGGGGGGGAATGGAATTCCAGTCTCAACTGCACCATCCAACATCCAGTCTCAACTGTCAATACCTATCTTTCCATCGCCTGCCATCACAATCAATGAAGCTTCTTGGATGAGAAATGAAATGTTTTCTTCTTCTTCCTCAAGGAAAAAACAGTCCAGTTGCCTTTTGAAAAAGCACCTTTGAGACAACTATGACCTGAATGACTGAGAATCTTCACAGACGAATATAGTTTGCCATAAAAAGACTAGGAGTAGAGATCAGAATTAAACTGAACCGATTATGTCAGAGCTGGACAACATATGCTTAAACCAAAATGTATACATTAAAGAACCAAGAAAGGTTAAATTCTTTTAGGCAAAAAAGCATATTAGAAGACCGCAGAAATAATTGTCATCTAAGATAAATAATAAATATATTGAGGTAAGGATTTTCATTTGTTTATGTTGAAGGCTATTTTCATCAGGAGTTGCATTATCCAATAGGTCAGTTGGGAATTAAAGGTGAATCACTAAATATTTTTTTCCTTCTCTCTTTTATTTCATTCATTGGCCCACTTCACAAGGCTCTTGAGTAATAGCAGGCCTATGAAAAAGATGTACTGTATGTAAACAGATTTTTTCCCCAAACACTAATTGTTATGAGTATGAAGAAAAGCAATTTTCATAATAATTTTCATTATATTTCTCTTTAAATCATGAATATGGAAAGTTGTAGATACAAACAGATGAATACATATTTTCAATGAAGAAAATCCATTCTATGCTTGACATATTTAGCACAAAAAAGATATGGATATGGAAAAATACTAACCTGAAGCCATGCATAGGTATGATTTTATCAAGTATTTACGTTTTATGGGGTATATATTTACGGTAATCAAATCTTCTGCGCTGGAGCTATAGTAATAAATACATTTTTTATAAGCAGTACTCTCTTGCTCAGAAAATTGCATAATATTTTGTATAGCATGCCACCAAGAAAAAACTTTTTAAGAAATCATTTTTATCTTTAATATCACCTATAGCTGTGATGGCGAACCTATGGCACGCGTGCCAGAAGTGGCACGCAGAGCCCTCTCTGTGGGCATGTGTGCCATCGCCCCAGCTCAGCCAGCTGGTCGTCAGGTTTCCGACATGCGCATGCGTGCCAGCCAGCTGGTCGGGTTTCCGAGGCGCTCTGGCACTCGTGCACGCGCACATGCACACGCCTTCCGGTTTGGGCACTCTGTGCCTAAAAGATTCGCCATCACTGACCTACAGTCTTCTCAGTTTGTTCAATGCAAAAAGAGAAAGCATCCATCAATGCTCTGTGTCAATGTTTCTCAAAGCTTGTAAACTTTAAATTGTACGCACTTCAACTTCCAGAATTCCTCAGCCAGCATGCTGGTGAGATTGGGGGAAGAATTCTAGGAGTTGAAGTTCACACATCTTTGGGTTGTCAAGGTTGAGACACACTGCTCTAGGCTATCAGAACATTTCAGAAGCATGTTTGTGCTCTTTTTGTTTTATGACATCCAGAGGGAGAAAATGAGTGAACCAAAAGGATACAGACTCATGCTGTGTTTTATAATTTGAATTATTTCTGCTAACAGTTGCAGTAATACATTTGGAAGGACATTTTGTTAAGGTGGCAGGGTTTTATGTTAATCAGAGAAAATGTTTCACTTTTGTCATATTTCCAGGGGAGATTAACATACATAACTTAAGGGACAGCAGCATGGGCTTACTTTCTCCTTCCAAGAGAATATTCATAAAGTAAATCTCACACAGCAAGAGAGTGAGGGGGTTCAATGGCAAAATCAGCTAAGAATAGTTTTCTATTACAAGTAGTCTTTGACTTACAACAGTTTGCTTAGTGACCATTTGAAGTTACAACGGAACTGAAAAAAGTGACTCATTTTTCACACTTATGACCATTGCAGCACCCCCATGGTCATATGATTTACATTCGGATGCTTGATAACTGACTCACACTTATGACGGTTGCAGTGTCCCAGAGTCATGTGATCACCTTTTGCAACCTTCTGACAAGCAAAATCAATGGGGAAACCAGATTCACTTAACAACCGTGTTACTAATTTAATAACTGCAGTGATTCACTTAACAAATGTGGCAAGAAAAGTCATAAAATGAGGCAAAACTCACTTAACAAATTTCTCACTTAGCAACATAAATTTTGGGCTCAATTATGGACGAAAGGTGAGGATTACCTATACTTAAAAGTAGAACATTTGTGAACCATGGTGGCACAGTGGTAGAATGCAGTATTTCAGGCTAACTCTGCTCACTGCCAGGAGTCTGATCCTGACTGGCTCAAGATTGACTCAGCCTTCCATCCTTCTGAGGATGGTAAAATGAGGGTCCAGATTGTTGAGGTGGTATGCTGACTCTGTAAACCGCTTGAGAGGGCTGTAAAGCACTATGAAGTGGTATATAAGTCTAAGTGCTATTGCTATTTATGCTAAGCCATAACAAACAAATAAGTGAGGAATCCTTATTGCTCTCTGAGCTTGGTTGTTTTCTTGCAGACATTTCATTACCCAAACTAGGTAACATCAGCACTGATGATGTTACCTAGCTTGAGTAATGAAACATCTGAAGAAAACAATCAAGCTCAGAGAACACCAAGGACCCGTCATTTCAACCCTGAGCTACAATAATTCTTTATTGGTAAAGCAAAAAGTCTTAAATTTATGATGAAAAAAGATCTATATCTACGGTATAATCTTATGACTTCAGAAATTCTATACCCCAAAATGGAGAAAATTATCTAAAGCATTTTTATGCAGCCACTAAAAAACAGTAAACAAAAAGTTCACAATAAACCCAGACCTGAGAAATATTAGTTTCCAAAATAGTAAAGCTTGATATGTTACTGTTCTCTATGCCCAGATTTGCTTGCTTCTCATCCAGAACTCCACTGTCCTGCACAGGAACGGGGTTTTTTTTTTTTTTTTTTTTTGCATCATGCATGTACAGACACACACTAAAACATGTTTTTTTACCCTTTCATATGGGAACACAGACACTCATTCTGATGCACTAAGGTGAATGTAGCTCACCAGCATTGCATGAAGATTTGTCCTTTCTGTTGGGGTGGCAAATTTCAAATAATGTGTATGAATATATGAAGCATTGAATGAATCAGAATAACTTGGTCAGCTACTTTTAGCTAATTAGGTCATAGATTATGAGAAATGCCTTTCTAAGCAAGTCCACCTATCTTACATTATGCTTATTCTAATAATGTATGAGAGAGAAAAGGATCACTTGTTTGCTGAATGAGGTATGGAATGGAAACTGCATGCATCCTTTTCACTGATGAATTCTGGTAAGGCATGGATGGTGGTAGCATCCCGCAGCAGCATTTGGTACCATTGACTACAGAATTGTTCTGGGCCATCTACAAGAACTGTTAAGTGGGAAGCACAGTTCTGCTGAGTGGCCAAATCCAGTCAGTGAGAGTGCAGGGAAAAGACTGAATCTGCAGCCATTCTAATATGGGATGCCCCAGGACTTGGTGGTTTCCCGTAATTTGTTTAATATCAATATGAAGTTGCTGGCAGAGATATTAAAGTGTTGATGATATATCTCTGACCCAGGCTGTATGAGAGAAGGTATTTATTTATTAAGTTTATTTGCCGCCTATCTTGCCATGGGGCTTTGAGGAGACTCGAAACCAAATCATGTACTAACTGAATGCGTTATAAATGAATATAAGGACATGTCTTTTCACTGCAGTTATCCATAAAAATAGGAAGACCTGGAAGTCAATTGTATGGGGAAAAATGGAGCAATGAATTTTATTTTAAAAATGCTCCCAAAATGTAATTTGCTCCACGAATATTAAAACTTAGATTGTAATATACAAAGTAAGTAGTATACCAAGGTAGAATTTGTCTTTAAGAACTGTTCTAAACACAATAAAGAATATAAAGCAATTTGTGAATTAAAGTGTCAAACAGTAACAAATTCTGCTGTTATGGTTCAGGCATTTTATACATACGATTCTTCAGTCATGGTTTTTGTAAAAGTCTAGTTAAGACAACCATCTATTCCCTATCTGCAACCAGTCACACACAGTTGAGGTTCTTAAGGCTAAAAACCAACTTCCAAAAAGCTTTCACTCAGTCTTTTAACCTTTACAATTTCCTTTCGCTACTTAATAACAACAACATAAACCTAGTGCCATATAAGAAGTAATTAAGCTCTGACATGTGTCATATCATATGCATTTTATATTATATAATAAGAAATAAGAAATAAGTAAAAGTAGATAAATACTTATAAGAGGTAGTTAAACTTGACACGATGTGTCAAATCTTATGGATAAGGGTTTTACACATACACAAACATAAGACAAATATAAATCTTTCAATATGAAAGTAATCCAAATTTATCTGTCAGTCTTGCTTCAAACTTAAGCATGGTTTTTAAAATGTTGTAGTAATGAAGATGTCAGTGCATCTACACATAAGGACACCAAGTAAAATCTACAGAATGCATTTATCAAAAAAAAAAAAAAATTGGTTTAAAGAAATATCTAGAGTGGAAAGCAAGTAGACTGATGAAGATGCAGATGTCAAACTGGTGGAAAGAAAATAATTCTGTTTAGCAAAATTCTAACAGTCTCAGTTCCAGATATCTTTAATCAAAATACATCTTCACCGTTATAATAAAAAGTGACAATCAGAAGTACCAGTAACTTACACAAAACTGCTTTTCACAATTCTGCAAATGAATGGAGAACTGCAGCTTTTGCCCTCAGGAAACTGCATGAATTTCAAATGATGATGTAAGGTTAAACATAGGTATGTTGGAGGAGGCAAATGGAAGTCTCTGTTCACACATAAATCTATAATCACAAGTAATTCTATGAATGATTTGCACACCTGCTGTTCAGGCTCCCTGTGAGCACTGCTAAAAATGAAAAAGAATACAATATTTTCTGCCTGCCAAATCTTGTCAAGGGATTGTCCGACATGGGAAGTGAATAACCTGGACTGCATGCAGGCTTCAACCCATATTGATAATAGTTTCATCTGAAAATTGCAAAAGTGAATATTCAAGATATGATCAGGATTCTTTTTTTGTAAGGAGTACCAATCCCAATCCCATGTGGAGAGGTTTAACATGCTTTAGAGCTCTGTTCCTTTTGCTCAGTAAAAACATAGCATCATTTTCCGTAGTTAATTTTGTTTTTCTGTACTTTGGAATTTTACACACCACTTATGAGTATTATTATAAAACCCACTTACATAAAAAAAACATGGGAAGCACTGTCACCACAAATATATGAATGTAAATTCACTTAATGAATTGAATAGGGCTTTGGTAATTCTCGTTGGATTTAGGAGCATTTATTCTAAACAAATGCTTAACGCAAAACTTCTCTAATTTTACAGAATTCAGTACTTTAATCTGAATTTGGTCACCTCTTTATATGTCACATTAATAAATCTATAAATTCTGTTGCTTAAATACTTGAACTTTTGAAATATTTGCTGAAATGTAAGCATTAAACTGTTTTATTTTTTCCTCCAGTTTTCAAACATAACAAGTCATAAACCAATTTTAGCTGACTTTTAAGGCACTTTCTAGATTGTGATTGAAAGATAACAAAAAACAAACAAACAAACAAACACAGGGTATCTTGGCTATCCATCATACTCTTAATGATGAGAATTCTTGCCTTGCTTCATGAAACCTATAGTGCAATAAGAATCATATTTTCCAAGCTATTCAATTTTAACTGTTCCGTGATATTTCATATGAAACTTCAAGTTTCAAGGCCTTTCACCATCTCATTCATCTATTCATCTTGTAACAAGTCAGTTGAATCTTCTCTTCTGGCCACCTCTACAGAGAATCACTTCTTTTTTAGCTATATTTTATCACCAATACTAATTCCTTCTTGCCTCTCCCTGTCCCCATCTTCTTCAATTGCTAACGACTGTCAAAGATTTTATACTTAGCTTCAACTTAAGCAATTATGCATGTGAAGTGGGGGAAGAGGTGAGAATAGTTTTTGAGAACAAAATAGCAGTGAAAACATGAATGCACACTAACATTTTGATCTTAGTTTAAAACATGTCTGCAGAGGGTTCGCTACAAGTGCCACTATAGTACTGCTGACTTGGGTTCATGATATGTAATGCTGTGACAATAAATATAAATTCAGTTTAATTTATGCATGCCGTCAGATTGAATTTAACCCATTTTATATGGTATATTAGTTTACCGTCAGGAAAAAAATTGCTTTGTTTCACTTGGCAACACCAGAAGAGGGATTTGCAATGGTATATTGTATTTTATTATTCCCACAGACACCTCTGGTTGAGTATGGGTAGGTGCATCTATTTATGTACACAAAGGGACTGTCTCCTCCCCTGCAGCTAATGATATTCTAGCCCATCCTATCTACTTTACAACACAGAGAACAGATTGTTTTCACTTTTATACAAAGCTTTTAAGATTAAATGGAGAGCAATAGGAGGAAATCCCGACTGTATGAACAGATATCCATTTACAGATAGCAATAGCACTTAGACTTATATACCGCTTTACAGTGCTTTACAGCCCTCTCTAAGCGGTTCACAGAGTCAGCATATTGCCCCCAACAATCTGGGTCCTCATTTTACCCACCTCGGAAGGATGGAAGGCTGAGTCAACCCTGAGCCGGTGAGATTTGAACCGCCAAACTGCAGCTAGCAGTCAGCTGAAGTAGCCTGCAGTACTGCACTCTAACCACTGCGCCACCTCGGCTCTATAACCCAGGGGTGAAATGCTCCCGGTTCGCTCGTACCTGTTGGTCGCCGTAGAGCCGGTCGCCAAGGTAGCGCGAGGCGCCGCCTGCCCACCGCCATTTGGGTTCTTTTACCCTCTGCGAATGCATAGAACACTTTGCGCATGCGCAGAAGGTAAAAGAACCCAAATGGCGGCGTTCGGGTGGCGTCCGGGCGGGTGGGCGGAGCCTCGTGCTACCTTGGCTCTACGGTGACTGACAGGTATGAGCGAACCGGGAACATTCCACCCCTGATCTAACCCCATATTATCATTTTTCTGAATATTCCCTGAATATCAATTGTTTTCAAATACATGTAAACAGTGAGACACAAGGATGACCTTTAGCCTATTATCTAAAGTCAGTCAGTCTGTCTGTCTGTCTGTCCATCTATCTATCTCCAAAACATTGTGATGTGGATGATAATGTACCTCCAGAATATGATCTGACAAAATATGGAGGAGGCCATTTATGCTACAGTCTTGCTAGGTAATGATGAATAAGACTTCTCTGAAGAGTAATGTAACATAGCACAAAAACACATTTTACATATCCATGAATAATTTTGGTAGAACAACAACAAAAAGGCTTCAAAGAATAGCACAAATTCATGGATGAGGTACAGAACCTTTAGCACATGAAAAAGTTCCAGCATGCATCAATCTATACTGACAGTAAGTTCACATTCTTAAATGGTTCTCAGTAAACTTTCATCTTTGTTAGCAGCACATCTCTGCCACAAATTATAATATATTGAAGTTCTTTCTTTGCAAAACACTTCAGTCTGTTGGCAATCAGATCCAGTTAGTGGTAATGTTCTTCCCTATTGTGAATTCCAATGATTCTAGAGATGTGACTGCTTAGAACAGAGCAAGTACAATTGCCAATATTGAACTTCACATAACTTACATAATATTTGTTTTCCCACATGTCAATCAAATCATGAGGTATTCATAAAGAAATAAATGACACTTTGATTTCAGTAGTATATACTGGAGTTCTAGAAATCTAAACTGGAGTAGTCTAACCCTGTAATAGAGAGCACAAATTTGTTTCTTCTTTACTTTTATACAGATAGATAGTAACTTGCTGTTACAATTGCAAGGTTGCACATATTTTGACAAAAGTTTTTTAATCAGTAATTTTTGATTAATTGAATATATTTTGAAGACATGACTTTCCTAGGTATGTTTTCTGATATCATGTGATACATAGAACAGATACATTAGTTTCTCATGATTGAGATTTAGAAAAAGCAACCACAATTTTAAGGAGAGGTTCTGTTGAAATATTTGTGATTCAACATGATATATTATTTTTGTTTTGTTCACCTGAAACTGTTATAGGAAGAAATAGAAATCTATAAACTATATTCCCTTTCCCAAAGCATAAAATTAAGCAACCACAATTAGTCATGAAACCAAGCAATGTCCCAGACACATGGAATTAGATGACATTGGTTAAATGTGAATCTTCCATAAACATGTTTGTTTTCAACACTATTTGTATTACTATTTTTTATTTCTTTTCTAAATCTTCATCCAAAAATTAACAAATATACTTCTTTAAAATACTTCTTTAGATATTTTGGGAATTGAAACTCATGATATCTTTTGTCAAGTTGACACTAAACCCAAAAATTATATTAGGCAAGAAAAATCTAAATGTTTAGGTGTAGAAATTTAGAAAATTTAAAATTGTATGAAAAGGGTTTGATAAATAAATGTTAATTTTCTTAATGGAACAATAGCAACAACCAAATGCAATATTACTTTTACAAGAAAAAATAACAATTCTGCTTAAAAATGTTTTTTTTATTCTGCCAGATTTTTTCCTTATCTTCAGCAAAACATCTGTTGTTTTGTAATTCTCCCCTTCTCAACAAAACTCTTTCTTAACAATTAATGAACAAAATATTATTATAATTATTTCCATAATTTTTGTAAGCAGCTAGTAAAGCAAGCATTTAATGAAATTAGGTTTATAGATGTATTTTGGGAACTTTATGTTATATCAGGTTCAAAGCTGAGAGTATATATTATTGCCTGATTAGTACACATTTGTTGAATAAAGAGCATTAAAAGGTCCTTTGTTGAGTTGCTAGTAGTTCCATTTAAGAGCCCCAGGAAAGTAGTTGTAAGGAGGAAGAATTCAGGGAGCCCGATGCTACAAGTCAGCAGCAAAACATTTGGACTAATTTAGTATAAAGCTGATTTTTAATCCAGATTTGTCAATCTACAACATATAACCATTACAAGCTACTTTAATTCAAATTTTTAGAATCTGTATTGGAATAAATGGTATTTTAAAAGCTGGAATGATGAAATTCAGTGAGAAACAGTATGGAAATAGATGTGAGATGTATATTACCTAAGGGGAGAACATTTGAGCAAAATCAAGCACTTAAAAAAAACAAAATGATGTATGATGCAAATATAATAGATGAACCTTAATAGGACAGTGCTTTAATTTTTTAAAATAAAAAGATGCAGTGCAAATAAAGGGGCCAAGTGGTATAGTTGTTAAGTGCTGGAAGACTTTGGTCCACCATTCCTTCTCAGCAATAAATAGCAACAAACTCTGCAACAATCTGGCTGAAAAACAAAATCCCTTGTCACATAATGCATTGATAAATTTCATTTTAAGAACTATGTGAGAAAGAAAAAATGGACTCTCCCATTAAGTGAGACAAATGTAAAGAAGAAGGAGAAAATAAAAGCTGTCTTTACATTTTATATCTTCTTCTATTTAAGGCTGGTTATTAAGCTCTATCCTTTTTTAATCCTGGTGATATTCAACTATTTGTTAAATTACTTTCAGAAAAAAAGCATAAATGGGGATTCATTATTTTCAAAGAATGGATCTACAATAGAATTATTATAAAGATAAAATATCTAGTGAATTTTTAGTTTTTTTATAAAATAAAATAAAAATGCAAAAAAACAGTGAGTAATACAGGTAGTCCTCAACTTACAACAATTCATTTAGTGACTGTTCAAAGTTACAACGGCACTAAAAAAAAGTGACTGATGATCATTCTTCACACTTAAAACCATCGCAGCATCCCCCTGGCCATGTGATTAAAATTCAGATGCTTGGCAACTGGTTCACTTATGATCATTGCTGCATCCCAAGGTCATGTGATCACCTTTTGCGACCTTCTGACAAGCAAAGTCAATGGGGAAGCCAGATTCACTTAACAACTGTGCTATTAATTTAACAGCTGCAATGATTCACTTAACAGCTATGTCAAGAAATGTCACAAAATGGGACAAAATTCACTTAATAAATGTCTCACTTAACAACAGAAATTTTGGGCTCAGATGTTGTAAGTTGAGGACTACCTGTATTCATACAGAAGATCCCCCTATTTTACATATGCTGCCTCGAAAGACTATTACTAGTTTAACAAATAAGGGAACAAATAATCAGGAAATGATTCTTAAATCGTTATTTTATTTTCTTGACATTTTAGCTTGTAAACAACTTTGAATGCAATCCTGAACCAATGGTTAAAATTATGATAATATAAGAACATCAAACTCATTCATCATACACAACAAGCCCACTTTCCCCTCAGCTTTTAAAATTAGAGAATTCATTGTTAAGCTCCTAACGATTTACTGTCTTTTGTCTTTCTTGCCCAAAATACTCAGTGGGCTTCCCTGGTTGAGGATGGACTAACCAGTCCAGTCCATCACCTTAATTGCTACATCACACTGGCTTTTTCATTTGACAAGGTGTTTAGGTGTTTCATGGTGACGGCTCATATGTGGCTTCCTTTCAAGCAGGGGGGGAGGGAGGGAAAGCACACTGAATATAATCTCAATATAATTCCTGTCTGGACTATATTCAGGGTGCCAAGAGGGATTCAGTTAAATATATTAAAAATGAGACCACACAGATTAGATTTACTCATTATGTTAAGAAATAATTTGTGTAAATGTGGTTTTCTGAATATGGCACAATTGTCTGTGTATCTACTACACAGAAAAACAAAACTTAAATATCAGACTAAACACAGTAGTCAGTGTGTTTAGCACTACCGAATTCCAGAGTCCCTTTTGCCATGAAAATGGAAAGCTAATATGAAAATATTGTGGAAAAAATAATTTGGCTACAGTGACGACAGCCAAGGACATAATAACAGTATGAGTCCAATACAGTTAACATTTGCATGCTGTCAACTTTCAGCTTGAAGGTCTTGCTCAAGTCTCAAAGAGTTGTATTGTTTTCCCTTCCAGCTTCTTTCATGGTGATCAATTTGCTGTGCTTTTGGTTAGCATAAACAACTTCCTATGCCAGCAGAATATTGCATATTTATAGAGGTGGCGTCTTACTACAAATGGTAGGATCATGATATAATTTTTTAAACAATTAAATAGATGAATAAATATTATATATGTGGAAACACTGTAAAATTTATATAATGAAGAACATAAGATGTATCTGAAATAAGAAAGATGTGGCATGCAGCTGTTAATTGGAGCCTTCTCTCCACTTGTTATTTTGCCTCATTCTGTCAGATCTGTCAGTCCTTGAAGAATGTGTTTGTGTTTGTGTGTGTGTGTGCGCGTGTTATAAACATAAATCAATTAACTGAAAGCCACTTTATTAATGATTAAGGAATGTAATCCACCATACTGTCTCTGTACAGTTTGATATAGAGAAGTATTTTTAACTTCCCAGTCTAGGGCTGAGAGTGAGTGATTGGCCCAATTCAATTCATGCCAGACCAGAACCTGAATCTCCCCACCTCTATTCCAGCACCTTATCCATCACAGCACATGCGCGCACATACACATCTATCTATCTGCATGTGTATGGCACAAAGACTTTACAAAGGTGGCACAAGGTAACAATCTTTCAGTGAATTTTGGCTTGGCTTTATGTGAATCTGTACTACTTGAATGCAGACAAAAGATATGCTTGCAAAGCTTCACAATACTGGAATTTATACTGTGGTTGATCTCTTATTCTATGTTGCATGAAAACAAATCCTAACAAATAAGTCAGATTTGCTGTAAGAACACTTCCGGGGGGGGGGGGGGGAATAAATTTATCTTAAATCTGTACTCTGCCCTCTATATTTTACTCTCACAATATTTTCATAATAAGATTTGTAAGAAGATTGTAATTACTACTTTTTATTATCATTTGGTTTTTCCGATGAAAAACTGAACGAATAAACTGCTTCTGAAAAGAACATAGTGTTCTTCCTAGATAGTGAGGCAAATACGAAAGCCAATGGTCCACAAAGAATATGGGATATTAAGCTCTGTTCCCCTTGAAAAGAGAACAAAGCAAGGGATACAAGAAGGCCTATTGATATAAAGTCTTTGAAGACACTAAGCCAGTAACTTTTCTTCTCCTCATGATAGGAAATTAAACTCAGCAGAGGGAATGAAATGGAACTTTCAAAGCAAGAGCCAGAGGAGGAAAGCCTCTGAATATTAACAGGAACATTCCCATTAGTCAGAAACAAGGCCTGTGGTGCATTTCCATAACAACTATAATATAAAACTCTATATAGGAAATACCAAAAACTGCAGCAGGGTTTACTGCCATATAATAGTTGAATATCACCTAAGTATATTTTTTTTAAAAAATTTAATTTAATTTTTCACTGTTTAGTATTCCTGTAAAGTGAAGCAATTATAATAAACTGATGGCAAGTTGGAGCTCATTGACTATGTTGTGTTATTAAGCATCAGTATAGTACAGCTACTATATCTGCAAAATCACTATGTCTGCAAATGTTTGAAAGACTATTAGATAGAAGCAAAGAATGCAGTAAACTGTGACTCCTTTTTGCCTTTAAATCGTTGTTCAAATATTTGCAGTCCAAATATTGGTAGTCCTTTTATCATATCATCCAAACACAGTCCATAGCTTCAAGTGGGCATACTGTATCTGAGCTGCAAAACCCATTAAATATAAGTAACTGGTTGTTAACTAGTTGTTTTAAGATAACATAATTAACTACAGATCAGCATGTTGTGCAAATCCAGAATAATGATCAAGGCCAATATACTGGAACTGCAAAAATCTGGAACATTGCTAGATGGTGGTAAAGAGATACAAAACATGGTAACTCTCTCCTGCCATCTAATGGTTATCTTCATTTGTGCAATCCTGATGGCTGTAATAAGGAAAAGGGCGGAGTAGGGTGATTTTGCCATAATCCCCTTCTCAATAAAGTGAGTCTTTCAAACACAAACTCTACAAGTTATATTTTTGGTAAATTCCTAAACTGTATGTGTTTATGTGTCAGGCTTGTGCAGTGTTTCAATTCTGATCCAGAAAGGCACCTAAACATAGCTCCTTCTTGCACTTCTTAAAGCAACCATGCCTCTTCTTGGGATTAAATACAATCCTGGGGAAAGACATAGCTATTTTAAAGATTTGTAGACAAGTGCTACACTTCTGCTCCCATGTGCTCTGAATCATCTTTGTGTAATCAAAGCGAAATTACTGCCCAACTCTAATACATGAACACAGACACATATTCCAAATCTATGACTAAGCATTTGAAGCACAAGTATAATTTGCGAGAACTAGAAAGTCTAACTTGTACTTTAATAGGAAACTGTCAGTGTAGTGATAGGCATTATAAGTCACTGGTGCAGAAAAGGAATTCCGTGGTCAGTGGTTTCATTAAAAAATAATAATATAAAGTTGCACACTGCCTGAAACAGTGCTACATCTTATCTAAAGCTGAGTTCCCTTCCTAATTTTTCAACTTTTTCTAACAAAGGTTTCTAGGAACTTATCAAAATTCCCATTGCAATGCAGATACATAGCAGGTTGAGAAATCATTATTGCAAAAGAATTAGAAAACAAAACCTTGGATTTCATACAGACCCCTCATGTGTAACTTGGGAAATAACTGGGAAATATGAGAAAGAAAGAAAGAAAAGTGGCTAATAATTGAGCAATTATAGAAACACAAAATTTTAGACATAGTTAATGGTTTTCCAGAGCAGAATAGTTGATTTCATTTTTCAGAACTGTTTTAACACTTACTCTGTAGTTCTTGTTCTGAATGCTGCTTAAGTGGCAGACATTCAGAACAGTTTAGGCCAGAGCCAGAATACACGTCCTGAGGTAAAGATATTTTTTATCACATACTCAGAGTCAGTTACTTCCTCCCACTGGAGAGAAAAAGAAACTGAAATGACAGTGGGGTAAAAGCATGATCTAAATTTATTTTCCACTGCCTTTGATTAAAACTTATATCCCCCCCCCCCAAAAGTTAGACTCTTCAAGTAAATGAAGCAGAGGGACCTTTGCTTTAGAAACTGCTATAGGTAATGTGTCTAGCCAGGAACTGCATTGGGCTTATATTTTCTGTGCTGTGCTAGGTCAAATTTTGATCGCCTAATGGGGTTATTTCTCAGTATAAGCTAGTGAAGTGTGCCTAATTTCAGTCTGTATTGATACCACAGTCGGAGCAGGAAGACATTATTTAGATTTTTTAAAATCTGAAATAATTTGATTCCCACTTCAATCTTTTTATGATTGATAGAAAAACCAGCATCATCTTATGGTCTTTATTTTCTTTTGATCTTTTCCAGATAATATAGGTGATGGTGACAGGCAACTATCAAGCCACTACTGTAAAGCAGGAGGCAGTTCAGGTGTGAAAATCCCTAGAATTTCTGCAAGACGTTCTATAGCTTTCCATCCTAGTAGGCCCAGCTATCTGCTACATTTGTGCACATGCATTGCCCTTTGATCCGAATTTGAAATTATAATGCAACAGGGGACCATCCAGCAAATGAGACTATCAGGCAGTCCGTAATTCTAAAAAAGCTTACCCATAGAAACATGCTAAAATGTGATATGTTAAGCAGTGACAGCCATATATTTTTCAGAAGAAACATTTAAAATTTAACCACATTTGTGACACAATGACTTCTAAATTTTATCACATATATGTTTTAGAACAAAAATGTCCTAGCAAAGAGGCCATGTAAAGCTTTTATTATATAGACTGAGCAACTTTCAAATACTGTCCCCCTCTAACCACATGTGTAAAAATAAACAAGAGCCCTTTATTATACATGGTTTTAAAATATTTTTAATCTTTTGTTAAAAAATTAAGGTACTCTACTTATCTGAGCAAGTGTTTCTACACGTTTTATAGGTGTTATCTTTTTAATACTTACAAAATAATTGGCTAAAATATTTTTATTGTTAGGAAAAAGTGAAATAGAAGGCAGTTAAAGAAAATATAACAGAAACAAGGAAAAAAAAACCAAAGAATTCATCAAGTATAAAATAATTTTTAAAAACAGGCAAAAGCCTTCAGGTTTAAAGCCTAGTCCTAGGCTAACATTGATGTCTGGATACACTTTGCATTTTTGTCTGTCCTGTTTAAATGCCATAAAAGTCACAGTACTTGGCAATGGAAGTCTTGTAAAAATTAGTTGCATATTTTAATTAAGTTTGTTTGTTTAGTAACTCATGCTTGATTCCAACCTTTTATATTTAAATCAAAATTCATATGAAAATACCCTTGGAAACATTTAACACCAGCTTCCTATCTTAGGAAATTGAGTGGCATTTTAAAAATACAACCAAAAATAACCTTTACTATCAGGAAAGTAATTAAAAACATTAATATATATCAATTACATGCAAGACATTTGTAGAGGAAGTTCCATGGAAAACAGAACAGAAGGACACTATGTGTGCCATTTTCTTATTTCTGTTGTTAAAAATGCAAATAGATTAAAATGCTAATAAATGTCCATTTTTGTAACAGTATTCCTGGCCACTTAGTTTGGCTTATGAAATAGAACTTCATTAAAAAAAATATGGAACTGGGTTATTTGTTTATGCAATAATCTACCACCTTGACACCCATTCTTGCAGCTGGACATCTCTTTATGAATTAATAATAGAAAAAGTTTTACCCACCTGGGATCTTTCTGAATGCTATCAATAGAAGGTGACCTAGCCAAGGTTCCCTCAGGTGGGATGGCTGGTCCAGATTTGCTGTATGGTGATTCAACAGAAGGACAATACTGCAGCTGTCGGTAGGGATCTGCGTAATTGGAGGCAGGGCCGGCAGCATAGCTGGCCCTCTGGAAGGTCGCTGATGCATTCTGTGTGGCGAGTTGACTGCCTGTGCGCTGTAAGGGTACGGAGTCGACACCAGGGGAAGATGGGGCTACGACAGGAAAGTAGGGACAAAGTAAAAAATTGAGGACCTGTTCACAGAAATGGTTAACCAGGTCTAGGCAGAGGAAAAAAAATACACACATATAAACAGGGGTTTGAAAAGGATGAGAAAAAAACAACATTACAATCCCTGGAAACATAATGAGATATAAGTCATTTCCATATGAAAAAACACTAGCCACCAATAAGCATAAAATGAGTACTAAACACTCTGATACTGATCTTCCCTTTGTATTCAATTTGGATTTTTTTTTAAAAAATTAAAGAATGTTGCCTATTAAATGTGGGCCTGCTATAGAGATGCTACAAAATAAAATACTTTAAACGATTAATATCCAATCATCTCCAGTCTGCATAATACTATTACCCAAGAGTAATAATGACAGTGGATATGAATTTCATTTGTAAACTTCAATAAAAAAACCTTTGTACATTCCATAACCATAATTAGAATTATACTTGTGTGAAGAAGAAACAAAGTATGATCCATTTTGGATATTAACAGCATCAATGTAAGTAATTTTAAAAGTTATTCAAATAATGCCTGTTTGTTTTTTCATGATACTGACTTCTAAATAAAGATCCTCTGGGTAAACAGTAGGTTATTAGAACTGGAAACCAATTCACAGAGCTACTTGGTGGGTTTTTCAATGATGATCTTGTTCTATTTTGTCATTATAAATTAACTCTGAATCAACATGATCTATCTGCCAATGCAGATGCCACTACTGATTTTCCTTAAAATATATTTTTATATATGAAATCAGAAGCATTTTATCATAAGTATAAATTAATCTAAGGTTATAAAATAGTGGACACTGAATGAAAGAAAAGCATTTCAGTTATTAGCTGGTTGTTGTTGGTATAATTAAATAGGCTTATATTCATTTTCTACAGTTCTCTTTAGACTTATTAGTTTTAGAGAAAAGCAATATTAACCAGGTCACAAACTTGTGCATGTTTACTTGGAAATTAATTGTGTTAAATGCTACAAATAGTATTTTCAGTTTATATGTGCAGACTTGTGCTAAAATACAATTTTCTCTACTGTCTATATTATTTATGTATTATTCTGTAGCTTTGTTCTCTTTGAAGGCCAATTTATGCCCAATCAAAAAAAAATTAAGGGAAGAAAAGAGAACAGCATTTTTCTTAGTTCTCAAAAATGTCTGATTAAATTCTGTAGATGTTTTCCAGTTTCCCTCTTCTTACAATGTTATCAATTTCTGATGCAACTAGGAACTCTGATAAAGCATCCAGATCTGGGAATTCAAATTTAGGATAGGTAAGGAAAATAATGAAATAATTTCTATATTATAGTTTTAATTATTTAGCAGGTTTCAGATCCAGCCAAACTTCTGTTTATCTTTAATGGACATTCATTCCAAGTTATGTGTCCAAGGTAACATTAATGGATTTTTTTCCTTGTAAAATTACAGCGTGAATACTTGTATTACTTGATGACTCTGACATCTGTAAAAATTTAGTAAGAAAATTCCATTACATTAATGAGAAATATTTGATCACTAGAAATAAATTAGGACCAATAACAAAAAAATATGCAAAATCACTTTTCTATCTATGTTCACAGAGTTTGGGAATATAATTCATCACTGTTTAATTATTGTCATACTAAACTTTTACAACCTGAAAATAAACTCTTATAAGATATTCTAGCATTTGCTTTACTTGTCCTTCTGACCACATGAATTACACATTCATTATACAGCTGTAATAGATTGATGTGGGTTTTCACCAACCGCTGTAATGCTATAATCTAGAATAAGCTTATTTCTGAATCTTAAATGTTCCATTATAACTTCCAAAAATTTCATAGACAAATTAGGAAACAAACATTTCCACTGTATGTTTCATTTTAAAAGAAAGGCAAATGCAATTTGAGTTAGGAAGTCAGCATTTCTTTTTATGTGTGTGTGTGTGTGTATATAGTTTTCATTGATGTATATGGAACAGCAAGTTGGTCTACAAAATGTAATTGTTAATTATGGCAATGGTAATGATGATGCAATATTGAAAATTCTTTAGTTAGTAGACATTTAAAAATAATGGGATGATCAAGTTATATAAGCCCACATGCATGAAAACAGATGTATCAGCCTTAACATATATCAAGATAAAATTTGGGTATTTGTTGCTTCACAAACATTTTAACAACGTATTTCTTGTCTAGGTTGGTAGAGTAACAAAGAAATATTACTCATATATAAGCTGCAAATATATGGTAATGCTATTCTACATGTATATTAAAAAAAACATTAGTTCATAAATTAAACATAAATACACAGAGGAAAAAAAATCTTATGAATACTAAAATGTTCTCTGCCCAAAAACATGTAAAAATACTTGAAGAGGTTCAGGAAAAATGAAAAGAGGCAAAATTATGCCTTAAGTAAGACTTAACTAAAATTAAACACTTAAAGAGTTTATATCAGACTTGCCCTATGTGATGTAACTGATTCTTCAGAACTGACAGAGAAAGAGTTGCCAGCTACTATTCTAGCACAAATATATTTGTTTAAAATAAAAACTGGCTTTCCTTTTCATTACAGAATCACCCTATGTGTCATAGTGACTAACACTATTTTTAAGAAAAAAAACTTATAAAAGATCAGGTAACATACATTTTAAAAGTCCTATAATTTTAAAAAGAAGAAAAAATATTAAAGGATTGGTTATTCCAAAAACATGCTTAAATACTGGATTCTAAAAAGCAGTAATAAGACACAGTGATCTAAACTGACTTCATATTATGCACATGAAAGGAAGAGGGGGAGAAAAAATGAGGGAGGGAGAATCCTTCAAATTAGAATTCTGAATAAGAAAGGCTCCAGGGGTGGTTTTATGATGGAAGAAAGGGAAGGTATAAATGAACAAAACAAAATACACACATACCACACACTGAGTCTAGAATAGGATTAAAATTACAGCTGTCAGCTACACAAAGTGCAATTAAAAATAACTTCTTAATGATGAAATACTTTTTTTGGCACAGTTTCCTTTTGTGGTTATATTCTTTGATTCCATTCACCATTGAGTTCTTTAGAAGCAAAGAGTATATCTAGAAAGTTACCAATTACTAATGGAGCATATGTTGCAAAGTGAGCAGGGACAAGAGTGTGCTTGTAACTTCACTACCACTGGAACTATTCTTTATATTTCTGTGTCACTATGTAGAATCAATGTGTATGCTTTCACGCACACTATACCATCATCATTGTTATTGTTATGTAAGTTTCCTTTGAATTAAACTCAATTTCAACTTTTTAAATTTTTATCCCATTTTTTTCATATTCAACGTAAGATAGTAAAAATACTAATACTCTTTCCTCCTCCTATTTTCCCCATAACAACAACCCTCTGAGGTGAGCTGGGCTGAGAGAGAGTGACTGGCCCAAAGTCACCCAGCTGGCTTTCACCTCTATGGCAGGACTAGAACTTATATCCTGGTTGTATGTAATATTCTTGGCAATGATATGGATAGAATTTATTATAAACTTTTTCAGAATATTTTTTCAACTATCCAATCTGAGTTTCCCAGTCTAACTTAAAGGATTTTCTGGTGTTCTTCATTCCGAGTCTAAGTTATGTCTAAATATACAGTTAGTAATATATTGTATTTTATGTTTTGTGAACTCTTTCAGAGATGATTGCATAGGAAGCAGTAATAAACATGCTAAATGGATAAAATAAATAAACTAGTTAAAAAATAAATACTAGATTTGGGTTCCTATGATCAGATTTAGAGAATGTATTTAAAGTTTCTTCCTAGTCTAATTCTTTATTTGCTTTCTCAGAACCTTTATCCTGTCACATATATAACTTAGATTTACAGTATTTATTTTCCAAAGGTGAGCATTTGTATATTTACCCGAAAATGAATGAACCCCTCTCTCCTCATATAGAGGTTTTATCTTTGCTACTGAGAACCTCTTCTACCCATCAAGTCTTTCTTGAATATCAGTTTCTACAGTTGGTGGAACACTCCCACATAGCGGACATTCTGCTTCTAAACATGGACCCCAAAGGGCCGTACACTGACTGAACAGGACTTGAAGTTTTAAGCATATTCATCTGAACTCAGCGGCACTTAAAACAGAATATGTCTGCATTTCCTTGTATTGAAAGCTCAGCTCAATGAATTCACATTTATCACACCCAAACTAAATGGAAAAAAAACAAGCTAAACATATGCATTCTCCCCTATAATTATCTATGCATATTTACCTTAAGTAAGAACTACTGACTATAGGACTAAAGGCATACCTCATTTTATTGTTCTTTGCTTTATTGTGCTTTGCAGATATTACATTTTTTTTTCAAATTGAAGATTTTTGACAACCCTGCATTGCAGTAGTTCAACCATGAAGTGACTAGTACATGACTGTTGGAAATTTTATTTCATGTCAACTAATATATAAAACCTGCAACACCATCAAAAGTTAAAGAAAAATATTACTTTGTTTTTCCCTTTTTTCCAGGGTATTTTTTTCCTTTATTTGCACTTAACAAAACTAATATATTACATTATTAAACCTTTTTTTACTTTAAATTGTCAATATAACTCCATCCAACAGTACTGAAATTACATGGTTGTACAAGTATTCTTGAATTGTAATCACCATTAATTTATTTATTGACTTTTTCAAATATAAAAATTCTATGTTTTTTCTCCCCAAGAAGAAATCAAGAAACACAACAAAGCAAAAGCTCTAGGAACTGTCTGTTATAATGAAGTGTAAATATTCCAGTTTCTTTAATGAAAATTGCTATGCACAAGCCTTGGATCTCAAAAGTATTTCATGCTTAATTTATTTACTGTCAAGAATATTTATGCCTCATTTGTTCCTTTTAATCGCTTATGATATTAAATATATAATACCCTTTGGCTTTAATCAACATGGCTTAGCAGATTTGCAGAGGACGTGTTTGTCATCAAGGATAGGTGATTTGGAATAACAAAGTCATGTATAGCCTTCTCCGGTCAGATTTGGGTGGCATAAATGGCAGCTATGATGTGTTTTTTTGTTATTTTGTGGTGAGAAATATATAGAAATATAGTATAAGCCAGAAATATGGAAGACCTATATCTGATCAATCCTTAATTACTTCTGTAGTTGAATTTTAGATCTGTATGTATATACAAAGAATTAAAAAGAAACATTTGCATCAATGGTTATTTTTGGTTTTTTTACGATGCATCTAGTTTCACTTATATATTTATATCAAAGTGAGCAAAAGCCTGCTATACAAACATATGCATTTCTGTTAATATTCATCATTTCCTTGCAGTAGATCATATGCTACCCACTATCTTTTCTGCCAGTATTTGCATATCTTAAATCATCTTATTTCCCCCATCTTCAACTATGATATACAAATACTTGCTCTAGTTTTTCTCCATACATGTATAGCATTCAATTGTTCATTCCCTTTTCTCTGTCAAACACAACTACTTTGGTTTTAGATATATTAGGTTCCAGATCCATGTTCTTTGTTGCACCATACAATCTATCTAACATTGTTTTCATTCTGATCCTCAGCCCAACATATGGCCTTATCTTCACACACACACCAACATATTTCTAATATCAAAGCATTTCTTACACAATTATCCATAAATTCATTAAATTCATTAAAGACCAATCACACATATTTGTCATACTTTTAAGCAGTGAAAAAAATACAGCATTCATGTATTTTCTTCCATGCTTTACTTAGATTGTACACTTTTTAAATCACATTCAGTAAATAACTTTCAGTTCCGTATTCATGCAAAACATTGCACAATTCAAATCTATTCATTTTATCATATAATTTAGTTAAAACAAGACGCACCTTTCCCCCCCTAAAAGAAGCTGAAAATTTGGGTGCGTCTTATACTCAGAATGTAGCTTTTTCGAAGCTTTTTTTTCAGCCCTAATGAGATGCTAACGATCTTCCCGGCTTGCAGGCTTTTTTCATTGCTACTCCCTCCGAAGAAGGTTTTTTTAAGCCCTAACCAGGGGATAAAATAATGTGCTGAAGCTGACCAGACTAAGGACGCTAGCCAGATGAGTATCTGGTAGGCAGATTTCCCCCCCTATTTTCCTCCCCAAAAACTAAGGTGCGTCTTATACTCCAGTGCATCTTATACTCCGAAAAATACGGTAACTTTCTCACATTCATGTATTTTTCAAAGGCCCTCACAAGCAAAATACTGGTTCAGGATACCAGTTTTCATTGCAATATGCTACATGAAGCATTCCCTAACAGCAAGAAGAGTACCAGCCAGTTCAATCTAATTCTATTCAGTATGTCACAAATGGAAATAAAGTTGTTTTACTCTAAGCTCATTTCAGTCATACTAAGTAAGCCAGGATCCTTAATCTAGAGACTACCATTGCCTGCATGCATTAATTAGAAAGTAGATGCAGTATTTAAGTAGCCCTTGACTTAAAACCATTCATTTAGTGACCAAAGTTAGAAGAGTGTTGAAACAAGCGACTTATGACCAGTTTTCACACTTACGACCGTTGCAGCAACCTCATGGTCACATAATCAAAATTTGGATGCTTGAGAATCAGCATATATTTATGATAGTTGCACTGTCTTGGGATCATGTGATCACCATTTGTAATTCTTCCTGGCTGGCTCCAGACAAGTAAAATCAATGGGGAAAGCCAGATTTACTTAATGACTGCATGATTCACAACTGCAGTAATTTGCTTAACAACTGTGGCAAAAAAGGTCATAAAATGGGGCAAAGCTCACTTAACTGCCTTGCTTAGCAACAGAAATTTTGGGCTCAGTTGGGGTCATATGTCAAGGACTACCTGTACTTACACACACTTATCAGTTACAGAGGGTTTGCTTAATAAACATCCTCAATTATGTCAGACTTCTTGCCATAATGACAGTACTTAGACAGTGATGTCTCCTCCCCACTTTTGTTTCTGTATCACTGGAACTATCTGTTGAAACCATATTAATAGAATTAGAATAACTGTGTTTT
This sequence comes from Thermophis baileyi, assembly GCA_003457575.1. Lineage (NCBI taxonomy): Eukaryota > Metazoa > Chordata > Lepidosauria > Squamata > Dipsadidae > Thermophis > Thermophis baileyi. Next base: position 469,853 of record QLTV01002422.1, on the reverse strand, counting down.
AAACATTTGAATCCGAAGTGTCATAAGATGATAGAAGGCTATTGCAACTCCAAATTAATTGTACGGTCACAAACCAAACCAAATAAAATATATAAATTAACAATAATTCCAGCATAATTAGCTTCCATACACTTAAATATTTGCAGAGGAAAGCAAGAAAATACATTTTATTTTACAAAATGTATTTATACAAAATAAACTATTTTATAAAATTAAGAAGTTAATGAAAAGTTGATCCTGTTTTCTTCACAAAACAGATTTAAAATTGAAATTAAGTGCAATTTCTTGGGGGAAGGTTGGGGAAATCTTTAAATAAAATATTATTAAATAATTTTTTAAATTAAATAATTTTTCCTCTTACCTATTTAAAATAGTAGAAAATGATTAAAGTATTTGTACAGAAGGATAAGAACAGGCAACACTTATTTCTTGAACATTTGCCTGTATTCTGCAGTTCCTGATGTTCATGTAGCACAGTGTTTCTCAAAGTTGCCAAAGTTAAGATGTGTGGACTTCAGGGAATTCTAGGGATTGAAATCCACATATCTTAAAGTTGCCAAGGTTAAGAAACTCTGGTCTAGAGCCTGACTCCTTTCCCCGTTGCAAATCTTCCCTGTTCATCAGCTGGAGAAGTCTTTCTCTGCTGCTAATGCAGGTGGAAACTAGAAAAGGTTGGAGAGACAGGTACTACCAAGTTTCATTTATCTTGTGTGACCTTTCAGCTGAGACAGCTAATAGCAATTCTTTCAAGAATGACCAATGATATGTGACAAGAGAGCAGTGCCCATTTTCAAGTGGGAGAGCTGTGCTGTTTTACCAAGCGAATTGTGAACACTTAATGAGACTGCAAATCCCTTTTTACAAGATGGCTTTCCAAAAGTAGCCCCTTGTTTTTTCCCCTTTTTATATATTATCTAGATTGCTTAATTTATAATTTTGATAAACATCTTCAGTGTGGGGCAACTAAATAGCTTTGTAAGTGTCAGAGCTATGTGCAAAAGAAAAAAAGACACTTTCAAGATCTCAATATAAAGAAAAACAGCAGGAGGCCTTCACATAGTTAATTATAAATTAATCAAGTACTGCATTTTGCTTCTGCTGTTTTATTGCAGTCTTATTGCAAGCTTTGAAAATGTAGTTTTAAAATCTTCCAATGTTTATGCAACTTGATAGCAGGGATCTATAGCACCCTATTAGTAAATGTATTAGACAACTGGCTGAAAAAAGGTATAGGTGAAAGATTTAGAGATAGGTGTATTAAGAGTGGTTGATCAGGGTGCCCCCCCCCAAATCACTATATTCTGTTTTGCTATAGTTAGAGATGTGAGGGCTAATGTCAAAAAAAGAGAAATTATGAAGAAAAAAAGCGCTTTTCCATAGCCTTTTCTGCTGCAGTTTTCAAAAAAAAAAAAAAAAAGATGAAATATTTCCTTGTTCTTTAATATTAAATAGCAGATAAACCACTGAATATTAAAGAAATTGATTTAAGTTTGGAAACAGAAACATTGAAACAAAAAATAAACTAATATGTAAAAGGAAAGAGGATTCTGCACTGTAGCTTGACCAAGAGACTGAGAATCAGTCTTTAAAAATATCTGTCAGGCCGAAGCCATATTTTATTAGAGACTTTGGCCTGCCACACTTTACGTTTGAGAATGTATTCTTGCTGTGGGAATTTGGGAGGGGCTGTTGTATGAGGGATGTAGACATGTAGCCATAACAAATTCCTTTAGATTCTCAAGGTCATCCTTTGTCCAGCACCTGCCCGGAAGCTGGGGGGAGTAACTGACACGTAGGCAGAAGGCGACTGGCTAACATCATGAACTTGTGGGTGTGGGGACAAAGGGCTTGATCTTTCAACTGGGTGGAGAAACCCTGGGAGCGTCAGATTCGGGTTTCTCACAGCCGTGCCAACATGGCTCTGTTAATAAATTGGAACTTTGAGGAATGCCTTGCCTCGGACTCTGATTTTATTTTGGATGCTATTTGGAACCCTAATAATATCTTTAGGTTTGATATGTACTTTTCAATTTTTCTTTTTATTAAGTTAAAAAGATAAATTAATTTATAAATAATACTAAACGGTATGAGGATTACATTACATATGCAAAACTAATTATCTTCAATGGAGAAGCTGCAAAATCACATGGCAGTAATGACAATAGTGCCTAATTAATGAAAATTAGTGATTCTTTTTACATTATATAAAATCTGATTATTTTAACTATAGGAGATTAGCAGGAAATTACATCAGACTGGAAGTCATCAATGTTTTATTTACTTTGACATCAATAACCAAGGAGGGTTGTCACTTGTGGAAAATATCATATACTGTAAGTATGACATTTGAAATATATTTAAACCAGATTTTTTTTATTCTATTAGTATTCTTTTAGTACTTTCAAGCAAAATAAGAACACACATCTACATCGTGTTCTGTTCTTACCAGCTCTGCCAAGAGAGTTAAAGTCTATTCAAGTTAGCAGGGGAACTGTCCATCACAGAGCACAGCTGACAGATACTGCTTCAGCAGTTGGTAGGCTCCAACTGGGCAACTTTATAGAATACATTATTATTCCAGCTTTCCCTGACTTGCATTAAGACCATGGGTTAGAACATTTTAACTCTTCATGAATAGGATGCTGGATGTGCTGCCAGATGCTAATAATTCAGTTTGTGTGTGTGTGTGTGTGTGTGTGTGTGTGTGTGTGTGTGTGTGTGTGTGTGTGTGTGTGTGTGTGAAAACCTGTTACTTTGTTTCTGAAAGAGATTCTGGTGGCTTTAGAGATTCCGTTCAAACTGAGCAGAAATCACCCAGGCACAATATAGCACTGATAGATGAGAATCCTTACTGCACACCAGAATGAACTCAAGCAAGCAGCTGACTGCCTTTCTCTACAATGGAAATTCTAGAACTGACTGGAAAAGAAAACACACTTGCAGAGGAGTAAGCTGGCTTTAAGGAAGGCTGATCCACTATTGATCAATGCTTAGTACTCTATCCAGTGGTGAAATCCAATTTTTTTTACTACCGGTTCTGTGGGCGTGGCTTGGTGGGCAGGGTGTAGCTTGGTGGGTGTGGCAGGGGAAGGATACTGCAAAATCTCCATTCCCACCCCACTCCAGGGGAAGGAAACTGCAAAATCCCCATTCCCTCCCCACTCCTGGGGGAAGGATATTGCAAAATCTCCATTCCCACCCCACTCTGGGGCCAGCCAGAGGTGGTATTTGCCGGTTCTCCAAACTGCTCAAAATTTCCGCTACTGGTTCTCTGAACTACTCAAAATTTCCGCTACTGGTTCTCCAGAACCTGTCAGAACCTGCTGGATTTCACCCCTGACTCTATCTCACTGAAAAGTACTCATTCCACAACCCAAACTTCCTCTATGCTGTTTTCATAGACTTCAAAGCAGCACTGATTTGATATCTTGAATTAAATTTGGGAAAAGCTGGAGGTCTCCTCACCTGTACAATCATTTACAATCATGTAAAACTGATTTTACATATCAACTGTACAAGTAAAATGTAACCCCTAAAGCCATCTCACCAGTGCCACTGAAACCGAGAAAGGTGCCAAGCAAGGTGGCATATTGGCCACTCTCTTATTTAATTTCTATATCAACTCCATGGTAGGCCATCTCCACAACACAGACTTTTACTGCTAACCACTTGCTGGAAGATACATCTTTGTTCTAATCTACACAGATGATGCAGCAAAACTTTCAAAAACACTTATTGGCCTTAAAAGAGCAGTGAGAGTACTAGCAGAGCACTGCAAGGAAGACCAGCTAGAATTCAATTATCAGAAAACCAAAATCATGGGATTTGTCCAAAGACCCAAGAGTTATTCTTGGAACATAGATGGCCCACAAAATCCAGCAAGTCTTTTGTTTCAAATACCTGAGATAGTCTTTTATTTTGTCAGTAGTAGGAAACTCATGAGGACTATGTCACCCTTAAATTCCTTAAGACTAGAAGTGACCACTACATACCCGCAAATCTCAATTTATTTGAGGCCAAGCCAATAACACAACGTCTCTATAATCCCCACCTGGTCCCTTCTCCACTTTTGCACCATTAAGATTTGTACAATCCAATTTTTAAACATAAACTCTTCAAATCCCTAATTGTGTCTCTATTGCCACTCTGACTATAGATGGGTTTCATGAAAGTGGCGGCTAGAGTGTGGATGACCATACTTAACTCTGCTCAGACTATTCCCCCCTCCCCCATTCTTGCCCCATTAAATATGAATGATGATTTTTCAGTCCAGATGGAAACAGGCAATGACAACTAAAATATCATCCCTGGGCTTCTCTCCAGGATTTCAACTCAGCATGGAATTTAACCGGCCAAAGCAATTATTAAAGAGCATGTAACGGATACAGGGTACCAAATGGATCTAGCCATGATCTCAAGCTTTATTATCAGTGAATCCAACAGGTACTCTGCCTCCTCTATAGAATTCATAACTAAACTCAAAGTACCACCTAAACAATGAGGGGCCTTTACTCTGGCACAATGTCATACCTTCCCCTTAGCTGTCCTTGAAAGCTGATACAGGAAGATTCCTTACAGAGAGAGACAAAGTCCCTGTGACTCTGGGCACTCAAAAACAACAACACTTCTGCAGTGGGGATCACATAAAAGTACGAATCATTAAAAATAGTATCTAAACTCTTGAAAATAGACAGATCAATTATACTAGGGAAACTGGACTTTACTCAAACCTGATTGAAGTGGTTCTTTATTTTTTTCCAGGTTCGTAATTCTCATGGTTTGTAAATTGAATGTAAAACTTTAGTAACATTATGCAAAACATCACTTAAGGAAGAAGAGTGAATAGACTATGCAGGAGGAATAACCTCCGCCTCTCATTTGGTGACTGGATGATAGATGTCTCAATAATATGGTTTACCACACAAGTTTTAATTTTCTTGTATCACTTGTAAACCTATTATGGTCCAGATTATAAAACTAATTTCTGGAACCATCAGAGCAGGCATCTCAGAGAAAAATAATTCCACTTTCAACAGTGTTTTTTTTTTTTAAATCTCCCATTATATTAAGAATGAAAAGAGAGCACATACGGTTATTATGGTTCATTGCTTTAATGATTAGGGGAAAAAATCCCACTGTTACTGTTAAAACCAAAAGTAGTCTCAATCATCTACAGTGAGTTAGTAGAAAAATGCAACAGATATTTAAATTACCTGGAATTAGCTGGAAAACAACTGCCCTGATTGCGAAGTCCAGAACAGATCAGTTGTTATATTCACACATTATAGTTAAGAATTCCTTGCCCGGCCCTTGTTTTGGGGAAAGAGAATTAACCATGACTACTTGTCTTGTCTTGCTAAATTCTTGGGTTACAGAGTCGATCCAGTAGCCTTGGCATGCTTAAGTGAGTGGCCTGTTATTTTCAATATCTCTGACTATGTCCCCTGAGCTCTTCAGTGAGAGATGGGGGATTCAGGAAAAAGGAAGTAAGGATTTCTGTCTTCTTTCATGGCTTTTGCTGGAGGCCCCTAGTAGAACAAAGAAACTTAAGGAAACAAATTTCATGCAATTGGGCCTAGGGGTTCAAAGTCAACATACCAAAAGCTATAGGGCAATTAAAACCAGTACTAGGGTGAAATTGGCAGGAAATGTTCAGATTATTGTCATGAAGGATCCTTTATTTCTTTGCAGTGTGCTGACAAGGTTTGAGTCTGATAGTCCATTTTCAACTAACACGTTTTATTAAAAAGCAAAAGCTTTTGTAAGCTGTGGTTAACTTTATCAATAAAAGGCAAAAGATTTTCATGATCTGAAGAGAAACAGGAGATTCATGGAGTGGTTAAACTGATAAAATTTATTTAAATTTAAAGCTTATTAAAATTTATGCTTTTTAATAAAATACATTAGTCAAAAGGATACTACCAGATTCCTTTTGATTTGTCTGCAGTAGACTAACACTGCTATCCAAAGTTATGTCTCTGCTTCCATTCTGAAATAATATTTTAGAATATATACGTATATTATACATGTTGTGTATATAGTATATAATATAAATGCATATAAAACATTTTAAAACAAGGAAATAATCAACCAACAATAAAGGACTAAAGATGGCAGAAAGGCCAAAACCTTTCTTGGAACAAAGAAAGAGGGGCTTCAATCACCAAATGTTTGGGCAGAGAGCCAGGCCTTCAAGGCCCTTTGAAAGTGTGGGGGCTTAGGGAGAAACCTGATTCCAGAGGGCAGAAGCTGCTACTTTATCTCTGTTTGCTTAGACTCTACAGATTATTGATTGCTGGCTCGGATACATAGATGTCAGCCTAATGTAACAAACACTTCTCACAAATCACTTAATTATCTTAATCCTTTTTTTAAAAAAAACTTCAATATGGGATTCTGACCTTAGCAACATACATCCTAAATTACTTCGGCTTAGTAACCTTAAAAGGAGAAAACTGGAGAACAATTGGTGACAAAATCATTACTTGCATTGGTATAACTCTTTCACCTGGGAATATAGCCATGTAGACAACCCAGGACTAAGGTAGAGAGAGTGTGAGCGTGGAGGTCCCAGCAGTGGGGGTGAGCATCAGTGAGACACTTTTTTCTCCTGCTTGCTACAAGTCATGAAAAGACAAATTTACAATATATGTTTTTAATTTATGACTAAAAACTATTGTAAAAACTTTTTTAATGTAATACATTTGATACGGATTTTAGTTTGATAAATTTCACTTTTTTGCTTAATGGCTCTATTATCTTTGCCATTAATCCCTTTCCAAATATACAGAAGAGGGGAAAGACTCTAATAATAACCTTGCATTTAGGAACTGGTATAGGATTGGGAAAGCTTAGCAAACTGAGTTTATCTTTCTGACTGAAAAGCCACCTCCAAATCACCAGGTCTCAAAAAGTGAGAACTCAGAGCACCAAACTAAGTTTAGCTCATTCACAATATAACATCATACTAGGTAGCTACTTTAAAAGAGACAGTAAGAGTCTCCCAGCTTTATTTTGAAGGTCCACACATTTTATAATTAGCATACTGGGAAAGTTGTCTGCATTTATTTCTGAATACTTCAAGCAGCGATGAACCAAATTATTACTTATTGAATACCACATTGGAATATACTAAGAAAAATTCAGGAATTTTTACACGTAATACAGGGGCAGTTTCAATCATTACTGAAACAGAGATGCAGTTTATTCATCCTATAGAACAGAGCTCCCCAACCTTTCAGGCTTTGCTGACCAGCAGGGGGGAGAGGGGATGGTTCCGTGTGAGTGGCCGGCAAGTGTGCACGCAGCTCCATTTGACTGAATGGCATGCACACGCGCCCGCTGCTCATGCAAATGAAGTGCATGTGCATATCCTCACCCACTGCTCGCACAAGTGGAGATGTGTGTGCACGCGCTCACCTGCCATTCCACGGCCTAGTTGCAAATAGCTCATGGCTCACGTCCCCAGAGGTTGGGGAACCCTGCTATAGAATATCTGTTATTCTCTGTAACCAATATATGTTCTATTTATCTTGCTAACAGTAATAAATGGATAACAGAAATATAGAAAAGTTTAGCTAATATAGTAGATTTCCTTTCCTTCATTATTATCACTGTCCACTTAAACTGAAAAGTCAGCTTGGATAATGTTTAATAGTCTTTTCATATAGCACATCATTAATTATATATTATACAGCAGTGCAAAAATCATCCCAGTTTGAAATTATGTATTACATATATCTTTCTCTGTTTTTCGCATCAAATGATTTGCTGAGGCAGAAATAAACTTTAATAGATTCTAAATCATCATATTGGGTCCAAGTAAGTTTAATTTTGTTAAAATGTTAAAATCAGCTATTAATCTTTATTTACTGACACAAATCAGACATGTGAACTAAGCCATCAACTTCTCAACAGAAGAATCCATAATACTGAAGTTAAATAGTTATTTCTGTTTGAACTGCTAAGTCATCAATGTAGGACACTCATAACACATTCATTCTTTATTGTCAGCAATACCAAATTTGTAGCAATTTGAGGTGGGGTGCTATGAAAAGCAGTATCAGTTACTCCATTTCAAATTATGTTTTTGGAATAATAAAGATTGTATTACATGATACATTTTTGCCTGAAACCAGACATTAAGCTATTTCAGGCATAACAAATAAATTGCTCAATAACAGTTTATCATTACTGAAGATAATTGCTGATTTAAGTATAAAGACAACATTAGCGAGATTAAGTTATTATTCTTTTAATTTCTCCCATAACAATCTCTATGCACATTAGAGAACAAAAGCATAATAAAATCCAAAAGAAAACAGAAAAGAACATCCAACATCAACTGTAATATTCTCTTAGAAAAGTTGGGATTTAAAATCCTTTGCTTTGCATTAGAAATATAACTGGAGGCCTTTGTTTTATCTCCATCCCTCTCCAACTTCATTAAGAATGGCTTAAGATTTTGACTTACAAACATGTATATTCAGAAGGAGAGATTTATTTAGATATCTGGCCCCTGGTCCCAAGCCATTCCATCTTAAAAGGCTGCTCCAACCATCAGGAATAGTCCTGGATATGTACTGGGACCCCTGACTGAAGAAAGTCTTAATTGCTACATCTGCCTAAACTACAAAAAAGTAAATGTTAAAAAAAACAACCCAAACTTGTGAATTTCTTACTGCTCATAACAAGTTTATTGACTTCCAACAGGATGTTGTAATTTGCTTCCTCTCTCCTAGTACTGTGCTTTTTTACTTTTGAGATTCATGTTTAGGATATTAAGACATAACGCAAAAGGAGACTTTAATGGTTACTCTAACATTAGGAATCAAGAACAACAAAGAGGCTATTTCCCTGCATGCTGATAAAGAAACTCTAAAAATATGGATGTCAAATATTGTACAATGGGGTAGTTGGAATATTAATACTCAGTATGATACTGAGGGTACAATTCTGGGGAGATGGCTAAAGTATTTGTGAAAAATCATGAGACTGAAAAGCATGGAAGAACTATACACTGTACTTAAACTAACAACCTTCAGGAAGAAATTTCCAAGATATCCAAGCCTGCCTAAAATAGGATTAATTGCATCTACCTACTGAACATCCATATGTAGGAAGCATGAAGACCAAGACTAGAAAAATGAAAGCATAGAGATATGCCTCCAACAGAGAAGACTGTTTGGAATTTAGTAGAATCAAATCAATCTTCTGGTTTTACAAATGCTCTTCTTTGAACTGAGAGCAAATTTCAACATTATAGAGAAAACAAAATAAAAATGAACAGAACAATAACGTCTAACTTTAATCCTCTTTATGTTAATATAAAAACAATTTTGGTTTTGACTGGTGTGAGTGTCAGATTCTTTCACATATTAATTGCCATTACTGATTTGGTTACTGTTTTTACATACAGAGTTGTAAAATTTTATGGGGTTTTTACATATAGAGTTATTTTGCAAGGCTGAAGTGGACATTTCCCAATTAAGAACTGTATACCAACATGTTTGATATGTGATCATGCATTACAAATGAATCAATGGTTCTGTAAGTTTGACTGTAATACATTACTATTTACATGGAGTGACAGAAAAAAATTAATAAATGGATGAACACGTGTGTGTGTGTGTGTGTGTGTGTGTGTGTGTATGTATGTATGTATGTGTATATATATAGTTTTCCTTTTTTTATTTATTGATGATTTATATTTGATATCATATGCTGAATGATACCTACTCCCAGGTGTGTATATATATATTTTACATATTTTTACATAAATAAAGGGAGACTAGTATAGATCTATTTCAAGCTATTTAGCTCTCATCAGCTAGTCACACCCTTATGGGATTAGAACCTGGGCCACTTGCCTAATCCCTTTGCCTATATATATAATGAAGTGGGAAAGAAATTTATTGCTCAACGCTCAATGCCTCATTAATTTGTCCATTCTCCAAATTATTAAACAATCCCATTGTAAATTATCTATTAATGACATGACAAAGTCATGTTCTATGCACCTTCAGCAAATTAACAATCAAGGAAAGAATGCTAGACAGCAAAGATAAAGATAAATAGACCACTGTTGGAATTATTGATGCACTTACAATTTCAAAATTTTCCACATGTGGATTCAGTCACTTTATTTGTAACAGCTAATTATCATTTAAAGCAATGTACCTACCCCAGGCAAGAAGCAAAACAGCCTGCATTTCCACCTACCTGTGCTAGTGCGATATGTGCCTGTATGTGCTGGTTGAAGAGGGTCTCCCTGACTCTGGCTGAGACTCCTCATAGGCGGCTTCTGATACACTCTGTCCTCATAAATAGGATCTATGTGATGCTCTGGAGATTGTAGTGCCCTTAGTTCCGAGCCCAGGTGGCTATGTTGACTTGTGTATGAAGCCCGGGATCCAGCTGCAAAATAAAGTGATATCAGAAACTTTATGAGAAAAAAAAGAGCATCTACAAAGAGAGATATTCTTAAAATATTATTAATATTAAGAATTCATTATTAAAAACTTCTGGTAAGTAAAAGCAAATTTTTTTTTTAAAACCCAAACCAATTAAAACAATAAACAAATTGGTATTTTCCATATAAGAAGAAAACACAACACAAAAATGCAGTAATAGTTCAGGTTATTAGCTTACAGTTAAGCAGACCTAAACTTTTAAGGAAACAAAGCAGTTCAAGAGTGGCTACACATCAGTGTTTTTCCTATATTGTACAGCAGCAGCTTCTCTATTTTTCATCAACTGCAATGCGCTTACGAACTTTTTCTTGAAAAAACAGTTGGGAGAAAGGTTAGCTTTCAGCATCATTCATGTTGTGGATTTAGGCCTTAATCAAGTCTATGGATTTATCTTTTTGTTAAAAAAAGTGATCAAAAACTGGAAGTGCCGCTCAGTGTAAAAGATACTGGGAACTGATAAAATAGAGTTAAGCAAGGACACAGCCCGTTTCATTCTGTTTGTTGCACAAATCTGGCTTTTTTACATTTGCAATTAGGTTTATTTCCCCCCCTCTTTAAAACAGAATAGCTTTCTACCAATGAAACCTAGAAGATGAAGGAGCAAACATTCAAATGAATATCAAAATTAATGCCTATAATTTAAGTTAAACTCTGAAATCAAGCTCCCTTCAATATGTTTTTCCTCTAAGACATCTCCAGTTCTATTTGCATAAAGAATAAAAGAAAGGGGACAAAGGCAATTCTCATTTATTCCTCTTTCATTACATACAGTTCCATTTAATATGGTTCCCCAGCCCTCTATAGAAGCTTCTCATTTAGCACAGATAGTTGCAAGAACCAGAACAAAGCAAAACAAAACAAACATTACGTTCTTTATCCTCCAGGGGATGTGCTTTGTGAATGAAATTCCACTTATAGAAAGTCTGGATCCAAGTCATTAAACAGTGATGAAATGAAGCTACTGCAGGGACATGGGGCTAGCAGAACAAGTTTAAGAATATCTTCCACAGTAGATAAAGAACGGGGAAAAGAGATTTCTGCTGGGGAATGCTTTGGTGTAAATGAAATCAGTGGACTTTGACTCAGCTAATTATATGATCATCTGTTAGCATAATCTAGGAGAAACAATCTTTCGTCCATAAAAGAATCACTTTAGGGAAAGGAATTCTACTCCACTCATGATAGAGGGTTAAGGCTATCTTTCAATTTAAGATTTAAGAATTTTGCAGCAAACAGAACTCCTGGCTGTAATCTCTCATCAAGAAAGTTTACTCAATTTGTTTTGAGTTGCATTTTTGGAGAGAGGATCTGTATCATGTAGTTATAATAAACTTACACAAGAGATATAAATATATATCCTAAGATATAATACAGGGGCAAAAGCCCTTCTTAACAGCCTATAGATAAGGATAGGGCACACTGCAATTTCTTAAGGGAAAGAAAAATACTGTGTTCATGCACTTTTGTTGGCTAATTGAAAGAAACAATACTTAGCCATTAAAGAGGGATTAGTCATTCTGGTCAATACCTCAATCAAGATCTCAAAGAGGGGACTGTGGTCTTACTGCTTCTAGTAGATCTTTCAGCAGCATTCAACCCCATTGTCTTCTGCATCACCTGCAGAGGTTGGGACTTGGAGATATTGTTTTATGGTGGTTCCACTCTTAACTTAATAACCATTTCTTCTTGATGTTAAATTCCTTAGAACTCTGCTATGGACTTCCTCAGGATTCAGTGTTTTCCCTCAAATTATTTAACATTCAAATGAAAGTACTGGGGAAGATCATTTGCTACTTCAGGATGAGTTTTCATCAATATGCTCACAACATCCAGTCATTCATCCCAACCCTGAACTGAACCAAAGATGCCACTGAAGTTCTGAATAAAATTAGTATCTTAAACCTATTGGGATTTGAATGGTGGTAAAACAAGCTCAGATTAAATCATACAGAGAAAAGAGTTGCAGCAATCTTATAATATCTACTTTGAATGGAGTCACAATTCTCCTGAAAGAGTTGGTTTGTGACTTGCGAATCCTAAACAGCACATGGAAACTATATTCAGGGTAGTCTTTCCTCAGCTTGGCTAACATAACAGTTACCACCCTATCTGGATCAAGATAGTAACTCATGTTCTGAGCATTGCCCGACTAGACTACTACTACAATGTGTTCTATATGAATCTGCCTTTGGAGATGATCTACTATTTGACCTAGAAACTGCAATTGATACAAAACTTCTAATTGATCAACTGCATCAAGTGAGAAAATGCTTCCAAGTTTTCAAGAGTTCTGGAAGAGTGGCTGTTCCCTTTTTACTGTTGCTCCTTTCTGTTTTTATCCCTACATTAACCAGCAGGAACTGGTGATTCATATATGTAAAACAAAAAAGGCAATAGTCTTCTCTCTTTCTGCCTATACAGCTTTGCATGCTTCCAAAGCAGTCCCCAGCAAGCAAATGAAACTTCTGTAAATTTATAAAAAAAAAAAAAAAAAATTAAAGCCAGGTACCTGTCATTATTTTAATGTCCATGATTAGGTACTTATTTAAGTTTATTTAACTTTGGATCAGGATCCAACAACGTAAACCATGTACCTCACCAGGTGCTATAAAACATGCTATGAAGCTCAGTAATGGATATGGTTGAAAGCAGCTGCCTGGCAGAAAGATACTTCACTAAAGTGATTTCAAACTGTATTCTGCAATCTCTATGTACAGGTTTTTAAGCGTAAATTCCTTGAAATTTATGTTGGACTATCTCCTTAAATGTCATGGAGGGCAGTGGATTTATTTTTACAAGTAGATTAACAGCTTAATACTGAGGTTCAACAGACTTGTAAGAACCTTTTGTGAAATGAGTATCAGATCCAGGAACACATCCAACAATCTACTGTGATGTACTTGGGCTGGCCAGTGTGTTGACTGGGTAAGATTTTGTGAAGGAAAAAAGTTTAAGACTATACATGCAAGTGATTATACTGGGTGTATCTTATGTCAGAAAACTATTATTGAAATTAAGAAGCTAATATTGTTTTTCTTCATGCACAAATATACAGTTCTGTTAAATGCTTCATTTTTCAATTGGTATGCACACAAACATGAACTTCTACATATGTAAACATTTAAAAGATTTCTACACATATATGTGAAAGAACAGATATTTTGTATAGCTTGTAACATCTTGTCTGCCTTTTCTGATAAAATAAATATATAAAAGTTTTTTATTTACTGTTTTTGTAACTTAAGTCAATCTGGAAATTCTGGGAACTATACAATAGAATAAATCTGTAAAAACAGCATATAATAAAAAAATAATAATCAACCCACCATAAGATTGAAGTCATTAAGCATATTACAAAGCATCAAGAATGAAGGAGCTCTATGAATCTCCATGGCAGAGTTCAAAGGTTGGGAATCATGACAGAGAAAACTTTCCAAATAGTCCATTTCCCCTAAGTCTCACATGAAAAAGAACTCTTTGTGTGTCCTCTCAAAATGTTAATCAACATAGCAAATCCTGTGGCATAAGACACTGGAGCAGCTATGGCTTCAAGTGCTATGGTCTTTCATGATTAAAGACTGGAGCCTTTAATTCCCCCTCTTCTCAGGTAGAAATAGAATCACTGAAGCTACAGTGTCTCCAACTCCCAACTTTTTAAGATGATTCACCAGGATACCACGGCTGATTGTACTGAACGCTACCAAGACATCTATAATGACCAAAAAGATAAACTCCCTTTCTTAACCTCTGACAAAAGTAATCAGAGCAACTCATGATATTTTTAATCCATGACTAGGCCTGAATCCTGACAGGAAAGGATCCGACCATCCATTTCTATCAGATAAGACATGTCTTCTTTCTAGCCAAGCCACTTTGACATTCAGAACCTAAGAAAGGTGATTAATATATTTCATGGAACAAGAGAAAAAATGTATTTTTTTTTCACTTTATTGCTACACATTTTAGTCACAGCAAGGCAAACAAAGAATGTATGTCTAACAATTACAGTATGTATGTTAGAAAATGAGCTAAAATTATGTTGAAATAATTATATTTTTCCAGTTATAATGAAATCTTGTACTGAATCAGTTATTGTGTGCAAATAAACTGAACAAGGGTCTGAAGCTATGTACTGTACTTATATTAACAGAGCCATTTCATTTTAAGATGAAGAATTAATCTCTAGTACACAGCTATATTTTCTTGATGTCATTATTTAAGTAGATGACAGAATAATGTCTGCAATATGTTAACACCCTAGGGTGCTAACATCTGAACACACACAGCACTAAACTCAAATACACAAAAATGTAGTTGTATTGTAAAAATGTTAATGTGGCAGATGGCTAACTGAAGCTCTAAAATGTATCAGGCCATATGGTAAAAACTGATACACACCTCGAATATTAACACCTCTAGCCTCAATCCATCCCAAGCTTGTGGTACCGGTAATAAAATATTAATCATATGATGTATAATGCCTTGTTAAAAATACTGTATTATTAATGCCAAAAAAGACAACAAAGAAGAACCTGTTCTGTACATATCACAAATGTTTTCCTACTGCTAAATTAAGGATATATATTTTTGATTTTGGAAATGAATTACTGCTGTGAAACGGCTTGCAAATCAACCCCTCCATTGGCATCATAATTTCCCCAAAGTAGTTAAAGCTGGCACCTGCTACAGAACAGTTTTGCTCGCTCTCTTCCTAGACTCCTCAATATGCACACAGGGCTATAAAAAGATTGAACAGTCCTGCCCTACTTGTCACGAAATAAAGAGAGCGCCTTCTGTTAAGCTTCTGGCGTGCTGAGGCAACACATCTAGGTGAAACTTGCTGACTTCCACAACTGTTACGTATATGTACACATATGTTGTGTGCGTATATATATCTATATATCTGCTCAGATAATAACATCTCACAATATTTTTGCTTTCAGCATTTTATAATGTTTTTGGTATCCAGAACATCACACAAAACCTTAGAATGTCATGGAGTTAATGTAACAATTGTCTATAATACTCCTTGTCTCCCCTTCCTCATGAGCATCTTTTATTTAAGCAAAATATAACTAAAAGCTGTAATAGGACTGCTAGCTCTTGGTTGCAAAAATATGGATGGTCATCACATTGCACTGAAGAGTTTTCTGTATGTCTTTCCTGCCATATAGTGGCCATCTGTTGTTTTGGCCCCTATATTGGCAATACTAACTTTTAATATAGAAATGAGGCTTAGAAGCATATTTCTCAAATATGTCATCTTTTGATGAAAAAAACAAAAGAGCAACCACTGTTGTAGCAAAAAAATAAAAAAAAATCCAAATTGCTATTTTAGATTATGCTCCATTGCCTGATTTGCTTCAGATATACAAGCTGGGGCTAATGTATTTCACTTGCCATTGTACCCCATTTGCTAGCATTCTTTGAAATAAGATGCTATACCCCCTTAATTCTGTTATAAAGCGTTATACAACTTACACATGAAACTTCTTTGATGAACAGGATGGCTCTAAATAATCAAATAATTATTCTGGCTTTTTTTACTGTTTCATCTCAGTGCCACAGCTGCAGCTATGAAGGGAGGCTGCAATCCCCACCAGGTGTCTATGTAATAATATCACTTTTATTTTGGTTGTCACTCTAAATTATCAACACACTATGTGATTGCAATTGCTACAGGATTCTTGATTCATTAATTATTCACTGTAACCAAAATGAATATGTTAGTAGTTAAGAAAACCTTCCCTATTATTATTTTTTATTTTATTTATTTTATTTATTAAATATGTATGCCGCCCAACTACCAAGGGACTCTGTTATTAATATTGTTAATATTTGATTTTGTTTGTTTGTTTGTTTGTTTGTTTGTTTGTTTGTTTATTAAATTTGTATGCCGCCCAACTCCCAAGGGACTCTGTTATTAATATTGTTAATATTGGATTATTGTTATTAATAAGTAACAGTAGGGGTCCTGAAATTTTTCTGGGGCTTGAGGTTGTGCTGGAATTTGGACTGCTCTGCTGATGTGAGAGACAAACAACAGCTGGCATTTATTTCCTCCAGGAAATGTTCTTCTTTTGGGATCCCAAAAGGAGACCCAATAATCAGCAGTGGGAGGAAGGAACTGCTCAATTGTTTAACTCTCCATGCAGTGCTTAGAACAACCAGGTAAACAAGTCATCTTGAAAGACAATGGAAATGAGAGGAAGTGGTTAGCACCTCTGCTAAAATAACTTCTAACAAGATTTTACAATAGTCCTTAGAGATGTGTTTTCATAGCAGCAAAATGTGAACACTTTCACCTATTTATCTGTAGGAAAGATTAAAAACAAGCTTTGGATCCAAGAGAAGATAGATCCCAGCAATTTGAAAAAGTCAGGAACAAAGATGTTATTGCAGAAATAAACCCCACACAAAACAAATTATAAATTTCCAAAGTGCAAAATGTTTTAAATTTTCGGTGATAATAAATCTTGCTATTTTTTCAAATCTGGTTTCCTCCACAAATGATAATTCTTGCTTAAGCATTCACCTGATGCTTAAGCAAACCAAAAACCCTTTAAAGAATAACCACAATGTGCGCTGCTCCCAGCTTGAAAAAGTTTCTTCTGTACTTAAGGATTCACATAAGAAACACATAAGAATTCCAAACAACTTTTAATGCTTTTATGTTTTGCTATGGAACAAATCAAGGAAAACTATCACAAAACCAACAACACATTTTATGTGGTTTCCCCCCTCCCCCACTTTTTTTTGGCCACTGCCTTCCTTAGTTTTGCAACTGTTATCATTGTATTTGGAAGCATGTTTCTGAAACCTCATTACCAAAAAATAAATTAAGGAACAGGTGGTGTGTATGGTGGAATGTGAACGGATTAAAAATATGATAAGATTCAAAGATACCAATGTAAAATTTATTCCTCCATTAAAAAAAAAAATACAGAGCTATATTTAAGTGATAAAAAGAGTCAGCAATTTTCAGCCAGCAAACAGATCATTAATTGTTATAAAACAATAAAGATTAAATAAAAATGAACTTTACATTACCAAGAAGCAATTTAATGTTTTCATCAAGTTTTTGAAATAATTTCTAGGAAAAAAAAACAGGTTTTAAAAAGTATCTATACCAGCCAATGGACACAGATAAGAGCCTGTACAGTGTAAATCACCATGTTAGATACTAATTTGAAACTAAATCCACCAGTGATGGCACAAAGTTTCCAGGCAACAATGTCAAGTGACAACAACACATACGGTCTGGGTGGTACACTATGACAATTTCCAACTTTAAAAAAATGGTTTGGAACAGAAGTATTTTTCAAAGCTTACCAGGCAATAATAATTCAAGCTTCGAATTCCCAGTATTTCTTTTTCAAAAAATCAGAAAGACAAGCAGAAAGAAAAGAATGTTCTAGATGTCAGTAAAGAAAAATGAAAAGCAGAAACAGAAACAGAAACGAATGTGTTTTTGTAATATCTTTTGCATGTTTGCTTTGATTTGGAGCACTGTCAAGATCAAAAAAGTCCCAATATTTCCACAAGCACACACACAAACGTCTTTGGCATTCTAGCAGCCAAAAGAAGTCATCTTCAAATGATCACAAAAGACATTTGTTCTGCAAAGCCAAGTCATCTATAATCTGTAGTTCTTTTCACAGGTTGTTTATATCTTTTTTGAGTTCAATGAAATTAAAGCAGCTTGATTTCACAATTGCAGTTTTATTCCTTATCAACTTCAGTGGCCTTTTTTTTCACAAACAGTGAACTATTATAAGACCTGTGATTGAATCTGTCTCCTAGTTACATTGGTCGTTGTTTTCCATGCTTGGCTGCTATGTGTTGGAATGTTTTTGTTTTGTATGCATTTTATCTATTTTTATTGGAAGCCACCTAAAGTCAGTATGTAAGATGACCAGCTATATAAATATGCAAATAAATAAAATTATGTTGTATTCTGGTCTCTCTTTAATAAAGAATAAACTTTTTTTTAATCTTAGTGCAGTAAGATTTCTAAGAAAGGATGATTTCTTTTAAAGCTTTAATGGCCAAAAAGAATAGTACAGTATGCTATTAAATAATATATTTCTGAATTGGAGGATACCGCTTTCTATTCTTATGTTATTGTACTACAACAGGGGTGTCAAACCCGATCGCAATCCGGGCCGGATTGTGATATATAGGATGATTTTTGCCTTTGCAGAGCCAGGGTGGGTGTGGCCTGCACAGGCTATATCCAGCCCACGGGCCATCAGTTTGACAGGCCTGTACTACAACATCAACTTTTCTGACAGGAAAAACTCACAGATTTGTAAGGACAGTCAGCTTACAAGCTGACAAAGCTGCCTGCAGTAATGCTGATGGGAATATGTCGGTATTGATCATGTATGGACAAATAATCTTGTAGTTTGAAAATATATTGGAAGCCAGGAAATTTAAATCAGCCTAGCAGAGAAAGGATGATTTGGAGAGAGCTACTATACTATAGTAGCCCAGAGCTACTATACTGGTGATGGCGAACCTATGGTACGCGTGCCACAGGTGGCACGCGGAGCCATATCTGAGGGCACGTGAGGTGTTGCCCTATGTCAGCTCCAGTGCGCATGCTGGCCAGCTGATTTTCGGCCTTCTTTTTGGCCGTTTTCGCTCTCCCCAGGCTTCAGGAAAGCCTCCTGAACCCTGGGGATGGCGAAAAACAGCCAAATGGGCCAAACGGAAGTTTGGAAATGAACTTCCAGTTGGCCCGTTTGGTCATTTTTCACCGTCCCCAGGCTTCAGGAGGCTTCCCTAAACCCTGGGGCTGGCGAAAAAGAGCCAAACAGGCAAACCGGAAGTTCAGAAACGAACTTCCGGTTGGCCCGTTTGGTCGTTTTTCGCCATCCCCAGGCTTCAGGAGGTTTCCCTGAACCCTGGGGATGACGAAAAACGGCCAAACAGGTCAACCATAAGTTCATTTCTGAACTTCCGGTTGGCCCGTTTGGCCGTTTTTCGCCGTCCCCAGGCTTCAGGAGGCTTCCCTGAAGTCCGGGGAGATAGCAAAAAATGGCCAAAATGGCCAACTGGAAGTTCATTTCCGAACTTTCATTTGGCCCGTTTGGCTGTTTTTCGCCGTCCCCAGTCTTCAGGAGTCCGGAGGCTTCAGTGAGTGCGTGGGGGGGGGACAGTGCAGGGGTTGTGCGCATGCACGGGGGGAGGGCATGGGTGTGGGTGCACATGCTCACACCCTTTTGGCACGCGAGCCAAAAAAGGTTCGGCATCACTGTACTATACTATACTATAGTAGCCCAGAGCTACTATACCAGGGGTGTCAAACTCAAGGCCCGCGGCCCGGATGCGGCCCACAGGGTGCTTAGATCTGGCCCATGGGGCCACCCTGGAAACAACGAAGGACTGGCCCGCAGTGCCTCTGAGTTTGGGAGGCCTCTGTAAACAATGCCACCCACCCATGCCTTGAAGATGGCAAAAATAGCTGCACTTTCTCTATCCAGATCGTAGTAAAAGTCATCTTCTACAGCAGGCCTACACAACTTATAGAAATCGTCACATTGATCAATTATAAATAATTGAAAGCCAATCAAATATTCAGCAGCCAGTGGAGCAGAGGCAGCGTTGGAGTTGATGGTGGCAGTGAGGCCCAGAGTCATTGAAAACGCTTGCCAGGGCATCTTTTGGGGCAGCAGTACCAGCAAATCCTTCTTGGTGGCAGCAAGTATTTAAAAAAAAAATACTGGTGGGTTGCATGTTGTACAGATTTTTTGTAGACCTGTGATGGCGAACTTGTGGCACGCGGAGCCATATCTGAGGGCACGCGAGGCGTTGCCCTATGTCAGCTCCAGCACGCATGTGCGTGCTGGCCAGCTGATTTTCGGCCTTCCGGAGGGAGGGGGAGGCCATTTTGGCCCTCCCCAGGCTTCAGGAAAGCCTCCGGAAGCCTGTGGATGGCGAAAAATGGCCCAATGGGCCAACTGGAAGTCCAGAGGCTTCAGTGAGGCCTGCGCACATGTGCGGGGGGCAGTGCAGGGGGGGTTGTGCGTGCAAGCATGGGTGGGGGAGGGCATTGCATAATGGGTGTGGGCACATGCGCGCACACTATTGTGCGCGCACGCGCTCTTTTGGCACCCGAGCAAAAAAAGGTTTGCCATCACTGTTCTAGACTGACCAGTGATTTTATAAGTAAACCAAATTTAAAGATGGCATTATTCATAAAAGATCAGAATATCTGTAAGTTTATAAAAATTAGGAAAAGCTTACATTTCACATTTTCTCAACATTTCATTTTTTTCTTCTAAAATATGGGTCCTCCCCCACCTTGTTTCAAGGCACTTGGAAATGTTACATTTCCAGTAGAGAATCAACTGCAGTTACAAATAATTGATCAGTCAATTGGATTTCTCCATATTTACATTATTTACATGATAAAAAGTGTTTACGATTTGAAACTGGTTATGAGCCAATTACCCTTGAATTTAAAAAAAAAAAAGTTTTATGACTATTAGAATCAGAAAACTCAATCAAGAACTGGTCTTTGTATATTTCTCTCAATATCTACATATTGTCACTTAGAAACACTGCACATGAAAAGAACCAAATTTAGCTAAAGGATTAATATGAACAAGAGGGGATTAAAGTAGAAGATCTAATCAATTTGTGGCAGTTAATTAGATTTTTGTTCTCCCAAAAGTTATATTTTCTGCCTGTAGCAGCAACTAAACAATATCCAGTTCAAAATGATCACAGTATTACTTTATATCCCTAGTTTATAACTCAGAAAATGCTGCATTATTCTCTGCAACAAGTCTTTCTGGATATGTACACAGAAAACTGTCATAATATTTTGTTACCGCAAGAAAGGATTAAACACATCTTATTAGTAGACTGAATTAAAATTATAAATATTCTCTTGCAGCCTTGCTATGAATGGCTATCTATAAACAGGTAATACAATGTATGGTCAAAATGACTAATTTAGATACCATAAAAAAGATAATCTGCTACATTTATTTATCTTTTAACCATGAGCTTAAGAACTTTTCTTTCTGTGACTATACATTAGATCCCAATTTTTAGATCTTTACTTCCCTATACAAATGAAAAAAGCATATCCAGGGTATGATCATTCTTTCTTGTGAAAGAATTCCATGGCATCTATGAAATTCTGAGCCACTCTAGACTACATGGCCTCAAGCATGCATACCAAGGGCTTTATGAACACTAAGATCTTCTCTAGTAAAAGTTTGGCATCAAATCTGAAAGCACTCCAGTAACAAACACCACAGACAGGACAAGCTTTGACCTGTCCCAAAGTTGATACAAACATTCAAAATTTGGCACTTTTGGTGGACAAGAAGTCTGGAAAGGGAGATGGACCACAATACTTACTGTTCTTCAAGCCAAGTCTGGGAACAAAATACCCTGGAGCATCAAGTACCCAAGCAGACATTGCTCATTGAGATTTATTTCTCCAATGCTTGCTCATTCTCCTAGGTTTTGTTTTGTTTTTTGCTTACATTTGCCAAATGGCCTCCTGTCCACAATTAGAATATGAATGAGATTTCCCAGAATGAACCCTGACTGAAAAGGGTTCAATACTCTATTTCATCCAGGCCCTCTGAAACGGATCACTTAGTAGCCCCTGAACAATCTTCCCTAAAAAGGATAGATTGGAAACTGAGTTAAAAGTTGTTCAAGACTATTGGGTATATTAATGGCCTCAAGGGAAGGAGGAACATTACTGCTTCCTTCAAGGCAAGTGGAACTACCCCCATCCGCAAGGGGGCATTAGTTTAGATACAACTGCATGCAAATTTTTGGGAGGCCTTAACCAATCCGAAGAGGCATGGATCCAGAACACAGGTTGCAGAACATACAGCAGCAAGGAATCTGCCCACTTCTTCAAAATGAGCCAGTTTAAACTCTTCCTATGTAACCAAGCTAATATATTCCTTACTCCACAGGACGAGTCCAACTAAGGGCCAGTCCAGTGCCTAGAAAATCTTCACAGTCACCCTACAAGGCTCCACCAGGCCCTTCTTACCCAGAAGGGACTTGGACATCTAAAACAGGGCCAAAGACCAGCTATCCATGAACACACTAAAGCTAACTCCTAACTTATATGAGAAAAAGCCCCCCAATTTGGCAAACTAGTTGTTTTAAAGGGCACCTTATGCCTCTCCAAAACTCAAGGCACCTCTTTTGGCTCTTCAAATCCCTTAACATTCCACAACGTAAAAACAGCAATTTTAATTACATTATATATTCCATAGTATAAATAAAGTGCTGAAATGGGGTATATGAGGCTTGCAACCTGCTCTTTTGGGTTGTACATACAGGATGAAATCCCATGTCCTAAGAAAAATGAATTCAAACACATATGCTAATTCCCTCTAAATATACAGCCTTATTCATATTTATAAAATATTTGACTATTTTCTTTTTTCTTTTTTTTTTTGAATCTGACAATTCTGTTTTTTGTCAGTTTCCTCAGATTAAAAGAATATGTGGCACAGTAGGATGTTCCTCAAATACTAGCAAATATTTGGTTGGGCATAAAAATTTAGTTATGTTGATGATTATGGGTATAAATACTGCACACACACACACACACACACAAATTTTGTGTTTGAAAAAGATCACTGTCAATCTAAATGAAAAGGTAAAGGACATTCACTATTAAATGGTCATTTAAGCAATATCTCCTATTTTTGAACAGAAAATGTAATTTACCAAAATGCTATTAATTTTGATAAAAATGTCTACTTATCTACCTATTTATATACTAACTAAAAAAGAAGTCCATTAAGTTTCATGAAGCATAAATGGGAGTACAACAAATTGTATTACGGCAGAGCAAATCAACTGTATTCCATATGTTAAGTGGAATGCTTAGTTTTAAAAGGCATAGTAGACATGCAGGAAAACTGAAAAAATTGAGAAGTAATGGAGGGTGAAGAAAACCTTTATACAAAAGAAAAATAAACTAATGGCAGATTCTACACCCCTCCCTCAAAGCAAAACAAAAGAAAAACCCATCAATTTCATATAAGCTACTGTGCCATGATAGGATAAGGAATAAAATCAGAAAGACATCTAAGGTTAAAATTGTTGTAAGGCCTGATTTTAATTACTCTCACATAAATTGGAAAAAATATTGTTCTAGCCTTAGCAAAATGTGAGGATTGTTAGTAACTGCAAACATGATTGCGCAAGTCATGGTAAAGCTCTAACAATCCCTTTGAAAATGGAAGTACCGTGAAAAATACACAATGTAACGCATATCAGTTTAACAATTTACCAAAGATCTGCTACTAAATTCTCAGCATTTAAAGAAATCCTAAGCTTGTTCCGTGACATGTTATGAATAAACACTCAATCACAGATCTTTTACTGGTTACATTTACTAATATTGTTTTATCTTTTGTATAGAAATATGTCTTTTTTCTGTACATCGTATAATTTGCTTTAATATAACCATCATTTTTTTTATAAATATATACAATTGAAATGACATATGACCAGTGAGATCATATGGATAGAGTGATAATATGCTCGCGCGATAGAGAGAGAGCGTGCTCTCGCGCGCGCGCACACACACACACACACACACACACACACACATATATATATCACTGCCCCCAGAAAGTAATTCTGTCATTCTAACATAACTCCATCGTGCCTTTTTTCAATTCTGTCACAAGTAACAAATATATAAAGTGGGTTATCTGTATAAAATGGCAGAAATGTTTGCATAGGACCAAGATTAAGGCCTTTGACTGCAAATTACAAAATAATAATCAGACAGCAGGGACAGCAAGAGTTTCAGTAGGCTCTCAACTAAGTATTCAACAGTACCAAAGCTTCTGAGTGCACATATTAACTTTCAAAAATCAGTCACTGCTTCCACAAAACTACAAGCCGAGAGAAAAGTTACTCAAGGGTAGTTCAAATGAATTCAGTAACACATAGGACATAGCAGATGAGCCTTTTCTGCTGTGGCATCCACCCTTTGGAGATGAAGTTAACCCCAAGCCTTCTGGCCTTTGGGAAAGCTCTCAAAATGTGTTTTTTCTCCCTGCAAGCCTGGGGATCCCATGATAACAGAGAGCCTGCATGCGGATTATACCATATGTAAACATCTTCCCTCTCATGGTCTTATTTTATCCATGCTTATTGTTTTAATGGGCTTGCAAAATGTTTTAATTCTTGGTTTTATTGTACATCACACAGAGTCACCGGGTTAGATGGGCAGCCATATAAATTTGACAAATAAAATAAATAAAGTAGGGGAAGAATCCCAGAACTGCTTACCCACATACTAGCCAGCCTTCAGAAAAGCTATATGGTAACATAGCAGAGATATCTCTATGCAGGAAGACAATATGATTTCCTTTCACGTTTACCAACAACAATGTTAAGTTTTACTGAACTTAATAAAACAGATACATATAATTTACGGTCAAACTTTATTCTGGTTAATATAGAGGTGTTAAGAGTTTCTAAAAGTAGGGAATGTGTTCATTTCAGAGTATCCTGAAAGGAAGAATATAAACTGCTATCCTTTTTTGCAGCAGGATAATAGCTCTAGTGATGCAGGAATAAGATGTGTAATCCTCCAGCTGACATGTTACCTTTTGGGCAGATGTTAAATGGGGTTCTCAATGGGGGTAAAAGATAACAATAATTCCATACCCATGTAATGAAATAAAGATTTATCTAGAACCAACACTGTAATTCAGATAATTTAATATTTTAAGCAGGAAAAATGTCTCCCTATTCATAAATGTATTAGTTTGATCCAAAAGTTAATACTATATATGAAAATTAAACTGCAAGTTGTCCTGCATGGTTGCTACTCTAATCTGAAACCAACCTTATATTCTGGGTTTTTTTTTAAAGACAATCATACACTATATACTTTTCTCATAAAATGGAGGGAAGCTAGTAAATAACACAAGGGAATATCAAAGCATTAAATCTGAAAATAGCAATAGCATTTAGATTTATATACTGTCCTATAGCGCCTTACAGCGGTTTCTGGGAGGTTTACAAGGTAGAAGAATTATTTGCATATTGCCCACAATAATCTGGCTCCTCATTTTACCTTGGAAGTATGGAAGGCTGAGTCAACCTTGAGCCCCATCAGGATCAAACTCCAGGCTGTGGGCAGAGTTTGCCTGCAATACTGCACTTTAACCACAGCACCACCAGGACTCCTCATAGAAATGTAATCTTTCATGCAAGAAGATTCCATTAATAAATATGTGTTTATGTATGAACTCTGTTAGCACCCAATAAAATAGTTTCAGTCAACAGAGTACCTGTATATTCTACGTGAGGGGGGAAATGACAGTATACCGGTAGTACAGATGTTGTTAGAACAGAGCTGGTATCAGTCCTTCTTGGGGGACCAGAGTCTAGCACCAAAGTCATGAATATTAAAACTGCTTTTATTATAGGGTTATAGTTACAGAATCTTGCAATTCTGAATGTGCTTCCCCTTTCCTGCCTTCATACTAAAGAGAAGGGACAGTCCAATCTGAGATGCTTTCTCAAATTGTATTCCTGCTCTTATCCAACCATTCCCTTGGCTGCGACTCTGCTTTAGCTTTTGCAAGGTTATTCTCACAGCCCATTACAGCTGGTACAGCAAATATCACTTGTTCCTAGGTCTATCATATAGAACATATCATATAGAACAGAGTTCCTCAACTTTTCGGGCTTGGCAGACTGGCGGAGACAGCAGCGGTGGCGGGGTGGGAGAGAGAGGGGATTGCTATCACAAATGCAGCTGCATGTGTGCTTGCCCACCACTTCTGTGGCCCAGTTCCAAATGGGCTGTGGCCCAACAGAGAGCCGGAGCCTGGGAGTTGTGGATCCCTGATATAGAAATACTGAACAACTGCCAGTCCCAATCTCAGGCTCATAAAAAGAATGATCAGATTTCCATTGACTTGAAAAAGTAAGAGGAAAAGACTAAGAATTTAAACTCTGGGACAAATACTTATCCATATACTTTGATGTCCATGTAACATATAGGCAGAATATTTATACATATCTAACTTCATTTTGATCTGCAATAAAGAAACTAATATGCCCTAGATGTATCTGTGAGAGTTTACAAAATAAGTTGTCTTGAGCGTTAATTATATATACCGTGTTTCCCTGAAAATACGACCTACTCAGAAAGTAAGTCCTAGCTTGATTTTTACACATGCGCCCAATATAAACCCTACCCCCAAATAAGCCCTAATTAAGACACTGCCCACTCCATCTGACAGATACTGTATGATGGAAATTCAAGGAAATTTATTGCCTGCCTCACTCAATGTGAATACACTTTAGCATTCTTCCCCAGTTTGCAATATAAAGTATTAGAATGATCATTTACTTTACAGAAGACATGTGCAATTGTTCCTTAATATTAACCACATTTTCAATTAAACTCTTATGTGAGAGACTATCCAACCAAGTAATCTTTTCTCTGACAAATATGTCTTCAAGAATTGAGACAAACTACTTAACTATTTCTTGAAATCTAAATTTCATTCAAATTTAAGGCACTGTTTTGTTACTAGATGTGTTTGTGTATAGTGGGAGTGCAATTACATTTCCAAATAGCTCTCCAAAAGAACAAATACACTTGTTAAAATAAATAAGGCACAAGCCATGACATCATCAACATGCATATATTAACTTTTTGAGTCCCTTCAAAGCAGACTGGTTGTATTTGAAAGCTTTCTGGAAAAGCTCATATGTGCTAAGACAAGATCATATTCAGCCAAGTATAACTAATCCATTGGTACAAATCCACTGAAGAAAATTCAGAATATATTTTCCTTGTGACAGATAATCTTAAATTATACAATACTGAATCTACCTGAGGTTTAGAGACAAAAGGAAAACCATGTGAAAATGGGCAGGACCACAGTTAACAATTTTATGAAACCATCTCTTGTACCAGAGATGACCAAGATTTCTTTGAACTTGTGTGGGGATGAAAGAAAACATCCAAGTCTTACACTGCAAAGAAAGAAGAAAACAAAAACTTTCCTCTGTGTAAACAAAATCCAAATAAATCTTGACCAAGAAACCAGACAAGTAATGTTACAAAGTATGGGGCATTAAATCTAGTTCTTCAAAACAAACAACATTCACAAACTTGTAGAAATGAGTCCCAAAATGATAATAGGAAAGACAACAAAGAGCTTATTTACAGGACAGTAAAACTGAGATAATGCATATTTTAAAGCCAAACCATATACCATATTTTATTCAGCTGACAGCAGTTCCAGCACTAAAAGTATAACCCAGGAATATCAAACAAATATCTTAAAAGCTAGCCCTTGCTCAGATCACATGAAATATTTATTTCAAGAAATATAATGATTTCCAGTTTCCTGGTTTCATATTTACAGTTTTGTTGTGCTTTTTAAAACTACATATATATTTCAAATCTATTCTTGATAACTGTTTTAGGTCAGCATCAAACATTGCAACCAATAGAACAAGAGACGTGCGGGGGGGGGGATGCAAATACAGATAGTGCTCAAGTTACAACCATAACTGAGCTCAAAATTTATGTTGCTAAGTGAAACATTTGTTAAGTGAGTTTTGCCCTATTTTACAACTTTTCTTGCCACAGTTGTTAAGTGAATCTGGAATCCCCATTGACTTTGCCTGTCAGAAGTTTGCAAAAGCTGATCACGCAACCCTAGGACACTCCAATCATCATAAATAGGAGTCTGTTGCCAAGCGTCTGAATTTCGATCACATGACCACCAGGATGCTGCAACGGTTGTAAGTGTGAAAAATGGTCGTAAGTCACTTTTTTTCAGTGCCGTTGAACTTTGAACGGTCACTAAATGAACTGTTGTAAGTCGAGGACTACCCGCATTAGTTTGAGATCATAGAAATGCCATCCTCTGCTACAAACCAATTTTCCATTTTGCTACAGAGAAAGGACTGAAGTTTAATGTTAGCTTACCAAGTGAAATTAGAAACCAATCAGTAAACATGACATTACTTTGAACCCTGACACCTATTACTTGTTGTAGACAAAATAGAAAACTGCTTTATGAAACTAAGATATCAAAACCCACGTCTGAGGAAAGGGGAAATAGACTTAACATTCCTTATTCAATAAATCATGATTTTCTATACCAAGATCCCATGAACAATATATTTATTTTTATGTATGCAATTATTAAAAAGTTTATATAGCCATCCATCTTATGCAACATAACAGGCCACTCTAACAGGCCACTCACAAACAAAT